>CM018894.1:9004612-9009612 GCA_009663005.1 Actinidia chinensis | reverse complement strand
TATTTGATTATGAATCGTATTAGTTTGATTATGATTTTTTGTAGCCATTGTTATTAGATTTTTGTCATGAATAGATTTGTTATGAATTCTATTGATATGTTGGGTAATTTTATGAATATTTGTGGTTCTTTTATAATTTTTTATGAAAGTAATCATAAAAATAATTTAGTCACTTCAAAACATAATTGTTTTGAACTATCGATTAAAGTTTACTTTTATGAATTTTATTGGTTTAATTATGAATAATTGTGACCATTATTGTGAATTAGTGTATTTTCAAACAATGATTTAATCACTTTAAAGCATTAATTGCCATGTAGCTCATTAATTAAAGTTTATTTTTATTAATTCGGTTATAAATTATTTTGGTTTGCTTATGAATGATTATGATAATTATTATAAATTAGTATAACTTCAAATAAGGAATTATTCACTTCAAAGTATTAATTGCCGTGACATCCACCAACTAAAGTGGGATCAATTGGTTTTATGAATTTTATTAGTTTTGTTATTAATTGTATTTATTTTGTTATGAATTTTTGTAGTCATTGTTATGATATTTTGTCATGAATGAATTTATTATAAATGCTATTTGTATATTTTGGTAAATTTTATGAATTTTTATGGTTTGTTTATGAATTCTTATGGATATAATTATAAACTTTTTATAAAAAATTGTGGTTATGTTATGAATCAAAAAATATTTTTATGAGAATTTGTAATTAAATTATATTTTAATTTAAATTATCCATAAAATCATCAATTTAACCGATAAAAAATAATAACGTGACGTAATCTCAGTCACACACAAATACAAATGGTATGTAGTGTGTATAGTAACATTTCCACTTTCTCTAGGATACTGTTTACCTACAATTTGATATGAAAAGGATACAATGTTCAACTTTAAATTTATTTTTATTTTGGTTTTCCGCTACAATTATGATCTTTTTAAGTATATTATCTAGATGAGGGATAGGGGTTTTCACCTGAATTTCAATTTACAAACTAACTTTTAATGCCCTTCCACTGACTAAGAACCATTCTTATTGATAGTTATGTTTCAAAGCATACTTGTCAAATTCACACTGGGTGTTAGAATAATATGGGTATATTCAAAATATATTCGGATACAGAGATATTATGAATATCTTCTTAATTAAGACTACTTTAATACTTTATTATGTTTCCTTATCTAACTATTCTTTTAGGTTTTTTCTCCTATATAAAAATGACTGGCATGTATTTTTTTAGTCATTCAATACATATAAAAAATTGGTTCCGACAATTTCTTCTACAGGTATCAAAGCCCTGTCTAGTGGCCTAACCCCTCCTTCCGCTAACCTCGAAATGTTCCAGCACCCATCGGCGAAGAACAATCCGTCGACCACCATATCTAAACACAGCCTCAACACCTTGCAACCCATCAATAGCCTCGAATCCAGTCGAACTTAACCTCTCACTGCCTCAGTCGACCAGATTAGCCACTGTCAAGTCTCGGGCCTTGTCAAAATTTGCTCCAAATCGCCTTTTGATAGCACCATTGTATTCATATCAACGAGACGATTCCTAAATATAAAAAACAGTCATCAAAATACCTCACGCGTCACCAACCTATCAGCGTGTGAGATCTATGTGCCTTCACGTCTACATGCCGTCTAAGGTAGGAGACGAGTGTGACCCACGCGTTTTACTAATTCGCTCCAGGAAGGAATTTTTCCGCAAGTGATACGGGTCGCAAAGTAGTATAAAAATCTGAAGGTTCAAGTATCGTTCTACGAGGAGGCAATGCCCTAGATGAACACAAGAAATTAAATACTTTGACTCAATTCTAACTTAATTCCTAACTTTACTTCTTTAAAAAAAGAAAAGAAAATAAAAAATCCTTATATTTGATGTTTGATAGGATTTAAACTAAATATAAAATTAATTACGAAAGCAACTAAAACTGATTTAAACTTTATAAGAAAATGACTTCGAACAAATTGATCCAATCAATCGCGATTGATTTCTAGAATTTCAATGAAGGGTTGTGTATAACTCAAATCTTCGATACATTGTGAGTCTCAGATTCTGAAGATTTAGCTTTAAAACTATTTTTTTTTTCAATCAACAACCCTTAGAATAAATCAGGCTATTATAATTAAGGACGTGCATCATCGATTTGCGCAGTGCATATACTAAATCCAACTCACACATAAACGTTACAAGCTATCATATATACTGAGTGTAGTATTCACGCATAAGTATTACGGTATAATAGGACAACCCCAAGTTTTCCAAATATCTAAAATGAAGAAGTAGAATTTTCCCCATCCAAGAAAATATACAATGAAATCAAAGTACCTCTATTGTCGTCTCGTCCCCTAATTTGGACTTCCCATCGATCCCGGGAGTTGAGAATTTACCCTCATGACCATATAGATAAATAACTATTTATTGAAAATTTTCATGAAATTTAAAATTAGGGAACAAACAAATAAAACTCAAGTTCTTGAACTAATTATAGAAAAAATGCAGAAAAATATGAATACAAATGAAATCATGAATTGAATCAATAAAACTTGAATTTGATGAAAGCAATTACATGAGTATTAAAAAACCTAAGTACTTCTATGATTCTAGACTAAAAAGTCATAAACCCCCTAAATAGATGGCGTCCCTTATATATATATATATATACATTGCAATTCGAGTACTAGTAAAAATAGGATTCTGTCTCAATTTTTCTTCTTAGTGTTTAAACTCCTCTACCAGCATTTGAACCCTCAAGCCAATTTTTCAGCTTTTCCTCTTTTATGGTTCGAATACTCAAAATGGGAGTTTGAACCCTAAGGCTGGTAACCGTTTCTTGAGATTTGCACAGCCTCTATGTGTTCGAATGCCAAAATAGAGTTCGAACTCCAGAGATAAAATCCTTATTTTATTCCATTCTTCAATATACCGTTCGAACACCTAGTTTCCTTTGTTTTTCACCATTCGAACGCCTAGTGTATTTTTAGCCATCTTCGACTTTTTCTCCTATTTATTTTCAGTCTATTTTAAAGTTTTGGGAGTCCATATCTCGCGACGCTTGTTAGACGTGAATTTGTATAACTTTGTGAGATCATTCCAAAGGTGCATCTTTCATTTCATTCTGAGCTACAAGTGAAACCTTTCACATTTCCCAAGATAAATCTCGACAATGATCCACGATATGCGTGCCCGCATCCAGATCACTTTTATGGCTCTAAATTCTCTTTTTAACAATATTTATCTGCAATAAAGGCAAATACAATTTTCAGTACAAGCTACGACATAAACGGTATAATTAACGTAATGTAAGGCTAACTTAGATTGGTTTAATGGCATTTAGACTGCACTTATGTAGTCCAATCACTCATGTGCCTCACAAGCCCACATGCCCACGTCAGTGCCTTCATCAACGCCTGCATCAGTACATATGTTAGTGCCCTCTCTTTTTGGTAAGTTACATCTTCAATCCCTACAGTTTTATAAAGTATTTTTTTTAGTCCCTAAAAAAAATGACCCAACCAGAAATCTCCCAACCTATTTCCATCACCCTCGATGGATCCAACTATCGCTTCCGATCCTCAACCACACAACGATTTCTCTGGGCCCGAAAACTTTGGAAATACATCACAGGCGATGCACAACCACCCCACTTTCATGATTCTACTGAAGATGATGTTAATGATGATGCCAGATACCAATCCAAACTTGACGATTGGGTTAACAACAATGCTAAGATTATCACTTGATTTTCCAATACCCCAGTCTCATCCATCCATTCACTCTTTACCCCATTTAAGACTACCAAGAAGGTTTTAGATTATTTGGTCGAGTTGTATTCGTCGAGTGATGGAGCCAATGAGTATCAGTTGGGACTTGACCTTCATCATCTTTGTCTCAAATTGGGTCAGACTCTTTCTGATTTCTATATTAGATTTATGGAATCATTTAGCACAATTCGAGCCTACTTGGACCTGTTCCACTAATGCAACTGCTTTTTATGCCTACCAAGATTGCTCTCATCTTCGTCATTTTCTCATGACACTTCTCCTGATTATGAGTATACCATGGGTGGGGGCTTTTTTTTCTTCACACCAATCCTCTTCCTACACTTGGCCAAGCTCTTGCTGAGCTTAGATTTGAGAAGACTTGCAAGAAGACTATGATTTATTTGCATTCTTAGCCTGTTCTAGCCACACCTTCTTGGAAACCACTGCCATCACCATCTCAGCTTGTCCGGTCCACTCCAGTTGGCTCTAAGACTATATCATCTCATACTACTGGCTCTCAAAAGAAATACTACAACTTTTGTAGATGAGACACTCACTCTTATGAAGACTGTCGCTCATGCCACAAACCCAGATGCAAAGGTTCTATAACTGCCAAACTGCTGCTGTCACTGATTCAACGGGCCATCTTCTGATTTCTCTTATTCCATCAACTTATTGTTGTTGATCTCGAGACATAGTCCTCAGGTTTTAGTAAAGGATGCAAATTTTTCTTTTTCTTTTTATGACGTAATTAAGATTTCAAGTGTGATGTCATGTATATAATATATATTATATATTATATATAGATATATATATAGCTAGATATATATATATATATATATGTTAATATAAACTTCTCCATGTTTAAATGAAGTTGAATTTTTATTTTTGGATTGAAGTTGGTGTGTAAAGTGGGCCAAATAATTGGACCCAAATTGGACCTATGTTCATTTAGTTGGGTTTGTTGCTTGGGCCAAACAAAGCCCACGCCCCAGGGGCATTTAGTCATTTTCATTTTTGACCTAAACACATTCCTGCCCATTTATTTTGGCATTTATGGGAGCTTCTTCTCTTTCCCCTTTCTCTCTCTAGTTTTGAGCCAAAATTGTGAGCTTAGATCTAGAGAGTTTGGAGGGAATCTTTGATAGTAGTTCTTTGGGAGCATTTTACTACTCGACGAGGGCTACGCGTAGAGCCAAGAATATCTAGCATCGGAGC
>CM018894.1:8992112-9002112 GCA_009663005.1 Actinidia chinensis | reverse complement strand
TTCATTGTCTTACTTGTCATACTAGGAAACACCATGCATTACCTTTTCATAATAGTGATTCTCTTGCCACTGCGCCTTTTGACTTTGTTCACTCTGATATGTGTGAGCCCTTGTCCATCTCTACTATGTGGATTCTCGATACTTTGTCATTTTTATTCATGATTATTTTTGATATATATGGATTTACCTTATGCAAAGTAGATCAGAGTAACTTGGTATTTTTGACAAGTTTCAGAAAATGATTCAAAACCAATTTTCTCACAAAATTAAAATTTTCCGTTCTGATAATGCTCAAAAATATAAACAAGCTAATTTTCTCAACATTCTTAAACAAAATGGCACTCTCTCTCATTCATCATGTCCTGGTACTTCTCAACAAAATAGTCGTGCAGAGCGTAAATTTTTTCCACATCTTGGACACTGTTTGTTCTTTTCTTGTCTGCCTCTATCACCGAATCATTTTGGGGAGAAGCTATTCTTACTACTGTCTGCACTATAAATTGCACACCATCATTGGTCACCAACAATATATCACCTTTCGAATGCTTGTGTAACACTCTTCCTAATTACATAACTCTTCTCATTTTTGGGTGTCATGCTTGTACTTCTCACCTCATAAACATTTAAGTTAGAACCTTGTTTCCTCGACTTTGTTGTTTCTTAGGTTGTGGGATTGAATATAAGTGATTCGTTGTCAATGATCTATCTCCACGTCTTTTCAATTTCCTGATCTGTTGTATGTTTAAAAGATGTTTAGTGTTAAATATCTCAAAAAATACATACACCATCTATTTTGGACACCTCTTTTTATTGATCCTCAATTAAATTTATCTCTCTTGTTACTTCTTCCTCTTCTATAGGTTCCATATCATCATCCAATTCCAACATTTTGCACCATAACGTTCCCAATACTTCCCCCCGCCATCGGCTCTGCCATCCGTTTTTTATCATTTTACTCGTTGTTCCACTAGAGTAAGAACTACACCCTTTTATCTTCGTGATTATCATTGTTATTTTGCTCTTTTTACTTTGCATGAGCCTCATAATTTTCATAAGGCCTCCTCTAATCTTGATTGGTGGAAAGTAATGAAAGATGAATTAGATGCTCTTGATAAAACTTACACATGGGACATGGTTGACTTACCATTTGGCAAAAAATGTGGGATGCAAATGGTGTTTGATCAGTAAAAAGCACGTCTGGTTGCTCGAGTTTTACTTAAGAATATGGAATTGATTATGAGGAGACTTTTGCTCTGATTGTGCTCGTCTTACCTTTTC
The DNA here is from genome assembly GCA_009663005.1 of Actinidia chinensis. NCBI lineage: Eukaryota > Viridiplantae > Streptophyta > Magnoliopsida > Ericales > Actinidiaceae > Actinidia > Actinidia chinensis. The sequence goes on along the minus strand of CM018894.1, from coordinate 9,000,834 downwards.
CCTTATTTGGACCCTATTGTTGTTTGCTACAATTCGTGGCTGAAGTCTCATTTCACTGGATGTGAAAAATGCTTTCCTCAATAATGATTTGTCAAGAAGAATCATATATGACCTTCCTCCTCCTGTCTATGTTCATCCTCCTTATAAGGTCTGTCATTATGTTGTACTCTGTATGGACTTAAGCAAGCTTCCTAGCCTAGTCTGTCCAAACTTAGTTTCCATTTAATCAGCTTAGTTTCTCTTCCAGCTCTTATGATTCGGCAATCTTTATTAAGAAGTCTACTCAGGACACTGTTCTTCTTCTACTATATATTGATGACATGATTATTACTAGTGATGATGTGAATGGCATCGACAACCTAAAACATTTCTCAGTCAACAGTTTGAAATAAAGGATTTGGGCAATCTGAGTTATTTCTTAGGGATTGAGGTTTTCTCTATTTCTAATGGATACTATCTTTCTCAAACCAAATATGCCTTTGTTGATACTCCATTAGAAAACAACGTTCTTCTAAATACTACTGATGATGAACCATTTTTTGATCTTACTCTCTACCGCCAATTTGTTGGCAACTTGATTTATCTTATTGTTACACGATCAGATATCTCTCATGATGTGCATATTGTCATCCAGTTCATATCTGTTCCTTGGTCCACTCATTATGTTGCAGCCCTACGAATTTTACGCTATGTCAAAGGTACTATTTTTCACGGTCTTCAGTTTTTGTCATGATCCACTCTAACTCTCCGTGCCTATTCTGATGCTGATTGGGCAGGCGATCCCACTGATCGTTGCTCTACTACTGGCTATTATTTCGTTTTTAGTGATTCTTTGATCTCTTAACATAATAAGACACAAATATTGTTGCTTGATCCAGTAGTGCAGGCTGAATATCGTGCATTAGCAGCCGCATTGTCGCAAGTTACTTTGGCTTCGTTTGGTTTCTCCAAGCTTGGGGTCGTAGATTTTTTTCTCTCCATGCTCCGCGCCATTGTGATACCACAATGCTCTTCAATTGCTCAGCAATTACTATTTCATGGCAAAAACCCAAGCACATCGAGATGCTGGCACTTTATTCCCATCATCTACTGCAAGGATTTTATATCTTTTTGATCCTGTTCGCTCTGTTGATCCAACCCTGATTTTTGTACCAAGACTTATCTGACAACCGCTTTCGAGACCTAGTTTGAGGATGTCAGAATATAGTTGGTATATATTCAAAATATATGTTGATACAGAGTATATTCTAAATATCTTCTATTGATATGCTATTTTATTTACTTTAATTATTGTTTTCTTATGTAAAGCTATCCTTTTAGATTTTTCTCTATATTTGAATAGAATTTGAATGTATCTTTATTCATTCAATACAATATATAAAAATTCTCTCTTACAAATTTCTTCTAAACTGGGTGGTAAGGCGTGAGCCCTAAATTACTGACCATGTAACTCCACAGGAGTGTCATGGGAATGTCTTGTTTTGAATATTTAATATATTTACATGTTCATGTTATTGGAGAATTAGTGAATAAGCTACCTATAGGTGGTTATTGCACTTTAGTAGGGTTTCGATCTATCTTCTCGAGTAGTCCGTTGATTAATAAGTTTTCAAACTAAAAACTTCATGATTTACTTATTAATTATCTAATCAAAAAAAGTGTCAAAACAATATCGTCATAAGCCACGTCAGCTTGTTCGTTGGTGTTGATTTTTAGAACTTTAGAGATGCATTTTATTGTTCATTTTTTAGAGAACTTTATATTGAAAAAATTGGACCGCAAAAGTCAAAACTAAGAATTTTATTTTCGTTCTAGAGGATAAATTGTCTCCAGGGAATGTTCGTTGGGAAATTATCGGAATGTTTGTCAAAAAGTTAAACAGTAAAATATTTTCTACTAATCACAAAATATTAAAATAATAAAATTTATCTCGCTAAGGTTTTCCGAAAAGTGGCCATCGGTCGTGGGAGGAGCCAACGGTAGTGGTGGCCAGAGTGGGTAGAGATGGTAGAGGGCGTAGTGAGAAATAGAGAGGGTTTAAAGAATGCAAGAATATTTTTATCCGATATGATCAAAACGGAGTTTTGGTATTAGGTTTTTGTGACAATTTTTACACTATATTTTTATTTAATTACACTTTTTGTTGTTGTTATTGGGTGAAAATTTTCAAATATCCTTCTATATTATTAAAAGTAAAAGTAATATAAAAAATATAGTTGATTTTTCATGTCCGTTTTTTTATGGTTACTTTCACTCAAAAAACATAAAATAAAATTGTATTTTTTTTGGCCCTTATAAAGTAAAGCAAATGTAAGGGAATAGTACCCTTTTACACAGGATTAGTTTTATATCGTCAATGTCAACCTCAAGTTACAACCACAAATTGCTTCCATAACTAGGCTGCAATGGAACCGAGCCGTTCATCAAAGGCTCGAGGCTCATCTCGTAAGGGCTCGTTTACTCCTCGTTTATAAAAAATAAACGAGCCGAACTTAAATATTTGGCTCATTTTGTAACAAGCCGAAGCTTGGAGGTTGTCAGGGTTCGACGCGAATAGGGCTCGCGCCCACGGGTATATAAGGTAAAGTTTAGACTTTAGGGTTCAACTTTTAATCTAATCTTTTCAATCTATTCTCTCTCAGCCGCAGAGCCTGAGAGCAGAGAGCCCCAAGCCGGCCGTCCGCCTCATTGGACAACACAAAGCCCTAATCTCTGAGGCCGAATCCAAACTAGGGTTTCGAGAGTGCACACGGCTCTCTCTACTGAAATTTGATCGCATATCACTACCAAACACAAAGCCAAAAATAGGGTTTTCGATTCCCTCTCGCTCCTGGAAGCAGTCTAACGTGATTTTTGTTCCCTATTTACGTGAATGCCCAACTTGAGAATCAATGGTTAGTGGATTGTATGCCTGAATCTACTTCATGATGATGAAATTTGATGGAAGAGATTAGGGTTTAAGGCTCTTAATCACCCATCTCATGTGTTTGAGTTCAGGTATGGGATCTATGCTTAAAGAAGTTTTGGTTTGTTTCGTTGATATGAAGAGGTGTGGTTCAATGGAGATTCAAGGCTTCGAATTAGAGATACAATTGGCCTTAGTTATTTTATATTGAGATAGTCGAGCCGAGTCGCCTTCCAAAGATTTAGAACGAAGCCGAGCTGCGTCTTGAGCTTGTTTTTTATAAGGATCGATTCCGAGCTCGAGCCTAGCTCGAGCCTTAACAATTTCAACGAGACGATCCTAAACATGACAAAACTGGACTCGATTCCGGCTCATTTTGCAGCCCTACTCCATACATAACGCCACGATGATAAAAATACACAAAATGTATGAATGGGGTGAAAAATCACAAAATTGAGAAGATGCACTAATAAATATTAGCAAATATGTATTTTTTCAAATCATAAATGTGATCATCCCACTCATGTGTTTTGATCTCTTACCGAATCCCCACTACCTACTATTAGTCCAAAAAATCTCAATGGGATCTTACAAACAAATCCAAAATACTTTGAATCATCAGCTCATATATCCTTTGTTAAGTCAGAAGAAGTCCTTGTCATTGATTTGTTAGGAATATCTTTAGAATAATTTTTGTATATAATAGAATTTATTTTTGATAAAGAGTATATCGAATAGTTTCTGACTGATCGATTATTCCTTATTTACTTTGTTGTTTGTTTCTTATGTAAAATAATCCTTCTAGGTTTTTTCAATAATAAAGAGGGATTAATGTGTAGGCGTATTCATACCAATACAAGTATACAGAAAGCAGCTGCCATCTGCGATACAATGGAGCCTTTCAACATGTTATCAGAGTCACGGTCCAGTGGCCTCCAACCATTCCTTCCGTTAATCTTCGGGCAAGTTCCAGCACCCTATGGCTTGAGAGAACAAACCCGCCGCCCACCTGATTCCAACCTTTTTTGTTCCTCGCCCATCTAAATCCAATGCAAATAAATAGTCGCCTTTCTGCCACAGCCATAGGCAAATTTTAACTATTTCAAAATGTGTTCTAGATCAATTTGATACACCATTGTGTCGTATCTATGAAACGAGGCACAGGCCAAAAGCATCTAACACAGTCGACGCTTTAACAAACCCGTCACACGCGCACTCTCACGTGCCGCCCATCTTCTCGTTGCATGAGAATCTACTCTCAACTACGTGCACACAAGATGCAAGAAAAGTAAAGAAGAAGGGAAAATGAGTGGCGCATTTCACTTGACCACAACGTCACACAATGCCATGGGCGGATATCCAGGATTTTAAGCGGGGGGGCTAACATATTAAAATATAAATAGTAGGAAGTAAACATCAAATTATATTGATAATTAAAATTTTTTATATTTACAACTGTCCACGACGGGGTTTCATTTTCTTGATGAAAGACGAATAATGTGCATACTATAATTTCGTTAAACTTCTTTTATCAATAAAAAAGGCAAACTATCATTCAGGAATTGGTCTCCCATTCGGTTGAGCAAAGATTCTTCACAAGCTTCATAGCCGAGAGAGAAGGTTTCAACTGACGCCATTGCCAACAGGTAAAAACCAATACATGCTAGTTTCAAACAGTCGGATAAACTATGGATTTACTTCACTTCTTTTAGATCAACCATCTGTTTGAGCTGCTTAGATACAAGTCCTTCTAACCCCTCAAATTCCACTACTAAAGGCACATATCCTATTCGTATGAATAAAGTTGATCTTCAAGAACCATACCAATCATGTGTGAAAAAAATAACTTGGATAGAAAGAGGTAAGCAGATAATGTTTTTGATATCAAAGCGCTTGAAGTGTGGATGAAAATGAATTTCCGCTTGTTTCGTTGTATCTAAAGAGAGTATAACGACGTTACATGAGCCTCCACAAAATTCAATTACATAGAAATCAAAATAAAAAACCATGAAAATCATAATGTTTTTGTGCCACGGCTACAAGAAGCCATTGGAGTTGAGAGCAAAGCAAATGAACAAATATGTAGTTGGATTCTTCATTCAAGATCTCAGTGTCTTCCAATTACCCCTTGATGAACTCTCCACGCACATATTGCTAGCTCAATCATATCTTGCCCCGCGCAAAACTAGAAAGGCTCAATTTGTGTCTTGAAAGCAAGGTCTCAATTGCTTCTTTGAGTGAACTAGCAGTTGTACTAGTAACATGCTCAAGACCTAAGAAACTTCATCACGTCCTCGGTTAGTTACATACCGCACAACAAATGCCATTTGTTCCTTTAATGAACATCACGAGATTTATCGAAATGATAGAAAAAAACTTCATCACCAATGTCATTGATAATGACATTCAAAATTTCTATTGGACTGCAACACTTCCCATGTCCTTTGGATAGCTGGTGGAAGGGGAGATACTATTCAGATTTCTCAGGAGGCATTGTCAAGACAAAGCTCCAAATTCATTGTTGGGATTAGAAAGGAGAAAAGCAACCTCCAGAGCTCAAGAAAGTCTACTCGATATCTGAATTCCTTAGACTCGTCATGAACCACGAAATGCACGACCTCGTTTAAAAAGAACGAATGCAATCAATTTGTTGCACACAAGCGAATACATAATACATCTTAGAATGTCTCTGAAAATGCTGTTAAGTATTGGCTAGTATCAATGTGTTGCGGTTTGACTGTAAAAGGATCTTGACATTTTCTCCAAGCATGGTACGTGAGCACTATTGAAACCTATAAAATGTAATCAAACCTTCCTTCTCTACCAATTGGTAAAATCCCTACCAAACAAAAGTTTCACCACCGGCTTGGTCTCCCAAGATCTGGTTTTTGAACCAAAAAGGCAAATTAAACAATATGCTGCATTTTTGATTGCCTATACTCCCACCATGCACTATATTCAGGCGTACACCAAAAGCGATAGAATTGTCTTCCTTGGACACCACCAATTTGAGAAAACAAAAAATTAGTAAGTAGTTTGGTTGACAAGACCCTTTCAACACCCAATATGCTCTACGATATAAGTCTTGCAAAAGCTCTACGAATAAGTCTTTGCCAAAATTATATAGGATAGCTTATTAATCTTATTCCTTAAACTGATCAGGGGGGAACTCAAGTTTGAATCATTCCAACTCTATCATAGTCATCCTTTGATGTTTGAAACATCATATATTAACTAAAGGTTGATTCTCCCTGTTACCAAAGCGTGGAAACATCTAGTTGTTGTTTAATGGTGACCAGTGACTGGTGACGGAGCGGAGACATAGATGAACCCCAAAATCCTCTGGCATCATCACCAGGTCATGAAAAATATTTTCTTCATTGAATTAAAAAAAATTACTAAAAATCACCGGTTCAAAACAAAGCAACCAATAGCCTAAAAAAACCTACGTTATAATATTCCAAAACTAAGGAGTATCAGAGTACAAATTAACCAACTAAATTGCACTTATAAAAAAAATAATGAAAACAGGAGCATAAAGTATGAAAACACCAAACAACAAATGAGAAAGAACAACACTCGTTCAAAGTGAGTAATCACGTTAAGTACTCTGACGGAGTTTCTATCCACTTTCTGCTGCAACTATGTAGTGTTATGTTCACTTAAGCACACAAATCTGATAAAAAAAACAAACACAAATAGCCAACACAATGTTAAAAAAATAAGAGCAAACAAAAATAAAAAGAGAGAGATTTTAAGAAGCAAAAGGATTAAGCTTTTTCACACCTTAAATGCAGCTTTAAAAAACTCACGCTATTTGCTGCCAGAGCCGAAACCTAGGCGGCGATGAGGGGCTTCAAGCGAGGATACTGATTTGTGCGTGAGAAAGAGAAAGAGAGCTCAACACTCTTTTAATGCTATTAGAAAGAGAGACACTGATTTGGGAGAGAGAGGAGCGGAATAACTCTTTTAATTGCTATTGATAGAGAGAGATACATGATACTGATTGGTGAAGAGGATTGAGATGAAGAGCGAAGGAAACTCCTTTTAATGCTTTTGGATTGGAAGTACGCAACAGTTTTAAAGCTATTTGACAGTAAACACCCACATATAACAAATATTATATAATATAGATAAACTTTTGCTTTCCTGGTGGTGGAAAGAGAGATATTCCACTATTTTCTAAGTGGATATTGGCGATTTGGAGGCTTCCATAATTCCCTTACCTCCTTTAGGTTTTTGATATTCAAAGGACTTCCTTTATTTTTTCTTAAATAACATTAACCTACCTTATCCAAACAATTGTGATTCCAACCACCGTTACAAAAATATATTAGGATGAATCTGTGAAATAATATCTATTTATGAGGGGATTTAGAATCCCCTATTTTCAGGTGGGCAGTAATGAAGCAAATAATATTTTTTTTGAATTTTTTAAATATATTTTTGGGGGGATAAAGTGTAAAAAATTTAAAACTTAAAATAAATTTATAATTTTTTAAACGTCAGGGGGGGTAACCCCTGCTGGTCACTGCATGCTCTGCCCACTGCACACGCCCACTCACGCTCAGCCTACGTGACGATTGGTTTAAAACAATTAATACTTCCGTCCTTTAGTTTTAGGTAAAACTGGATATGTTCAATCCTTGCGACAGCACACGCCAAAATTTTACTAGTTTAGTCCTTAAATTTTGGAAAATTACATTTTCAATCCCTATAATTTTATAAAATTATAATCTGATCCCTGAATTAAAAAATTATAGTTTGGTTAAAAAAAATAGCCCACCCAGAAGTTTCCCAACCTATTTTCATCACCCTAGATGAATTCAACCACCGCATCTGGTCCTTAGCCATGCAACTGTTCCTCCGAGCCCCAAAATTGTGAAAATATATCACATGCGATGCACAACTGCCTCACTTTTTCGATTCTGCTGGAGATGATGTTGATGATGAATTTATGCTAAATACCGATCCAAACTTGAAGATTGGGATAACAATAACTCTAAGATTATCACCTGGTTTATCAATATCTCTGTCTCATCCAACCATTCGCTCTTTACCCCATTTGAGATTGTCAAGGAGGTTTAGGATTATTTGCCCGAGGCATCTATTAATGGAGCAAAAGAGTATCAGTTGGGACTTAAGCTTAATCACCTCTGTCTCAAACCGGTTCAGTCTCTTATTGATTTCTACAGTAAAATTTCAAATTTGTAGAATCACTTAGCACAGTTCGAGCCTACTTGGACCTGTTCCACTGATGCAACTACCTTTTATACTTACCGAGACCACTCTCATCTTTGTCACTTTCTCATGGCTCTCCCTCTTGATTATGAGTATACACGGATTTCTCTTCTTCTCGCCATCATCTTCCTACACTTGGCCAAGCTCTTACTGAGCTTCGATCTAACTGGCTGTTCTGGCCACACCTTCTTGGACACCACTACCACCATCTCAGCTTATCCATTCCACTCCAACTGGCTCTAAGACTACATCATCTCATACCTCTAGCTCTCAAAAGAAATATTACAGCTTTTGTAAACGCGACACTCACTCTTATGAGGACTGCAACTCATGCAAAAAACCCAGACATAGAAGTTCCTATAACCACAAAACTGTTGCTGTCACTGATTCAACCGGGCCATCTCCTAATTCCTCTTCTTCATCCAATCTTACTGCTGCTGATGTCGAGACAATAGTCACCCAGGTTTTATCACGCACTAATATTCATTCATCTACTCTCTTAACCATTTTAGGTACTTTACCTTGGCTTTTGATATAGCCTGTTGCAGTCATATGATTTTTGATGCCACTTTATTC
>CM018894.1:8979612-8984612 GCA_009663005.1 Actinidia chinensis | reverse complement strand
ATCCTTTCTATTCGAAGAACAAAGCAGAAATTTGTTTACGAAGGAAAAATTGTTGAACAATGGTTCTAGTTTACTATCTAGAAATAAAACAGAATCAATCTGTTTTAGTCTACTGATACAGAAAAAAAGATTACTATCTAGTTTACAGAATTAGTTTAATCTATCTATCTAATCGTTTCTGTAAAAAAAAAAATCTGTAAATTTAAAATCTGCAGTTTAAGAAATTCTGCAAAATTTTTCCTCAAGATTCTGTATTATTAAAAACAGATTTCAAATTTCAGCAGATTTTAAATTTTAAAAATTAGATTATGTATTATTAAATTTCAAATTGATTTTAAAATCAGAATTTCAGTTTTTCATATTTAAATTTGTTTATGTTTGATTACAGAATTTTAGTTTTCTTTTACAGAAATTATTTGGAGTTAACACTGCTTTGATATTAATTTCTAATATTGAAAATTTTAAACTTTCATTCTATTACTGTTTTGATATTGAAATTTTTTAAACTTATTGCTGTTACGGAAATTTTTAGAGTTCTGAATTTTTTTTTTCTATTTTATCTTATCGACGTTGTTATTAGCAAGCTTTCTAAAGGCTTTGTTTTAAGTTGCTCTGTTACAAGGTTTTGAGAATAAGGGATTTAAAAATCTTCTGTTTCACTAAACTAAAAGAAACTGCTCTTTTTCGGAGAATAAGGGGTTGCTCTGTTACAATAAAAAAAAAAATTTGCTCCGTTACATTTTAGTAAACTGGTCTGTTAGCAGATTCTTAAAATTGTTTTGAAATACATTTTGGAACTGAAACATTTAAAAAAAAATAATTTATTTTTGAATAAAAAAAACAATTCTGTAATTAACTGCATTTAAATGCTGTTTTTTCTGTTTCATACTTTGAAAATTTGAGTTTAAAAACTTTACTAGTACTATACAGTAATTAATACAGTGTAATACAGATTAAACTAGTAATTAGTAATATTCAGTCAAACAGTAATTAAACTAGTAATATTCTTATTTTGTTAGCATTCGGCATAACAGTTGCTGTATTTTTTTCTTCGTCCAAATAGTAATAATTACAGTTGGACCCAGGATTTTAGACAATTACTATTTTTATCCACAGATTTTTGGTAATTACAAATTAACCTCAGATTTTTCTAAAATTAAAGTTAGAATCCCTAAAGTTTCTGTTATTATAGTTCTTATCCCCAATTTTTCAAAAATTACTAATTGATCTCAAATTTTGAAAAATTATAGATTGACCACAATTTTTTCAGAAATTTTAATGTTCTGAAATTTTAATAATTACCAAATACATTGTGAAACTACAAATTTTGGGTCTTTGTTGTTAAGGGATTCAAATACTTTTTAAAAATGGCTAATCCTTGAATAAAAACATGATGTGATTGTGGCTCTGCTGTCTAAGACACCCAAAGCAGATCTGTAGGAGTACCCGCCGGCGTACGCACCTTAATACCGCCTATTTTAACGTGGACCATGTGGAGAGACCCCCAAATTTTAAATGGCCTAACTTCAAGTATTGGCCAGAAAATGCGTTTTTAACTTGATGACTCTAGGGCTTGCAAAATATTTGGCAAGAGAGTCCTCCCTACAACTGTTTTTTTTTTTTTTTTCCCCCCCCAGAAGCGGAGCAAGATCCTACGCCGTTGGCATGCAGGTGGCAAGCACGGGTCATGGGAAGTTCGTATGTAAGAACTATAATTCTAAACGGTCTTGACAAGATGTTGTACATGTGTATCGTCCTTTCTGCCTACGGCAAAAGTTATTTTGTTGTGGGTTGCACTTGACAAGAAATACAAGGTTACGATGTCGGTGCCCAAAAAATCTGATTGTGACGGTTTTTCTTGGACTTCAAGATGGGTGGATCTAAGAAGGTCCATGGCCCAAGTGCAAGACTCCAATTAATCCTTCAAGAACTAACAGCCGAAGGGATGACTCTCATTGAAGAATTTTAAGGTTTAGTGATAATTGAGAAGTTGCCACCTTCATGGAGGGACTTCAAGAATTATTTGAAGTACAAAGCGAAATGGCAATGCGTTTAAGAGGATCTTATAGTCCACTTTAGAATTGAAGAGGACAACCCTTGAATGACAAAAAGGGTGTCTACCATATGAAGTCAAAAGCCAATGTGGTTGGAGCACAGTCACCAGAATTGGAACCAGAACAAGAAGAGAAAGCCTTCAAGTATACCAGGGCATAGTTGTGGAGGGCCATTCAATCCTCAAAAAGTTGATGAAAATTGTTATATTTGTGGCAAGCCCGGACTCGGCGCAAATGACTACAAAAGCCGAGCTCCAGAGGAAGTTCAAGAATATGCTATTATTTGTTTATTATGTAGATGACTAGCTCATCATTGAGTAGTTATGACATGATCAAGGCTACAAAGAAGATGTTAACCTCCAAGTTTGATATGAAGACTTAGGGGTTGCATATGTTTATACTAGGGATTACGATCATAGAACATTTGGAAGACTAATCTTGTTCACAATCTCATTACAGTTGAGAAATTCTAGATAAAGTTGTCAAGATATTAGGCTGTTTAGCAAAAACAACTACCTGTGGATGGTCAATCTAACATCCACCAGAATATTGGAGAAAAATGTGTATCTCAGTTTCAGTATTCTCAAATAATTGACAGTTTAATAATATTTGATGACTGCACTAGACCTGACATTGCATACTCCGTAGTAAACTGAGTAGATTACAAGTAATCTTGGGATAATCACTAGAAAGCTATCGTTAGAGTACTTAGGTATCTACGATACACAAAGAATTATGGATTGCATTACACTATTATCCTTGCTGTGATGGAAGGATATTGTGAGGCAATTGGATATACGATAGAAAGATTACAAAGTCTACAAGTGGATACGTCTTTACTATAGTAGTGCTGCAATGTTTATGGAATCTTCTAAACAAACGTCATATTGCTAGATTCACAATGAATTTTTAGTTCATTGCCTTGGATAAAGCAGGAGAAGAGCAGAGTGGGACTTCGTAATTTCTTAGAAATATTTTTAAATTGGCCAAAACTTGTGCCCTCAATTGTATACAATTGTGATAGTCTAATCAGCAATTGAAGGGCACAAGTAAGATGTAAACGGTAAGTCTCGACATATCTCGTAGATATAATACTTGTGAAGCAATCTCCAAAGAAATGAAGTTATCTCAATCCACTATGTGAAGTCTAAAGATAATTCGCCGGATCTTCTAAGCCAAAAGGTTAACAAGAGAGCAGGTTTGCAAATCATTGAGGGGTATGGATTAAAACCTATGTCAAAATAGTAGTCATCTGATACCCTACTAGTTGACTGTAGATTCCGAAGCTAGGTTCAAAGGGAATAACTAATTATGGTGAAATTAAAAGAAACTAAGAGATATTAGCTTCTTACCCATTCCTATGATAAATTAGTGTTGTCCTGCATTGTAAGAAGGAATAAGTTTGCTTTAATGACTCTATATCTTAACATTTTAAGCCGAGTATAGCAGAATATTTTGTGATAGATGTCACTTATGTGAGTATGAATGTGAGGGCCGCTAATGAGAATTTTCAAGGTGAATTCTTTAAATTACGTCCATGAAACCAGGGGTGTCCAGGGCCAAAACGGACACAATTGTGAGAACTAATACAGTGTTGGAGAAATCCTGTGTGATCCTATTGTCATTGGTTTACACAAATGAAAGAATAGTTCAGACATCACATTCACTATTCATCTATGTAGACCCGATAGGTTTTCACAAAAGGAAGGTTCTTCAAGCAAAAGTTACCTTTCTTGTCGTATAGTGGGAGGTATCCATGCTCTCTAAAAACCCAGTCAAACGTATCAGCCAATATCATTCATGTGTAACGATTGGTGAAAATTTTAAATTTGAATGATATTGGTCCATTTAAATGGTGATAATGGCTTGGAGGTTTACAATAGAATTATGGTGTGTTACCATAGCCATTATGCACCACATGATTGTCATCAATTCCTTCTGCAATGAATGAATATAAGGCTCCCTCCTATATACGTCACTCTCTCTTTATTCAAAGAACATATCTGAGAATATCTGAGCGCACACACTACTCTAAGAGAGTGTGTTTCTTCTTACTTAATTTTTTGTCTTCTCCCTAAAGAAAATCAAAAATATTGTGATTCGACGGTCGTTAGTGCGGTTTTTCTAACACTATTCGGAATTTGCTATTTTATTCTGTGGGAGGCGACGTCCATTGACACTCATGCACCAGTGAGGGACAATCAAGCCTTAATAAGATCGTGTGAACACGAGAACTCAGCTCGTTTGCGAATTCTTTCATCTTACTTTACTGTTTTTTTGTATTTCTTTTCTTTCCAATTATGTTATTGAATTGTTCTTATTCAATTTTAATAAAATCCTATTGTGTTTTTATTTCAGATTCTGTATTGTTATTCGACTACAACTATTTACCAATTTAAAACCGTAGGGGATCATATCTAAATACGTTGTAAAAATACGTACATTAGGGCGGCATAATAAGAATTATGTGAAGTGGACTCGTAGTTTGATTGTCCTATATCATAAGCACATCGCTTTTGTTGTAAGTTTCAATTGAGCTAGGCCCGTTGGACTGATATGGAAATCAAATGAAGGATTTAATGTTCCTTTCAGAAAAACAATATGAGTTTTACTGAATGTGGTTGTGAATCGAGGCTAAGAAGAACTTACAGGAATAGAAAGCAATTTATAGACATTGTATAGCTGCAATCATTATCATGTAGCATCTCAAATACCTTCATACGTTAAAGTTAATTTACTAGGGTTCCTGATATTATGCTTCCTCTTCCACTTCATGTTCTCCTGACCTCGCATTTTTTTATGAAGTGGCTCATGGTTTGACTCCTATTTATGAAGTCAATCACATTAGTGTAGTTTCATTTATTGATTTGGGGTCCATTTGGTAGTTATATATTCAAATGAAGGGATTTAACGTTTTATTTCGATCAAGAATATGAATTTTAGCTT
>CM018894.1:8914612-8917112 GCA_009663005.1 Actinidia chinensis | reverse complement strand
GAGATATTAAATTATTTACACATACGCCATAAACACGAAATTTACGTATATTCAATCATCAATTGATACATTATTTGTGGTTATGTGATACGATCAATTTGGGTGAAAAGAGAAATTAAAGAAGAATAACCAAAGGTAGAGAGAGAAAAAAATCCAAGTAATTTGCTCAAGATATCCTTCATTTCATTCATAACCAAAGGGAAGGCATCCGTTTAGCAAATTCATCAAGAAATGCAAGCAATGCTTTCTTATTACTTGTCCCCAGTCTTGTAATATCCTGTAAGAATTATTCATTGTTTACATGTTATTTGCTTATCCTTTTATAGTAACCCAATCAATTCATTGTTGGGTAAAATGATTCGAGAAATAGAGAATTTTAAATAATAAATTTATTTATTTGCAATAAAATGAAACTACATAAATAAAATGCAAAAATTAAAATACAAAATCTAAAATTAGAGATACAAATAATAAACTGGGCCAAATCCTGCTTTTAGAATCTCCTTAAGCAAAATTCATCGCCTACCGAGGGGATTGCAGATTTTTGCCAGCGTCTTCCTTCCAAAATAAAATTGCTGAACCGCGAACTACAGGAATACCTCTGTAGCAGACTTGTTGAACATGATAAGGCGTCTGTCTCTCTTTCTCCCAAAGAACTCAAAAATGCTTTTATAAATTGGTGGTAGTGGTGGTGTATTTTTTCAACAATAACAAATCCACATTATAAAGAAAAAAAACTTTTGATTTCTAAAACTCCCATCCATAAAACCCCATCATGAGGGTTTTTGATGGCTATAACCTCCAGCATTAAGTGTTGTTTATGATTGCCCTTTTGACTTTTAACAGCTCCTTGAGTTATTAAACCTAGCCCATGTTGAGTTTTCATTCACACCATATCTCCAACAATCTCCCATGAATGCAAAATTCATCAGACCGACTTAAATTGACTCAAACTAAAGAGAGATTTGAGAGAGACAACAGATAATTCCTGCATAGGATAGGTAGTTCTTGGCCTTGAACTTTCCCTTGTTAGAGTCTATCGAATTTACTAGTCTGGCCTTGAACTTTCCCTTGTGAGAGTCTATCGAATTTACTGACAAACCAGTGGGCGGGGCTGCCTTGAAATGTGTTGCCACCGGTGTAAATTAAGATAATAGATGTCACACAAAAACTTCTTTTAATGCAGTTCAGTTCTCACCGTTGTATCCATTTTGGCCTTGGAACACTCTTCCTGTTCTACAAGTATTTTCTCAAAAATTTTGTATTCTCAAATCTTTACAAAAGCGACCAACCCCACTTTATACTCACATAGGTGACTTATTTTTATGATATTTCATTATACTTAGCCTGTCTTACTAGTGCAAAGAAAAGATAATGGTTGACAGTATCATAGGAATGGGTATGAGTTTTTAAACTCCACAGTAATTATCTTTAGATATAGCAAGTAGGTTGTCCCATTGAATCTAAATCTTGAAATCTCCAGTCAACTAGAATGGGTTTTCCTTTACGATACATTTCTCTTTCATAGGTTTTAAACTCATTTATTTCGATGCTAGATCAACTGACTCTCTAGGTAACTCTTTGGTAAGCGGATCCGCAATATTATTCTTAGACCTCACATAGTCAATAGCAACAAAACCACTTAAGAGTAGTTGTCTAATGGTTATTGTGTCTATGATGAATATAGCTAGACTTACCATTATACACATTACTCTGTGCCCTACCAGTCGCAGATTTGAAAAAAACAAAAAAACTATCAACAATAAATGGTAATCTCTCAGACATAGATTTCCGACCATATTGGAATTATCCTTTGAAATTGTGTAACCACTTCTGCCTCGTTCATCGCCTTATCTAGAGTAATAAAGTCAGATTTCATCATAGATCGTGCAATGCACATGCATGTTTGGAAGATTTTTCAAAACACAGTTGTACCACCAAGCATAAAAATATATCCACTTGTGGATTTCGCGTATTTCACATCTGATATCCAATTTGTATCACAATCCCCTTCTAGTATTGCTGAATATCTGGTGTAATGAAGTCTAAGATTACGAGTATATCTCAAATTGCGTAGTAAAATTCCTTTGAAAACAAACTAAAATCTGAACAGTAATAAAATAGATTCAGTCATGCATTTTCAAACAGTTTCTATAATTTATTTATTTATTTGAAAATGAAACTGTTTACAAACACCATATATCCACGGTTCCACTCCACTGTATCAAATCTACTTAGGCATTATTCTTGCATCTCAAATATTAGTATTTGAACAAACATTATTTTATGGAATTCAATTGCCGATCACAAGATGAAAATTTTTGCTTAAGTTTGTTGGGTAAATGATCGTAATACAGAATTTTAAATAAGAATAATCATTCGTTTGTAATAAAAATAAAACGACATAAATGAATGCAGAAATTAAATAACAAATCTAAAAATTAGAGATAACAAACAGTAAAATTGGTTAAGTCCTGTTTGTCGCAATCCTCCTTAAGCA
>CM018894.1:8797112-8802112 GCA_009663005.1 Actinidia chinensis | reverse complement strand
TTTTTTGTTGTAGATCCCACTAAAAAATTGATCAAATGAGTAAAACATATGCCTAGTTTTAAAGGTTTTTTGTCTATTTAATCATAACTTATATGGTCCCTAGTTTTAAAGATTCAAAATGAGTTGTGATTTATAATATATAATATACATATATATATATATATATATGTGTATATATATATATATAGATATAGATATAGAAATTTAAGATTTTTGTTTAAAGGATTGAGGGTGCTCACATTATTTTAGAAAGTAAATGTTTTTTTTTTCTATTTTTATTTGGAAGTTAGTTTTGATTTTGTTGAGATTATTGTGGTACGTTGAATTTTATTAATTTCCATATTAAATGGTCGGAAGCACTTTAGGGGTCACTCCCTTCTAAAATTATTTTATAAATCAAGATCTATTTGACAATAAGGCATTATGGAACTTCCTACTTCTAAATCAAATGGCTTTTCTTTGATTCAATGATGCCCCTTTGTATGTGAATTATACATATTTTTCCACACGAGTCTATATGCACAATACCGTGTTGCTCACATGATATTTAGGCTTATTGAGGATTAAATTCTATCTCCACCCTTGTCTCTCTCTTCTCTTCTCTCCCTCTATCCAAAATAAGTGTTAATTTAAATTCTAGTAATTAATTTTTTTTTTAAAAAAAAAAGCATATATCCAAATAGAGGATTTGAAATCCACATATTTTCAATCTTAACTTTTTCTATAGTAATTTTTCAAATTTAAGTAAAATTTTTACGTTTTTAAATTCCTCTCTAGTAAAAAGAACTTAAAAAATACCAAAAAATTACAACAAATCACTTGGTTGGAATGGGTAATAAACAGTGGACCAAGAAAGAGAGAGAGATATCTAGAGAGAGAAACGGATCTCCTCTACCTAGGGAACTTAAATTATGTCAAGATTTTGACAAGTCAAAATGTCACGTTCTGTATGCGAATTTTGTGCAATAAAATACTAACATGTGTTTCATGAAACAAACAAAAAAATGTAACACGTCATTCACAAAACATGTTCATGTCTATTCACAAATCAAACGCAATTAACGTATGAAACCCTTGTTTTGACTCATTTGTTCAGTTGTTATTAGTTATTACTTCACTATATAATACCATTACAGTTTCCTAAAATTGGTTTTTACCCTGGAAAGTGAACTATATTTTAGCAGTTTTCTCTTTTAACCCACACATTTTCTTTAAAAAAAACTTTATTTCCTGTATTTGGATCCGTTTTCAGTTTTGTATGCATGTGTGTACAAATATTTGTGTTAGTACCATTTCGTTAGGAGATGGCAATTACCCTGAAAAAATCGGGTCCCCGCCCCGACCCAACCCTAATAGGGCGGGTTTTGGGTATGAATAAACGGGGTCGGGTCAGGGTTATGAAAAAAATTTAGAACCCGGGTCGGGTTTGGACGCCCCCACCCCAATTAACTATAAATTGACAAAATTACCATTTTGTTTAATTATACCATTTATAAAAAATATATATAATTATAAAAAAAATTAAACGAGGCGGGGAGGGTATGGGATTTTGAGTCCCAATCCGTCATGGTTTTTGAACGGGGGTGGAGGAGGGTTTTCTTAATCGGCGCGGGGTCGGGTTAGGACGAATCCGTCCCGAACCCGCCCCATTGCCATTCCTAATTATCGTTTGAGGTTTTAAGTCCGTATGCAATTATGCATCTATATGCAGTGGCGGATCCATGATTTTTTATCAGTGGGGGCAAAACTTATATACAATAGCAAATGCAAAAATCTTGAGTGGAGGAGCAAAGCATATGATTCATATTGACTATAATATTATAATTTTTTTTTACTGTAAATATCATATAAGAATTAAACTAAAAAATATTTAATAAGGCATAAAATCTGTATCGCAAGCACTTTTCATTCAATATCAATAGCAGACAACACCAAAAAGATAAAGAGGAATTACATAACCATGTTTTTTTTTACATTGATTAGAAACAAAAAATTAAAAACTCTAACATAGATTTATAGAGATAACAAAATTAACCACGATGATGCCGTCATCAATTTAAGTTGGGCATTTTAAGAACAATTTTGTTTGACATTTGATTCAAAAATTAAAAAAAAGTTAGAAAAAAATTCTATACAATAGATTTAATGAAAACCACAAAATCAACCACAAAAATACCAACATAACTTAAATTGGGGCCTACTTTGATATTGACTTTTTGTGGCGGGATTAGGAACTGACCTTAGTCTCAAGTTATATTAAATAAAAATTATGAAATGGGTTAGATACCAAACAAGAAATAAAAATGGTTAATTTCAAGGTGTTGTGATCAGAACCGTTCACATGTAAGGTTTGTTGGGTTGATAATTTATGCAACAAAACTTGGGGGAGGGGGGGGGGACACTTTAAAATTAGGAGACCTAACCAAAAATACTATTATATTAATATAATTGTTTCATCTAGATGGGCCTTTGCCCCTGCCCACAACCCCTATGTCGTCCTTCTGCCTGCCTTAATAGAGCCATGAACAAAATTATTTTTTACGTTAACTATTTGTTAAGACACATATTTGTGGACAACAAACACCAAAACTTGAATATTTCATTGATGAGTGGGGGCAAATTATAGTATCTTTTTAATTAAATAAATAGATATATAAAAAAAATTAATAATTTTTTTGAACTCAATGGGGACAGCTGACCCCGGCCCACTGGGTCCTTCGTGCTTCCGCCCTTGTGCATAACCTATGTATCTATAGTAGAGACAAAGATAATGGTTATTATATCTCTTGGCATTGGAAGATTTGTGTCCACTTCCGCATAATTTTTTTTATAGATTTTTTAGTTGCTTTGGTTTTTGAGATTTTTTTTGTTATATAATTTTTTTTTAATTATTTGATCAAAATTTTATATTTTTCAAGTTACTCTTGACGTGAAGAGTCTGAAAATGTAAAAAAAAATCATCTACTTTGAAAAAAGTTCACTAAAGACAAAAAAATATATTAACTCGATAAATTAGCTATTTTTTTGTCTTCAGTGTGTTTTCTTACCAAATTTGAACAATTGTTTTACATTTTTAGCTCCTCTTCTCATTAAAAAATAAATAAAATAGTGATCAAATGGTGAAAACAATTAATCACTCAAAAAACATAAAAAAAAACATAGGATCTAGGAAAAAAAAAACAAATAAGAAAGAGCGAAAAAATAAATTAGAAATCAAATCAATTAAAAAATCTCAAAAAAAATTAGAAATCAAATCAATTAAAAAATCTCAAAAAAAAAACTAGACGAAGCTGGGCCTTGAAGAAGCTAAATAAACTTCTATTGTTTCTCACTCTTGCCCTCCATATATGGATATAATATGTATGCCAGAAAGACACTGAGGGTATTTATAACATTCGTTATAAAAGTTCAAAATAAATCACAAGGAGTTAAATGTTGATAAATAAATATAAGGGTGCAATCTGCACATAGCTCACACAAACGGAACAAAGTGAAATTTTCCCTGTATTTTTATATTTGATAATCTACATTATTGTTCTTTGAAAATTCAACTACATATACAAGAGCCCTTCATTGACTAACAAGGTTTGATTAAACTAATCATCAAACAAATACTCATTTCTTTATCTTCTTAATCAGTCCATAAGATACTATTTTTCTCAGTCTGTTATAATATTAAGAGAAGAAAATGTGACATCTCTAGTTTTGTCTCTTTTTGGGCACATGCAAGGGCTCAAAGTGGAGGAAGAGAACCTCATGTTCAGTGCAAGTGGGCAAGTTACAAACTTCATTTTGGGGTCTCTAACTTCAATTATTCTCACCATTTTTGCTTTTACACAAGTGGGCATACAACTTGTTTTGCTTTATATTATTATTGACCAAATCTTAATAAGGCCAAGTTTGGGCAAGTGTTTTTAGTTTGTTTTTTTATCTGTTTTGGTTTTCGTTTTTAATGAATTTTTTTCACCGATTAATCAAAATCTTATACTTTTCGGTTCGTCTTGACGAGAAGAGTCTGAAAATATAAAAAAATTCATCTCATTTGGGAAAAAGTTTGCTAAGGGAAAAAAAAATCATTTTTGACCAAAAAAGCCATCAAAAATTGGTTTATTTTCGTCTTCAGTGAGTTTTTTAAAATTAGATGAAAAGTGTTATATTTTCAGACTTCTTTCGTTAACATGAATTGAAAAAGTATAAAATTTTGATCAAACGGTAAAAAAAGTTCACTAAAAATAAAAACAAAAACAAAAACAAAAACAAAAACAAAAACAAAAATCAAAACAACTAAATTTTTTTTTAAAAAAAAACCATTACACCAAAACTGGGCCATTAACAAATGTAGGTTCAGTTTAAACATCAGCACTTTAACCAAAAGGTGGTTGTTGTTATGTATTAGGCAAGAATTGTCATGATTTGACCCCGTTGAGGGAGGGAAAATATATGTAAGCCCTTATTAAAAAAATTATACCATAAATTTTTGCCACACCATTATCAACTCTCCACCTACCAAATAAAGCAACTAATATTATTTGGGAAATAATTTAACTAGATAATCTTCGTTAGCTGTGGCATGCATGATCATATGATTAAGCATATTTTTTTGTTTATCACATCACTCAAAATTATTGTTATATATCTTACTTAACTAAAATTAAGTGTTTAATTATTACAACTGTACTCAACACATTTAAAATGTTTACAAGGGCGCAGTGTGGCCCTCTTAACTTTTGTCTGCCAAAACAACAGAGTTGTTTGGTTTTTTTTGCTTTTTTATTTTTATTTTTTTGTTTAGTTTTAGCTAAAGTAAATTCACAAAAGCAAAAAAACTAAAAAATCTTGACATTTTTGGTAGTAAACTTAAAAAAAATTTAACTTTTAAGTATTACCAAATGAAGCCTAGATACCACACAAGTCGTTCACACTTTGAGATCATCATGACTGTACCAATGAGGTGTAAACTTAGAATTCTTATAACTTCATATTATCTTACACATTTTTAG
>CM018894.1:8717112-8719612 GCA_009663005.1 Actinidia chinensis | reverse complement strand
CTAGACTTTGTGAAATTTTCAAAGTCCCCGAACAACTAGTTTTCTTGGAACACGACATCCCTGCTTTTGATGACCTTCTGCTCTCCGGATTCCATATCTTGTATCCAAATTCTTTATCTCCGTAGCCAATGAAGATACATGAATTGGACTTGACATCAAGCTTTTGTCACTGCTAATTGGATACTTGTGCAAATGTCTTACACCCAAACACTCTCCAGTGAGAGTAGGAGGAATTCTTGTTGGACCACACATTCTCCGGAACCATGAACTTCAACATAACAAATTGTGATCTTTTGATTAGGTAACAGGTGGTACGAGCTATTTCACCTTAAATGGCTTTGGCAGCCTAGCCAAACTAAGCATGCATCTAACTCTTTCAACAATGGTCCAAATCATCCTTTCGGCTACTCCATTATGTTGTGGGGTTCGTGGTACTATCTTCTCATGTCGGATACCGCATTTGGCGTAGTATGCCTCAAACTCCTTGGAAGTGTACTCACCTCCATTGTCTGTCCGAATGCACTTCAGCTTTTTGTCTCTCTCTTTCCACCATGGCATGGAATATCTTGAAGTACTCGAGTACTTGGTCTTCAAAAAATATATCCACACTTACCGTGAAGCATCATCATCAATGAAGGTCACAAAATATCAATTTTTGCCTAATGAATCCACTTAAATGGGATCACATACATCCAAGTGTACCAGCCTCAACACATTTTATTTTTTCTTAGCAAAGGAACGAAATAAGACTCTATGATGTTTGCCAAACAGGCAAAACTCACAAGGGTTTCAACACGATGCCTTTGTTGTTGCTCCCTTGGGGCCTTCCTCAATTCTTGGTGACTAGAGCTTGTGTCTGATCTGTGCCCACTTCCTTCTTCCTCACCTCTTCATTGAATAGGGTGTCTTTCGACTGAGCTCATAGCCAGCTTGTTCTAAGTTGCGAAATTGCTAAGAGAAACTACCAGCATTTCCCAACTATTTGAGAAGGAACTGAAGAAAAAAAAAGGCATGCATCTCGTCATCCAGCTGCATCACAATGGAGGCGAGCTGATTAATCAAGTTTTAGAACTCGTTCGTGTGTTTCACCACCAAACACCCGCTCTTAAGCTTCAAGTTCACAAGCCTCCTTATAAGTAGGGCTTTGTTTCGAGTAGTCTTGGCTGGTACATAGTCTTCAGCTTCTGTCATCTACTATACGCCTCCATCTCTTGGGTAATATGGTAGAATATGTCGTGGTCAATACACTATCTGATCTACCCAACGGTCTTTCGATTGCTTTTTTCAATTGACATCTTTTATTGCATTCGGCTTCTTTCCTTCATTCTCCAAGGGATCATACAAGTCCTTTCAATAAAGCATATCTTCCATTTGTGCTTCCAAATAGCATAATTCGAAGCCGTCAACTTAATCATGGCACCCCGATGATGAGTCTTCCACAGCCATAGTCTGAATCTAGGCTTAACTACTCTCTTTCAAAGTCTTCGGGAGTAGAATCTCACAAAACCAAATGCGTGATTGGGTTTGGATCTGTCGATTTAGTCAAAATCACCTTCATCTAGCCCAAACTATAATTTTTCAGAACTTCAGTGACTGGAACGTAATTGCATAAAATACCATAGGGGTTTCGGTTGGATCAACTTGCTAGGGCTAATGTGGGGCGCGTGCCTGCACGTGACCTTCACTCGTTGGCTTCCTTGATTTGGCGCATGAGAGCATGTGTGGGGGCGTCCTCGGATGGCCTAGCTTCAGGCTGCGCGTGGGTGTGTGTGTGGTTTCGTCTGGACCTATGGTTAGCATTGTTGGTCTCGTCTCGTTGTGATGTACGTCATGTTACAGTCAAACTTCAAACTTCTCTCGTTTCGTTTGAACAACTTCATTTTCTTACCTAGATCGTGAACTCACGAAAATCGACTCTGATACTACTTTTTTAGGCTAGAAACAAAGTAAAAAATGCATTAAGTAAAAACATACAAAAATATACGTGGTTCGGAAAGTGTGCCTATGTCCATGGGAGGAAAAAAAATAATGCACTATAGAAAAAAGAAAGATTACAATTAGAAGTCTCTAGACACTTTCTCTACTCTACTTCTCACTATTCTATCTTTCTCTTTTTTCTCTTTTTCTGTCTCTTTACCTTTCAATCTCCCCATATTAGTCTCATAACCCTACCCTATCTTTTATAAATCAAAGGAAAGAGGTGGTAGATTTTCAACATGTTGCTTAATTGTCATCATATTCTAAGTAGAAAAACTTATCCTAATTAAAAGACTAACTCGAGAGTCCAAACCAACTCAAGAGTTATAATCATCTAAAGAGTTCTAATTAATTTAAGAGTTATACTCTCATGTGAACACTCTATGTGAGCCAACTAGATATGAACCGACCCAACACAATAAAGCTCGACCATAATGCAAATCGAAAATTTTATCCCCTTACACATACATAAGTATATAAGTTGGGGTAGATTTTGTACCCATAAGCATTGGGGATAGATTTT
>CM018894.1:8692112-8699612 GCA_009663005.1 Actinidia chinensis | reverse complement strand
GGTGCCTTCGCTAAAGGCTTAAAGACTTAAGCAATTCGGATGGCATCACATCCCCGAATTATGTTATCACATCAGTAACTTCCATTACAAGGTCGGGGTTGATCTCCACCAATGCTGCAAGAAAAGTCACAGCACCCTTCTTTAGACCGTTTTGAATCTGAATTGCCGACAACGTGCCTGCATTCCTCTTTATGCCCTTGTCTTCGTCTGGCTTGTTGCAACCAGGCACGAAACAAGGTGCGCGCTCGTCTGAAATCAATAATCCACTCAAATAAGGCATCAATGCCACTTTTGCAGCCTTGAAGAAGTCATTTCCTAGAATGACATCAAAGTCGTCCAGTGGAAACACCATTAAGTTCACATGGTCTGACTAATCTCTGACTTGAATTCCCACTTCTGTAGCCATGCCACACATAGATTGTGTGCCCGAGTTCACCGTCTTGATCCGACTCATGCTTTGGCCAACTTTTATACCAAAGGACTACACTATCTTTTCAAAGATAAAATTATGAGTACCACCTATTTCAACCATACCCAACACATTAGCACCACTAAGTACAAGTTTAATATACATTAAACCTGACAAGGGAGTCTTCTCTACAAGAATTGCGTTTAACAACTGCAAGGGATTGACTTTGGTTGTATTCGAATCAAATCTCTCCTGACTTCCATCAATAACAATGGCATTCAACGTCTTACGCTTTGGACAATCTTTTGCCCAATACGGACCATCAAAACTAAAATAGATTTTATTCTTTGACCCACTTTGCTTTATGAATCATCCGCCTTTGGTTTGAATCTCGAACCATTTTCTTTTCCATTCTTCTATCCAGACTTCTTCTCGCTGCCCGTCTTGTCCCACTTTTTATCCTTCCCTTTTTGTTTGGATTTATTGGACTCCGAAGTCAAAGAATTGCCCAACTTGTTAGCCAATAAACTATCGGAAGCAACAATTGTAGAGGGCAAATCTTTGACGCCTAAGCGACTTAATTCCAACTGCGCCCAATTCTGCAACCCAATTATGAATTTGAAGAGTTTGTCTTCCTCATACATATCCCTAATATACAATAATAGTCAACTAAACTGTTTCACATATTCCCTCACTATGCATGTATGTTTCAAATACCGCAATGACTCCTTTGCAACCCAAGATGAATTGTAGGGCAAAAATTAATCCTTTAATTCCTTCTTGAGGGTGTCCCATGTCTCAATCAAGGGACGTGTCTCATCATTCATCTGTGTCCTCCACTAGAGTTTTGCGTCTCCGAAGAGATACATACTGGTGAATGAGACATTTTCACCATCTGGAATGCGTGCAACCTTGAAGTGCTGCTCTATATCCCATTAAAAAAAATTCAACTCTTTGGCACTCCGTGCGCCACCAAAGGATTTTGGTTCAGGAACTTTTACTTTATGGAAAATATCGGCACTGTGAGCACTACCAGCAATCATCTTCTTTACAAATGAAATTTTAGATTCCACATCATGGAGGTTTCCCCTTAGTGTCTCCGCCAGTGTCGTCATGTCACCCATCATATCTGTAATTTGCATTTCTGACTCAGCAACGTGCTTTTCATGGGACTTTCTTAGGCCAGATAGCCTTCTACCATAACATCCAATCTATCCGCTAGAGAACGAGTCTCATCAGGAGTGGCACCCACCAAGACTTCAATCATGTTACACGATCCCAAATCAATTCCAATCCATCAGCCATTATAAGGAAGAGTAAATTTTGAAGGATAATCAAGAACAAACTATACTTTGATATCAATTGTCACAGGGTCAATTTTTCGACTCAAATTTGCCTACGATGGCACTAAGTATCACACTTAGTTTCAGGCAAATTCCACACACATATAATAAGATTACAGAATTCGAAACAAGGCGCAATAATAATTTACAGGAACTCAATCCCAATATTTTATTACACTAGCAATAATATAGGAATACACTTAGAATTTCAAATAGAAACTCTCTACTTCTATCCTAGTACACACAATCCCTTTTTATAGAGATTTTTACATGCAGTTAGAACTGTTACCTCTAACTACCTATGACATTTGGACCAATAACATTACAACCCTTACAATAACTGTTATAGACATGCATATAATTATTACAAGTGTAATAACATGCAGACAATCATTACAAGTATAATAACCAAACACCATCAACTTTGCTTGTAACTGCTGTCTTGTGCACATGTCACATATGCGCCCAAGCATGCCCACATTTGAGTCTAAGTCCTACGATTTAAGTCCATGTCAATGCCATGTGTTAATTTGTTCACAACCCACACTATAGTGTATTAAGGCACGTTCTGCCTGCGTCTTGCATCTAATTCGCATCATCACTGCCTTGAATATTCGCCATTTTGTAAAAGCATACCTTCCTCATGCCTTTACCATTAGGGTGACGCGAGTGCAAGATGCCACCACGCACCAACCCTTAATTATGTCAAGGGACTAAGGTGTTAAAACCTCACCACTGAGAGGGTAACAAAAATCGAGAAAATCAAACCTACTAAAAAGCTAGGTTCGATTTGGTTTTGTAGAACTGATCAATCAGTGTGATTTTAGATTTTTAAAAATTAAATTTTTTTTATTAGGTCTGATTTTATAGTCTCTCAAACCATTTAAAAGTAAATTGATTGAAAATATAAAAGCCACAAATGTTTTATAAATCTCACCATCCACTTGTAGATCAAAATCTCCACCATTCATTTAAAAATTAGCCAAAATAGTCAAAGCCCTAAGCTTTATTCTTAGAATAGAATTTTCAGACTTTAGATAACAAGGTTTTTGTGTTGACTTTTAGCTTGTTTCTGCATTTGCAATATAAAAAAAAAGAAAAAACGAACTGAATCGCCTCTAACCAAACTGTTTGATTTCTCTACGAAAAGTAGAAAATTCGATTTCACAATTATATAAACTAAAATTTTCAATTAAGACTCACAATGGGTTCTCTTGACCTATCAGCGGAATTTGAAAGGTCCCAAGATTGATACCTATCCATCAATTGTTCAAAGCAATCCAAGGCCTCATCAGGATCTTTGTTTAAAAAGTCTCCATTACACATCATATCAACGAATTGGTGATTTAAGGGTAAAATCCCTTCATAGAAAAAAATTACAATTCGCCACATCTTAAAGCCATGATGTGGAATGAATCTTATGATATCCTTGTAACGTTCCCAACTTTTGCCAAATGGCTCATTATCTTTAGCCAAAAAATTTTAAGTAGCTTTTCTCAAAGTTATAGTTTTATGCATGGGAAAGAATTTCTTGAAAAATTCCTCTTGTAAATCCGCCCAGGTACCCAAAGATTAGGGGTTTGAGTGAGTTAAGCTAAGCTTTAGCCTTCTCCTTCAAACAGAAAGGAAAAAGCTTCAAACGGGCTATCTCCTTGGACTGTCCAGGCTCTAAAAAAGTAGCAACTAACTTCTCAAATTCCAAAGATTAGGTAGTCATGAATTCACTAACGATAGTGAATATTCTAATTTCGTCTCTGGAATGCCCTATATACCTGTAGTCATGAATCAACTACTAGTAGTGAATATTCTAACTTTGCCTCTGGAATCTGGACTATCAGTAGTGCTCAAAGCCACTAACGATAGTGAATTATCTGATTTACCCCCTAAAATTTGAACTATCGATAGTGCTCAAAGCCACTACCGGTAGTCACCTGCTTTGATTCCCGAGTCTCATTTTGGGTCTCACATTGCCATCGGGGCCTCTCTTTGCCCATTGACTTCATCATAACTTTCTCGATATACACAAACATGGCTAGATTAAATCAAACAAAATAGATTAAATCGAATGCTTTATCCTGTGCAAGTATACAAAAATGAGGAAAATTGTATCGATTGTATTCAATATTGTGTGTTGAACAACAGGTGTACTCACTGGAGGAATAGAAAGATCCAGAGTCGGACATAATGAGTGGGAAATAATGTCATCTAACAGTCAAAGAATTTAGTAATGCAACTAACAGACATAAGATTAAAAGAAAACTTAGGAACATATAAAACAGACTTTAACGATAAAGAAAGACACAAACCATAAATACTAGAGGTAGAGCCATCAGCAAGAGTAACACAAGACAGAGAGCCACTAGGTGACAAATTGGACAAGTGATCCAAGAGTACCAGTCATATGAGCAGAAGCACCGAAATCGATGACCCATAGGCTAGAAAAGGCAATGCATATGATAAAGGCAAAAGTCTGTGTCCGAGTAAAAGTAGCAGTAATAGATAACTGAGCAGCTAACAATCGATGATACTCTTCCTTGAAAATAAACACAACCCGAAGGGCAGGTTTAGATGAAGGGGTCTCCTCAGTAGAAAATGTAACCTAATGAGCAGCAGGACAACAATGAAGGTCCAAACAACGATCAACAATGTGATTCTTCTTGTGATAATAAGTATACTTCTGTGGGCCACGACCACCACCACTAATATAGCCAGGAGCACAGTAATTAGGAAGACGTCCACTACCTCCTCCACTACCAGAACCAGGAGCACGTCCACCACTGCCTCCACCACGACCAAAGGAATTGGGACCAGTAAAATGGTTGGGGGCACGATTAAGTCCACAGCTAGAGGAACGAGAACCCCCAACAGAAGAAACCAATACTGAACGATCCTCAGTAGCAAAAATTTAAGAGGCATCAAATAGAGACACTTGACGAAGATAGCTAAACACCTCCCTCAAAGAAGGCAACTCCTTATAACCATGAAGTTGAGCTCGAACCGAGTCAAAATAGGGAGACCAGATAAGAAACGAGCAATGCACTGGACTCACGCTGCTTCCGCATCACAATAATATTAGTTGAAATTGACATAATAGTTCTCAAGACCCATATGATTGAGGGCAAGAGAAAAGAATGTTTGGTGGAGCTCATAGGTACAATGCAAATTATCTATCTCTACATACATGTCCTTGCCCCCCACCCCACACAAACGCTTGGCAATATTCAAAAATACCAAGCTTCTACTGATCTTGGGCTCCATACTATTCCATAAAAGAATGTGAATTTGTGCATCATCTGCTGACCAATTCTCATGCTTTGCTTTACCGACCTCCTTGCAATCAGGAGGGTTATTAACCAGAAATTTATACGGCTTCTTGGCAATGAAGTAAAGCTCAACAAACTTGGTCCACTAGGCATAATTATTACTATTCAACCAGATTGCAGTAATAGATAAAGTATATGGCCAAGAAGCACCAAAACTAGAAAAAGTAGAATCAAGAACAATAGAAAAACCAGATGAACCAGATGCAGATGTATTAGATTTACCATCCCTAATAATATAGCCCAAACCAACACCAACAATAACCACAAACTGGAGGCACAACCAGCAACTACCAACGAAAACAAATAACTAGCAACGTAAACAAATAAGTAAGCAGCCCACCATACAGAAAACTAACATAGAACACAGGAGCCGACAACGGATCTCAAAAATAACTCACAGAACGACCATGAGAGCATACGAATAGTATATGGCCAAAGGATAATGGCTTACAAACGAACACACCAAAACAAACCCAAAACAACTCACAAACTGATTGGATTGAACATAATCGAAGCTAAAATTACACAATCGAAGCAGCAATCAAGTCAAAACCTGTTAATCTGGGCCAATCGAAGCTTGTAGGGTCCAAATAAAGTATCGGCGATTCAAATCGGAGCCAGACGAACTATGATGGGTCTCATCGAAGTTTGTTCAAACTCTAATAAGGCACGCCTGGACTAGGTGAGCACTGGTGAGGCCTAATTGAGGCCAGACGAGTGACAATTGATCTCACCGGAGGTGCGCAACCTTAAATCTCAATCACACAAACGTTCAACAATCTGTTATAGGTCCAATCGATGTCGATTAAGGCCTGTAGGAGCTTGGTCGAAGGTCGCAAACCTCAGGCGAGGGTCGCAGGAGGTCGCCAAGTGGTGATCAGAGATAGCGCAGGTTAAGGTTAAGGTTAAGGTTAGGATTAGGATCAGTTAATGCTCTAATACCATGTGATTAGGGTAAAAATTAAACCCTAATACAGAAAGTATATTATTTATATACATCCATTCAACTAACCACACCCGTTATTACTCACTACACACATTGTAATTCTAACAAGGTCCTTCCGAACACAATAAGTATTTCAATTCAAATCAACAAACCCAAGCAATAATAACTTGAGTTCAGTTACATATATCTTTTTTCTGAGGTTGGTTCTATTCAAAGCCATACCCTTTGTCAAATCCAAAACAATCATGTCCCTTCTTACTCCCTCATCAGGAATATTTTCTAGCCTTCCTCGTGTCCTTTTGGCAACATAAACTTACTCCTCAAGTTAATTTATTTAAGCATGGTCAAACCATATTAAACTACTTTCTATCATTGATAGTTGCGCCTTTTGGCATCTTACAAATGCCACAACCAAATATCTAGAAAGCCAAGAATTCTCGTGTTTTGCATTATCTTTCTTTTGGGCTCTGTTTAGATATGTGAATTTCAAATCAAGGAATTTTGTCTTCAATTCAATAAAAATAGAAAAAATCTAGCTATAGGTGGATTGTAAAACTAGAGTGGAAAGGAGATTGGAGATAAAAGAAATGCATATTTTGTATAACTATATCTATTAGTTAGAAAGATTTCAAATCACTCCTATTAATTAGTCATTTCAAATCCATCATAATAAAACACCCAAACTCAATCTCGAAATTTCTATATCTATTACCAAATCTAAATATAAGCTATTCACATTGAATAAAAAATGTGACATCGTTTAATTTGAAATGATGAAATCCACCTATCCAAATGGGGCCTTATTCTAGTTTTCACAAGTTGAAAACAAAAACATATAGATTGAGTTTGCAAGTTGTGGCAGGAAAGAGATTTCAGCGAGTGAAGGGACATTGGTCACCCGCTCCGCTTAACGCCTAAAGCATCTATGAAAGATGTGCTAGCAGAATTACTAGCTATGCTGTCTTCTCAACTTCTTATTTCATTATTTTAGTACTCACATACAATAGTCACCAGGGATTCTTAAAGGCAAAGCAGGAGAACCATAATATGCCACTTTTGAGCAGGTATGAGAAACCACATGCTATTCTCAGAAGTGGAATTTTTTTTACATGAATACAGAAACTAACAATGGCGTCGACATTGCAAAGAGCTCTAAGGTTTTAAGTAGAGCAAAAACCCTGGATTCCATCAAGGACTAGAATTCGATGTGGAGATGGAAACCATCTACAACAGTCTGCCTCTTGCCAGTTGCCAACGAAATTACGGAAAGTTAAAGGAATTTTCATTAGGCTAATTGTTTCAATAGATTCAATTGACTGCAGTCCAGAAAGCCTTCTTCATCACCATTGAGTTAACATGGACAGTACGAACGGAAAACCATCTAACCCTTCAGGAATTTCCGCTTTATCAAGGAGAAGTAAACATTCTATTGTGGCAGGTCTCTCTTGCATTGATTCTTGAAACTTGTATATTTCCCTC
>CM018894.1:8554612-8559612 GCA_009663005.1 Actinidia chinensis | reverse complement strand
CCTCATTCTTCTTTGGATCGCTTCTTTGAAAAGGAAGACGGTTGTTTTTAGGGAGAGAGAGAGAGAGATGTGTTTTTTAGGCTTGGTGGCTCAGAATTAAGGTTGGTTTTATTTTAAGAAGGCCCCAGAGCTACGATTTTTCAGCTTCTTGCGATGTTGTACCAGTTCAAATATTTCAGTTTGAACTGGTTCACTTAATCCTAAGACTCTCTGTTCTTGGTGAACCGGTTTGAATTTTTAGGTTGAACCGGTTCACTAAATCCTTAGTTCAAAACTTACCCTTTTTCATTTTAAACTCCCCCAACTTATTTTCTTCACAATCAAATCCCAATAAATTATTTTAAGACATTGTTCAACACCTCTAACATTGTTAGCTCAATCTTTTACCCTCGACCTTGGCTTCTAAGCTGAGAATGCGCGTTTTGTAACGTGTTTAAGCTCAAATTTTTGTTTTTTTTTTTGAACGGTTTACAAGGAAGTAGACTCAAAATTTATGCGTCTTCTATGAAATGAATGCCATTGTATCATGCCATGTGTGTCATAAATTACAAAACAAACAAAAAATGAACGCATTGAAATAAACATGTATGCTTGATGAATAGCTGTCTCCACAACCAAGAAAGGCTCAAATTTTATGAATTGGATATTAAGTTTCTATTCTTTATGTTAAAATTTCATGATTGCATGGTAGTTTAACTTCATTCATTGGATTATGTAGTTATAAGTAAATATGGCTCACGATACAAATATCTAATTAAACTTAAGCATCACTCCGATTAAATAGGTCAAAAGAGCATGCATCAGTCAACTATGTCCTTTAAACCACTGATTAAGTAAAAAATTACCAAAACTAAATTTATTTTATTTTATTTTATTTTATTTTATTTTTAATATTTAAAAACTAACCCTCACCCCCCAACTTGAATCGTGCAGTGTCCTCAATGCAAACTAAACAATTATCTAAATAAAAAGGACGAAGTCCAACCTGTGAGCGTAAAAAACATCCCTACAAATTGTGCACTCTCATGACAAATCAACATGAACTGCACTAATTTTGAAAATCTTACAAATGGATGTTAGCACATATACCAAAATGTGTAATTTTAATATAGCAATGAAAATAAAAGCAAAGACATAAAAAATAACTATAATGTACAAAAATAAAATCGAACTAGAATCATCGGTGGTGTCCAAAGGTTGAAACCACCACCATCCAACTGGAATGGTGATTACAAAGGATCCCATCTTAGATCCTTTGACACAATTGTATCCGACCATACCAAATGGATATCTCACTAAGGGTTTGCTACCATCCATACTTGTTCTGGTGCCCTTGAGTCATGACTCCTGTCTCCTCGTGTCCGTTAAATGTGTGAACTATTTATCTTCTTGGATTCCTAATTCGGCCATTGATTGCAATTGGACATGAGTTTTGAACACTAGCCTCCAACTCGTAATGTTTGTGACATACTAATCCTCCAAATCTGATTTGTTCTTGAGGTGCGGAGGATAATAGTGTTGGTTGGGCTGTTCATGATGGGGAATAAACTAGGAAGGTGGATAAAAATTGGTACATCATCTACCCTGGTTTCTTGGATCCAAGAGGAGTTTGAGTGAGCTTCCCACTCTTGTGATTATTGTGTACGAGTATGAATTTGTCAACACTATGATTCACATATCCTGGAGTAGCATTGACGTATTTCTGGCATAAGCTAGAAACTCGTGAGCCCGAGGGCAGTTCAGTCACAAAATGGGTTGTGACTAGAGCATATGGGCCATGCTCTTTTGTAAAAAACTTCCTCCTGGTTTGTTGGGACATGAAGTTTTGGTATTGAGGAAGACTGTCAAAGTTGTCCTCTAGACCTCTGTTTTTGGGAAGGCGATACACATCCGGTACTAAAAGATATTGACCTTCTGAAGTCAAGTCATGTAGGATTCAGTGTACTGCAATTCCTCAGACCAAGGAGTTGAAGGTGGGTATATGAAAGGATTAAAGTAATCCATAGTCAGACTGTGGTACCTCAAAATTAAAATCTAAAGGCATCATTTTCAATTTTTTTTTAAATTAAACAAGAATTTAAAAACTTACAACACTTGTGATAAAATCATAAGAACTCAACCTTTGCGTATTAGCTCCCCGGCAACGGCGCCAAATATGCTTGGCACTTTTCGGTGTATATTTTATATATATAAATGTAGTTCCTAAGCGCAGGAACCTACCAGTTCAGCATAGTACTCGGAAGTCCCGAGGTCATTTTCTACAGAGAGCTGATTTGCAAGATTGAATTTTGTTGCAAGTTTGTCAAAATAAAAAAAATAAAAATTGATTGTTTTGAAAAATTTATTTTGTTTATTAATCTGAATAGCAAATAAAAGTGAAGACTTGAACAAAGATGATTATAAATTAATGCGAAAAAGTCTCGGATAGAGATCATTCCAACGATTTCGGGGTCTCTTGGGAATTCCGAAAAGGTGAGAAGTTTATAAACTCAAATCTTCGACTTCGGAGTGGTCTCGGATCGGAAGATTTAGCGATAAAAACACTTTGTTCTTGATGAACCGGATTCAAATTTTTTGGATGAACGGTTCAATTCAAATTTCTAGATTGCATCGGGCTTTTTTAGAGTCGCGTGAATGAATACATCGATTAAACGGCAATACTTACTAAGACGATGGCTTATGCATAAACCATTTGCGAATATAATCAATTCAACAAGTTTTCGCTAATAATCTAGGAATAATTGAAGATAAAAAATGATTATAAAAACTGACTATAAAACTTTAAAACCCAAATTCAAATCTTTTTGTTTTCAAACCTTCAATCAATTTTCACGATTAATCACGAGATGGAAGAGGGTTTAGTTACTCATCCCTACTATGAACATAAACATAAAAGCAAAAAAAATAATAGGCATGACATAAATAGAAATTGCGAAATTAAATAAAGAAAAACTTACCAAACTAATTGAAAGAGGTTGAATCTGAAATACAAATCTTAAACTTAAACTAAACTGTTCAAAACTAAAACTAAAAAACTAGAAATGAAAACATACAAAAAGAAAAAAGTATATGTGTTTTGTTCTCCTCTCGTATATATATAGGCTAAAATTCTATCTAAATCTATCCTATATATAAATCTTTTGTAGATATTTTATAACATTAACATAGCATATATGGGAAAGAGAGAGAGAGTTCACGTGGACAGATTCTGATGGGAGATGTGGATAAAACTGATGTGGGGGAGTGTGATATGGAAAGAGTGATTAAATGATGTGGGAGAGTGTGAGAAAAAGGAGGTAGGTTTTCATTCATTTTGACTTGTTGTCATTGTTGACAAATCTGTTTTAGGTTGAACCGGTACACTTTGGGGAAACCTCTTTTCTAGGTGAACGGTACAACGTGTTGAGGCTAACCGGTCTAACTTTTAATTTGATCTCCAATTTTTCTTCAAGTTTCCTGGTCGTCTCACCCTCTATCTCTTCCGACTTCTTGAAATGCTCACTTTTTACTGACAAACTCTTTTTTATACCTTTTGAGCCAAATATGTATATAAATGTAATAAATAATATGCGCAATGGTACTAAAATGTGGGAGAATTCAATAGATAAATTGCAATATTCAGTGTCAATCACATAGTGATTAAAGTGATGTGGGAGAGTGTGAGAAAAGTGAGGTGGGTTTCCTGCTATTTTTGACTTTGTTACTATTGTTGACCATATCTATTCTGGGTGAACCGGTTCAGATTTTTCAAGTGAACCGGTACAACTTTTGGTGAAAACCTTCTTTTCTTGGTGAACCGGTACAACTTGTTGAGGCGAACCAGTATAACTTTTAAATTTGATCTCCATGTTTTTCTTCAAGTTCCTGGTCGTCTCACCTTCTTATCTCTTCCGACTTCTTGAAATGCTCACTTTTTACCTGCAAAACTCTTTTATACCTTTTGAGCCAAATATGTATATAAATGTAATAAATAATATGCGCAATGGTACTAAAATGTGGGAGAGTTCAATGGATAAATTGCAATATTCAGTGGTCAATACAGAGTGATTAAAGTGATGTGAGGAGAGTGTGAAAAAGTGAGGTGGGTTTCGTGTATTTTGGACTTTGTTACTATTGTTGACCTATCTGTCTAGGTGAACCAGTTCAGATTGTTCAGTGAACCGGTAGAACTTTTGGTGGAAACCTCTTTTCTGGTGAATCGGTCAACTTGTGATGGCGAACCAGTTACAACTTGTAAATTGATATCCATGGTTTCCTCAAGATTCTTGATCGTCTCACCTGCTTATCTCTTCCAACTTCTTGAAATACTCACTTTACCGCAAAACTCCTTTTATACTCTGAGCCCAAATATGTATATAAATGTAATAAATAATATGTGCAATGGTATAAATATGGGAGAGTTCACGGATAAATTGCATATCAGTGTCAATCATTTTGACCACACGAAAAAAATAATAATTTTTCCTTCACTGTATAAATTTATAATTTGAACCCTACTAACATATGAAGTTTTTGAACAATTTTGACCCCAAAAATTAATAATTTGTCCTAAATTCTATATTTTTGACCCTACTAAATATAATTTTTGACAATTTTGATTCCACTAAACCTAAGTTTTGGCTCGACTCCGTGACGATGAACACACAATTTTTATGAAAAAATAAACAAAAAAATATGATTTTGGGTTATTGACTTATCCTTTTATTAAATCACAAGTGGACCCCACATGGCGTGCTTGAGCCACAACTTCCACTTTGCCTATTCAAGGTAGCCTGCATTGGACAAATGGTGCAATTCCAACTTGACCAAATATATTTTTTACATATTGGATTACGTGAATGGCTCCGGTGAAGAGTCGGTCAGGAAGAAGGGGACAAAAGTCATTTTTATTGGGTTTATTCGCCACAACCGAGGGGAGGGGGATCACGAAGTCTCTCAAGGCCGGCAATCCTTGTATTATATTAAGGTCATGGACGATTTTTTTTTTAATAATTAGGATT
>CM018894.1:8517112-8519612 GCA_009663005.1 Actinidia chinensis | reverse complement strand
TTAATAACAGTGTCGCTACGACAAAGTGTATTTGATGGATTAGAGCGGAGCCTTTGCCAAGTCTTGTAAACTTGTATTAATACTTGCAAAAGCCACTCATTCAGTCCTGGAATATAGCTTAATGATCCTTCTCTATTTGACAATTGTCTCATGATTTCTGGGCATAAAACTATAATCCTTCATTGTGCAAACGTGAGCAGACAAGAACTAAACTCCTAGAAACTCTGGAGGCCTTGAATGAGTGGCACTACTCAACCTATTTATACACGTGGATCCACCCTTATCACATGTGTTATTGTGACCGGCCAGTGAGATCACTCACTAAGGCCTACTACTCAACTGGTTTAGAGATTTTTCTGTCATTCAAGATATTTATATACAAATACAATAATATATACGAAAACGTATTTAAAATTATCCAGAGAGAGAATGACATACAAAAATATACGAATAGCTTTACATTCTTTTTTAATATAAATATTTACAACTACGGCTCTGGCCACAAGATCGATACAGTCGTCATCAAAACTATAATATTCAAAAGAACGAACATTCATATGCTAAGCGCATAGTGTAGGCCAACAAAAATCGACTAAGGCTGCCTGCCTTCAAGCGTGTTCCACTTCGTTTTCATTACCTGAAATGTTACGTTCAACTCTGTCTTAAGCACTAGGCTAGTGTGAGTCAAGTTATATAATACTAACCAGTGCCCATGAAATTATAAAACATTAATTCGTTTTAACATGAAATAATTTTACTTTGTCAATCCATTTTTATTTCAATCATTGGTTCATCTAAGCCCATATATCTTAATTTCATATCAAAAATTCAAAATCATATTGAATTGACCCTTGCGACACATACACTCATTCAACGATCAACATAAATTAGGAAGCGATCCCAATATAATATGTGGCATGATATCATCCAAGATCATCCGGCTATTATCTCCTTATTACCTCACATCTCGCTATATTCTTTTCTCCTAGCGGACAAGACATCGTTCGAACAATGTGTCGTCTAAAATGTACTTTTCTAAAGTAATCATTTTTCATAATTCATGGTACATTTTAAAAAAATATAGCATGCATTTAATCACAAAATATCATCATGTTTAATAAACAAAATCATACATGCTTTAATCATAAAACTTTATTTTTAAGTAAGTAAAACATAAAAAGACTCACCTTAGGTTTATATTCTGTTCTTTCTTTCTGTATTTGCTCGTAAGCTAAGGCAAGAGTTTTTCGGGTTCGGGGTCCTATAAGTAACAATTTCGAGCTTAGTATTCTTCTTTTAATGTCCTTTCATTTATCTTATTTGTCTAATTGAATTACCGTTTAATGTGTCTAATCTAAGAGTCGTAAATGTATATAAGATATCAGAAGTGAATCAGGTACTAGACAACTCAATTGAGTTTTAAATTATAAAAATATTTGAGTTTAAACCGGTTGAAACAATTTGGACTGGTCGGAAAAAAGATGGACTAATTTAGGATACAACTGGAGGATTTTCTGAAAAGCTGGATCGGTCGTGGACAAGCTGGACTGGTCTAAGACAAGTCAAAGGTTTTTTTATTGAAAAAGCTAGATCGGTCCGAAAAATGCTGGACCAGTCTAGGATAAGATAGAATGTTTTGGGAACAAGCTGGACCTGTCCAAGACAAGTTAGAAGGTTTACTGAAAAAGATGGACCGATCGGAGAAATGCTAGACCGGTCTAGGACAAGACAAATTTTTTAGCTTGACTTCCAAGCCTATTTTGAGCTACTAACCTCTAAATTAGGAAAAATACTTAAAATAAAAGTTGTAGGTATTTGAAATATCTTTCATACCCAACTTGAATAAAGGCAAACGACTATCGTATGAGGGACTTACACCCAAAATATTAATTGCTGGTCCAATAAATAAAATAGCATACCAACCTATTCGAAGTTCGATTTTAGAAAGATGTTCAAATAATAAAATTTTGGGATATTTTAAAATCTTAATTTCGCTAGACATGTTCAATAATAGGTTCAAAATAAAAGAATTTATCAAAAAAAGGGGAGATAAATTGAATTTACCTCAATAGGAAACAAAATCGGTTTTTCAATATCGAGTCCTACGTCGTTTTCTTTTCCCTCTCCTTTTTCTTTATTTCCTTCCTTCCTCTTCCTCTATCAAGCTTTCTCTCCTTCTTTCTTTCTCTCTCTTTCTCTCCTTTCTTTGTACGTGAATGTCCTCAGTAATTTTGCCGGGGGACAAGACTTGTGTGTGTGGGTTTGATTGACTTTAGGAGGGGAGTGTTTGGCTAGGGTATTTGGCTAGGGTATGGGTTAAGGTATGGCTCATGGTGTGAGTCACCTAAATAATGTGGCCCTCATGGTGCCACATGCTCCTGCTTTAATCGCTCGACACGTGTCACAATTTTTGTTCGGTTTGTCAGAAAAATTTATTCGGGTATAACTTCTGTCATCGTAAAAATTTTAAAAAATTTTAAATTGTTATAGTGCAATTACA
>CM018894.1:8482112-8487112 GCA_009663005.1 Actinidia chinensis | reverse complement strand
GATGGAGATGGAGTTTTAAGGTCATCTCATCCTCAGAGTGGATGGCGAGTTGGAGATTGGCGATGTGAGCACTGGTGGAGGCCGTGGACAGCATTCCAGGAATCCGAACTTAATGGATCGATTTTATCAGGTGACATAATTATGGCAAGATTAATTCTTCAGCAGGTGATCTAAGCGACCTACTTACTTTAACATGTATTTTACCCCACATCACACAATGTTTAAAATTTTATGATGGTATTGAGGTTTCAATACAAATGAGAGTGGGAGATATGTCCAAGAAGAATTTCCTATTATTAGATGTTTATAAAATTCGTTTTGGTGGTTTTGACAGGTTTCTTTATTTGGAATAGATTTGCAGAATCTGCATTTGAATGACCTCTTTGGATATGTCACTCGATGACATGATAAACAGCAGGTGCAATAGTGAGCGAGGTAGAGGACAAGGCAAGGCCAGGCGTGTTCGAGGTCCAGGAGGGTCATTCAGTGGTGGAAGAATGACAGGGGTACCTCACAAAGGTCCACTCAGGGTGAATGCTCAGCCATCAACCCATGCCATGGCCAAGGAAAGCTCGATAAAATGGTATTCTATAGAAACCAAGACTCCACCAAAACACAAGTTTAAGTGGTAGTACCTAAAGTATTATTCTGTTCTTTTTTAAGTGCTCAAGGGTTAAGGTTCGATACTGTTTCTTCTCATGTAGTCAAACTAAATTTAGTTTTTCTTTTTGTTTTTCGAGTTTTTTTATATTTTCATGACTCACGATATGTATGTTACTTATCCTGAATGCTGAGGTAGTATTGTTACCTGTTTGATTCGGCAAGGATGTCTGTTTGGTAGAGTAGGCATGGCTCATGCTATAGAAACAGATGTTAGGTGGAAAGAGATGAACTTACGGAGTTAAGAAGGCATGTAGGCATTTGCTAATGCATCTGAGAAAAGTTATTTTGATAATAGGATTGGGTTTGTATCTTACTCTAAACTGTGAGAAAAGCTAATCATATAGAGGCTTATCTCAAATTGCTGCATAATTTTTTGGGAGAGTTTTTTTCTTCTTTTCTCAAATGTTGTTTTACAATATAACTATTTATTTTCAATTTGTATCTTTTCACAGGGCTGCTTTCTCATGTTGTTTTTTGGAGAGTTGTCTTTCATGTTCTCCTTTCAGTAGAGCTTGATACCTCTGTGAATCCTATGCCCACCCACCCAATTACCTACCCAAAAAGAAAATCTGAGGGCCTGTTTGAATATCTTTTTTCTCTTCTTTTTCCTGTTTTCATTTTCCAGAAACCACCGTAAACTTGTTTGGCAACAGCTTTTGTTTTTGAAACCTGGTTTGGTTTGAAAATGACCCCTGTTACAGAAAACACAATCAAAGATGTTCTAGTTGTTGAAAACTATTTCCGTTACTATTCTTGGAAATGTTCTGCGTTACTATTTTTGAAAATACAATCCAACAGGCCATAAGCTTCTTTTAGATGCCTTTTGACATTATGCACCTCCATTTCCATTGCACTTATAAGGATATGGCATTATGTATGAAACTCAATGTTCACTTAATGCATATTCAATCCTTAAAATTAAGTTTTACAATGATCGGAATGGACCATATTAGATCTCCAATCGAGCATTATTATGCTGCATTTCCTGAAATTTTGTGATGTCAGGTTGTCTCAGCTAGTCAGTTCCATGTCTTCAGTCCAAAGATAGAGACGAATTAAATGTCTATTTCCTCGTCTATATCTCGTTGGGAAGGAGGATTACGCCCTTTCTCTCTGCAACTCCGCGTCCCTCTCTCCCCTTCCCTATTCCTTCTCTGTTTATCTATATCTATATGGATACACAGTGGAATGCTTTTCAGTGCACCTTTAACCTGGGTCCAGTTACCAACAAACTTTGAGCCTTGTTTAAATGATGTTCTTAGTTAACAGTATTTTAAGGAATGCGTTCTGGTTATGTGCTGAATTTGTTTGTCTTCTAGACATTGGAAAATGCCTATCTCATTTCGGGTATTCGCATGCCAACTGTTAATGAAAATAATGCAGATTGTAGTGTCTTGCTTTCTTCCCACTAGACTGAGATTGGTTTGTTTATGGAACATGCTTTTGCGATCAGCCGTTTTGGATAGTTAAGTAATTGTTTGCTTTGTCTATTATGCGCCCCCCTGGCCCTGCAGTAAAGGGGTTGTTTTAGTTAGATTTTTTAGTTCATTTACTAGACTAATCTTAGGGGTACTTCTTTTGTCAATTGGTCGTTTGCAGCATTACTAATCTATGCTTCTTGTGTGTCAGGGCTCAGCTCAAGTATTATTTGCCCGAAGAAGTGATGCTTTTCAAGCTCTTAAGCGATATAACGATGTACAATTGGATGGAAAACTTGTGAAAATTAAAATAGTAGGCACCAACTCAGAGATTCCTGCTGCTCGTGTGAATGTCGTCGGAGGTGCAAAAGGGAGGAGGACAGTTGATATGACGTAAGCATTATTTTTTACTTAATCGTTATCTCATGTGTGTTCTGTAATCAGCCTCCTAAGTGCTTCTAAAGATTGCAAAAAATCTTGTCAAAGATGTGCACTGCTATATACAAGAATTGAAATTGATCAGATGAAAGTGAAGAGAAAAACATTGTAAATACAAATCGATGGCTAGTCCCCCTTGATAGAGTCCAATGCTGTAAAAAGATTCATGTAGCCGACCTCCCAATTAATTGGGACAAATGCTTGATTTGGTTTGGTTTACAAATCAATGACTAGCTTGTCCCTTTAAGGTTTGAATATTTTGTTAGACTGCGGTGTTATATGGCTGAATATTTATGTTTGCCTCGATTGAGGAGCATAGGGCCTCATTTGAATATTGAAGTGTTTCACTGTGAAGTATGACCATTTCTGAACACTTTCCAAGCTTAAGAGGATATATGGAGTTCAATAATATGCTCTTGTGGCTTGTAAGCAGCCGTTCAAGTTTACTCCTAGTCTGAAGTTTGATCTTTTAAGGTGCAAATGGGAGATTGTTGTTTCTAACTACAACAGTGAATATATATATTTTAGATATTTACCATACCATTTTGTCACTTTTCACTTATGCAGCCCAATCATTTTTCTAAATCATCTATTGTTAGAGATTCTGCTTTAAACTTCCTCTGTTAAGCAATGAACTTGAAATCTGTTGATGGGTGGTTATGGCAGTTGACTGCTGGAGAAAAAGATGGCTTCCCTCGTAAAATAATAGTCATAAATTTTTGTCTACTTCTTGTGACTTGGTTGCCTGAAATATCGCGGTTTCTATTGATGATTTCCCTTCCACCTTTTTTAATTAGGGTCATCATTGCACATCTCTACTGTTTCCATTCACTTGGTTCGCCTTTTAAATGTTGGCATGGTGTTCTATAAGTTTAAAAGACTTGTTTTTTGGATATAAGTTTTTTATGAGTTTTTAATTAGTTCGTATCTTTTTTTTCTTGGTGTTTTGTATTTTATATTAAAATTTTAATAGAGGTTATATGATTAATATTCAACGCTTTCTCGTGTACCATACTCTGGAAACTGCCAAAACGGCCGACATTACAACCTGCTACTGCCGCATAAATCACGGAAGTGACCTTTTATAGGAAAAAACATGATGACTTACCTTTATTGAGAAGTTGAAAACAAGAACTGATCTACAATATATGCGTTGTAATTAGTCATTAATCGAGATTATCACGTATACAATATCATTTGGTACTCCGAGAGTACTTAATATTTCCAAGAGTTTATTAGGGGGGAGGGGGTTTGATGGTTGACGGATGACCAAATTATACACTTCATGACCGTCAAAATAATAATATGATGATAATTTTATCATAATCTATGAAAAATGATTATGAGATATATATTTTTTGAAGTCTTTAATGTGGGCAAAGTGGAATTTCCATGATAAAGTTATCATAATGATAACAGTGCATGCCAGCTTGTATCATTAGTAACTCAATAATTATGATAATTTTATCATCTGTAACATAACACGATAAAAACGTAACAAAGAACATGTTCAATACAAATTTAATTACCATCAAAACCAGCGAGAAAACTACAAACCCCCAATAATAACTCACTTTTTTCGGTTTAAAATTGAACTAGATTCATATTGTAACTTGAATACATTTGGATCGGATCAATGACGATAACAATAAAAACACACTAATGAATCTCACACCAAAATCAACGAAAAGATGATAAGCATTGTTTATCTTTGTTTAATATATGGCTATATCAAAAAACAAAAATGCTACGGTCACCGATAGTTCTGCCAATTTTGTTACCGATGGAATCAAAACGACGTCGTTTTGGGTACTAAAATGGATTTTAGTTTCTTGTAGTAAGAATGAATTTAGTTGAATGACGTAATTTTGATAGACACACCCAGACCCTCAGGTCTCGGATTCACATTAACAGGAGCTTCATTGGGTTCTTCAACAATCCTATCGCCACATCGGATTTGTTAGCCCTTCCCCACAGACCACACAAGCATCTGAGGGATTGGTTCGCCTTCATTCTGTTCGTGAGCAGAATTTTCTTCAGAAAACCCGTGCGGATTAGTCTGATGGACCGGGGGTGCCTTAGGTGCTTACTAGCCATGTATTCATGGATCTGTCCAATAAAAATGGACATTGGGATAGATTCTTACGATTAGAAAACAACAGGCTGAAGGAAGTAGCAGTATCGGGGGGCAAGAGCAAACCTCATCAATTATTTTTTTTATTTTGCACTTTCAGGAGTGCCAATCTTGGGGGCAGCTTCCCAAGATTTAACTGCCAGAGCAACGCCTTTCTCTTTCTTAGTTAGTGAGCCCAACGCACCATTAGGATTGGTGGGCATGAATGCAATTAGAGCAATAAAGCAGTCCGAACTGAACAACAGAAACATGCACCCACATGAATAAAAGACAGATGATCTTGTAACGTGTATCCACAAGCATGTGATGTTAACCGACTTATCATGATACTATACGACGACTCAAGC
>CM018894.1:8464612-8467112 GCA_009663005.1 Actinidia chinensis | reverse complement strand
CCGTTTTGTTATTTTTTCTTATTTTTTTTCTTTATGACCTTCTTTTTTTTTTTTTAATTTTTATTATTATTTTTCTTTTATACCCTTTAATTATTTCTATTTTAAAAAAATAAATCCCCTTTTTGTATTTTTTTCTTACTTTTTTCTTTAATGTACTCTTATATATGGGTTTTTACTTTTTATTTTATTTTTTTCTTTAATACCCTTTGATTTAATTTTGTTTTAACAAAAAATGAATCACCTTTTTGTTATTTTTTTTTTATTTTCTTTTGTACTCTTTTATTTATTTTTTTTTTATTATTCT
The DNA here is from genome assembly GCA_009663005.1 of Actinidia chinensis. Lineage (NCBI taxonomy): Eukaryota > Viridiplantae > Streptophyta > Magnoliopsida > Ericales > Actinidiaceae > Actinidia > Actinidia chinensis. Next base: position 8,466,808 of record CM018894.1, on the reverse strand, counting down.
TTTAATACCATTTGATTCATTTTTTATTTTTATTTATTACCCTTTGCTTCTTTTTTTTTTAATACTATTTGGGAGACATTATTTGCATACCTTAAAAAAATAATCGAAGAGTATTAAAGAGAAAAATTACATAATGGATTAAAAAAAATGAGTCAAAGGGTATTACAAAAAATTAAAAAATTAACAATAAAAGGATACAAAAAATAATAAAAATATTATAAAAAAGTGATTCATTTTTTGGTAAAAACAATTAATCAAAAATATTAAAGAAAAAAGTGAAGAAAGAAAGAGGGTGTGAAAAAAAAGCGGGAAGTGCGGAACGAAAAAGGACGAGCAAAATAGACAACGCAGAAAAAAAAATCAAATGAATGGTGGAACTCCCTCCTACCCCTCCCCCTTCCCCCCCCTCTCCCCTTCCCTCCCTCCCCCCTCCACCCCCCCTCCCCCCCCTTACCTTCCGTGTTTTTTTTCCCTCCCATTCCTCCCCTTTTCTATCCCCTCCCCCTCGCTCCTCCCCTCTCCCCATCTCCCCCCCCCCTCCCTTCTCTCCCCCTCCCCCCATCCCCCCCGCTCCCCCCCCTCCCCTTTCTGTTAATTCTTCTCCCCTACATCCTTGCCCTTTTTTCTTTCCCCCCGCCCTTCTAACTACCTCCTTCCCCCCCCTCCCCCCCCCCTTTTGTTCCCCCCGTCTCTCTCCGTGCGCGCGCCGCGGCTGCTCGCGCGCCTGGGTTCCGCCCTTTTGTTCTTTCCTCCTTCGCCCCGGTCCCCCTTGGTGTCAAGGGGGTCCGCATATTTTTCAAACCTCAGGGGAGGTACTATAATTGTTCAAACATTAAGGGTACTTTCATGTCTAAAGAAAACTTCAGGTGAGCTCAGTGTATTCTGCCTAAAAAGAACGAGTAAAGTTTACTTGGGTGAAAGTTAGTGCACCATTTCTCTTATTATTTTTCGAAAACTGATGTTATTGACGAAAGGAAGGTACCCTTAAGGCCCCTAAGCCCTACCTTGCCTTATAGCCTGACCTCATATTTTAACCCTACTCCACACACACACACACACACACACACACACATATATATATATATATTATATTTCACTATTCCACTACCTTATTCATACTAGTTTATAAAGTCTTTACAACCTTTATGTGGAGGCAATTATTATAAAGAATCACCTCCATTTCACGAGCACATTGTTCAATCCCACTACACTTTTATTGGTGTGAATAATAAAAAATTCATACATAAAATATAACAAAAATGACGTAAGAAAATATATTTTTGATAAATAAAAAATATTTTAATGGGTGTTGTGGGGAGTGAGTTCACAAAATGAGAGAAAGAAAATCGATGATAAACACTTGTGGTGGTACTACGGTAGTGCAAGCTGTTGCAGTTAGTTACCAATCAGCAATGTGCCTAAATGCGACAAAGAAACAGTAAAAATGGCTGCCGGAGCTATTTTTGAAAAATAATTCTCCGACGGTCAAGTAAGATGACCGAAAAATATATGTAGAGAGAGAGTGTAAGTGTCTCAACCAAAGTTCGTGTGCCTTTAAAAGAAAGAAATAATGAATTTATATGACATGATTCGTCACTTGTCTTGACGCGTCAGTTGTCTTATCACTAGACAAATTCCAGCTCAGCACATGCTTGTACACACCAACCGCTATGTCAGTAAGTAGGGCTCCTAGGGCATGGCTAGCAGCCTGTCATTATACTGTCGATGTCTTATCCCGGGCATGAAGGCTGTCAGAAGAAGTTTCACCGTGCAAGTTACCTTCTTTTGTCCCCTGACATACTTCTAGATTGCCGCCAACCGTTGCCCCTTATCCAAACTCCAGCGCGATTACTCCGCTGAGCTTACTAAAGAGCGATAGTTCGGAAGTAATAGTGGTCTTAGTTCGGACAGTGCCTGTGTTCAGTAGTGTCTCGACCGAGTTCCGGTGCAGGAAGCCACCGAACTTTCTTTATAGCGATAGCTCGATGGCGGTGCCTTCCCTAACAAGGTCAGTATCCATAGTTGTATAATTTATTCCTTACAGATGTTTTTGAAAATTGAATGTCCGTAATATTCTATCACTTCATCCTATACCAAAAAAAAATTGTATTTCATGACGCTATTGGTATTTATAAATTTTTAAAAAGCGCACAACAAACTTTATATTTTTCCCCATTTGTTTACCTTATCCAAAAT
>CM018894.1:8339612-8342112 GCA_009663005.1 Actinidia chinensis | reverse complement strand
AGCCCTATGGGCGAGGTGAAAACCTCTGAACCTTTTGGGCGAGGTGAACACCTTTAAGCCCTATGGGCGAGGTGAACACCTATGAGCCCTATAGGCGAGGTGAAACATTTGAACCCTTTGGGCGAGGTGAACACCTGTGAGCCCTATACCTGTGAGCCCTATGGGCGAGGTGAAAACCTTGAACTCTTTGGGCGAGGTGAATACCTTTGAGCCCTATGGGCGAGGTGAACACCTTTGGCGAGGTGAACACCTGTGAGCTCTATGGGCGAGGTGAAAACCTTGAACCCTTTGGGCGAGGTGAACACCTTTGAGCCCTATGAGCGAGGTGAACACCTTTGGAGAGGTGAACACCTGTGAGCCCTATGGGCGAGGTGAAAACCTTTGGCGAGGTGAACACCTGTGAGCCCTATGGGCGAGGTGAACACCTTTGAGCACTATGGGCGAGGTGAACACTTTTGGCGAGGTGAACACCTATGAGCCCTATGGGCGAGGTGAAAACCTTTGAACCTTTTGGGCGAGGTGAACACCTTTGGCGAGGTAAACACCTGTGAGCTCTATGGGCGAGGTGAACACCTTTGAGCCCTATGAGCGAGGTGAACACCTTTGGCGAGGTGAACACCTGTGAGCTCTATGGGCGAGGTGAAAACCTTGAACCCTTTGGGCGAGGTGAACACCTTGGAGGCGAGATACATTTGAAAAATTTGGCGATTGGCGATCAAGATGTCTTATCATATTGTAATGAATGAACATTGTTGACGTTGGCGACATCCGTACTGGCGATCAAGTTGCCTTATCATGTTATAATGAATGGGCGTTCTTGATTGGCGAAATCCTCGATGGCGATTAAGACGCCTTATCATTTTTCAATGAATGGGCGTTCTTGATATTGGCGAAATAAAACAAGAAGATTGGCGATTATAATCTTCTCTGGCATTAGTGACGATCACCTCCGGCACTGAAGACTTGATTACCTCTGGCACTGGTGATGGTCACCTATGGCATTTGGTCTAGGTAACAAACGGCTGCGCAGGTACATAGAAGGTCAGAACTGTCGTTCCCACAGACGGCGCCAAACTGTTGTGGTAAAAATCTGGGAGAGCAACCAACAGTCAATATTGCTCTTTTACCTCGGTACTGGACCTCGGCACAACTCGGGCGACCTGCGCAGTAATGAACAAATGTTACCGGCGGGGGTGAGGCCGCTCAAAACCCCTCCGGCGTACGAATCAGACCAAGGCGATCAAAAGCTAAGCAATGAACAAACAATGCTATCAGTCTATATGCCAGAGTTAACTTATGTATCATGTACCTTATAATGATGGGGGAGCGGCCTTTATATAGGTGGAGTAATGGGCCATGTCCGTGGATCACGGCATTATCCTTGGAAGGATAAGTATGGGAGGATATCCCAATAATATTGGAGATAATGTAGGAGGTTGATACTTGGAGAGCAATCCATAATTATAGGAGTTGTGATGGAGTTGGAGTCTCACGGTGGTAGACTTCTAATGGAGATGGAGTCCTTTTGGAGAATAAGTCCTCATGAAGATGGTCTTTCACTAGGCTATTTTTTTACCCCACATCAATAATCATACCAATTATCATACAAACTTTTTAATTTTTGTTTTTTTATACCAAATTTTTTTACCGTACTTTTTAACTAATAAACGCATTATTCCCGTACGTTTGCAAATTTATTTTTTACCTATACCGTATTTTATTAACTATGGTTACAAGAGTTAAACCTTGGAGTCATTTTTGTTTTCCCTGGGTCGTATGATTAGATGGTGGACTCAGATAGATGTTGTTGGGTTTATATGACCATCACGCTTTCTAAAGTTCAAATTTTAACTTTAGATTTTTTTTTATAGCAAAATATGGTCTTATTTTAAATTTATCTTAGTAATTTAAATCATTTATTTGTAATGCACATTGTGAGAATCATTAAAGCAAAAAGTTAGTTTGATTGGAGATTTTTAGGGACATGATTGGAATATATTTGTCTGAAAAAAATTTATATTTTATATCATAATAAAAGTGATACGATCGTGTAGTTATTGATATCGGATTAACCAAATATTTTGTACGGATAATTTTTTTGGCGTTTTCTATAAGATGAATAGTTCAAATAATTGATATAAAGTAAAAGTAGAACCACAATTAGCATATTTTGCCATGAAGTTTGGAGCTCAAACTTTGAGAAGTCTGGTCTTTAATATAACTACTTTGATTTTTTTTGATTTTTTAAAATTTAAAATTTTTATTAATTTATTTTTACCATTTAATCAATTTTTTATATTTTTTAATTTCTCTTGATAAGAAAAAAAAAATGGTGAAATACACTGATCACTCCTGAGATTTTAGATTAATACACAAAACACTTTGAGACATAACTGTGACCTCCCCTAAGGTTTGAAACTTATAACAGATTTTTCCCATTTTACACTAATCACCCCTGAAATTTTGGGTTAATGCACAAAGCACCCCTGACATTAGCTGA
>CM018894.1:8299612-8302112 GCA_009663005.1 Actinidia chinensis | reverse complement strand
ATATGATTTATTATTTTTTTAATTGAATTATAATTAATATATGTAAATAAATTATTCATTGACGGGTGTAATCATTATTACAAGAGGACCCAATAATAAATCACTATCCTTCGTTTTTTATACAATATATCTCTTTTATTGTTTAAATATATATTGACTATCTTTTAGCCATTTGACCTCTGTGGGTCCATTTTATAATAATAATAATATTGTTGATTGTGTATACAAAATTTCATGACCCAATATTCTATTGCTGCTATTGTCCCTTGTCATATTTATAAAAAAACGAGAGAAAAAACAAATGGGTTTGATGGATTCGGGGTTACTGAGAGGAGTTGGGTTTTTGTCGGGTTGTAGGGACTTAAAATGACGTTATTTTGGATGTATTTTGTTCAAAATAACGTCATTTTGGGCAGTGTTTTAAAACCCAGACCGGTGGCCGAACCGAATAAATGGCCGGGTCACGGGCTACCGGTTCAAGTATCGGGTCAATTGTTATTGACCCGTAATATCATAATTATGTCATTAATTTATTTATTAATAATAATAAAATATTTTTTATTTTTCTAGACTAATGTTTATACTTAAAATTTAAAATTTTAAAATTATTATTTTTATTTTTTTAAGTCGTGAACCGGCGAGTCAATGACCGGGTCAATTATCGGGTCATCGGTTCAACCGCCGGGTTGACCGGATTTGACCGAGTTTTGATCAAAACGAATTTTGACGGGTGATCGGACCGTTTCTCCGACCGGTCAAACTGGCCGGTCCTGTCCAATTTTTAAAACCATGGTTTTGGGTCCCTGCAACCCGGCAGGGACCCAACTCCTGTCCAATTTTTAAAACCATGGTTTTGGGTCCCTGCAACCCGGCAGAGACCCAACTCCTGTCCAATTTTTAAAACCATGGGGTTGCAGGGACCCAACTCCCCGCAGTAACCCCGAATTCGTGGGTTGGTTTTGCGAGTTTCCATAAACTTATGTTAAACTTTAATTATTTAAATATTATATATACTTCTTTTTTGTTTTTTTAAGTTGTTCTGACTTATAAACAGAAAATTAAAGTTGTGACAAACACTCTGCACAATTTTTTATATAAAAAAAAATAAAAATTGCAACATAAAAAATTTGGCAAACACTCTCATCGTATATATATTACCGACTTCATTTGAAATAAATTAAATTATTTTTATTTTTAATGAATACTTGTCATCTGTCGATTAAATTTTTTAATTAAAAAAACCCACTAAAATCAAAGTTATTCCTTCCAAAATATCCTCTTAATTCACCCAAAAATATAAATTAATAAAAGAAAAAGTGTGATCATGCAAGGGAAAGCGTATGAAAGTTCCTTCGCAGCTGCGCCATCATGGAAGTTGTTTTGCGCACGCCTTCAACAAAAAAATGTTCCATTCCCACAGTAGTAGCCAGTAGGTAACCCAATGGATTTGCTTTCACAGCTGTCTAACAGTAGACTGACATATGGCTCGGAATCCCAGCAGAATCATCATTAGACAAATTACTTAAAATAATCCATGGTTATCCATATTCCAGACATGCCTAATTTGTCACGAGGGATGAAAACAAAATATATTTTTTAAATATAATCGGATGGCAATTATTTCGAAATAATCGGGACCCCAACCCGATCCGTCTCTAATAGGACGGGTTTGTGATAGAAATAATCGGGTTCGGGGCGAGTTACGAGAGAAAAAATAAAATCCGGGTCGGGTTCGGGTTTGAACACCCCGCCCCGATTAACTTTAAATTGACAAAATTATCATTTTTTTAATTATACCATATTATTATATATATATATATACATATATAATTATATAGTTTTTTTATACCGTTTATAAAAAAAATATATAATTATATTAAAAAAAAATTAAACCAGGCGAGTCGGGGCGGGTATGGGATTTTGAGTCCCATCCCGTCACAGGTTTGGGACGGGGAGAGGAGGGTTTTTCTAATCGGGGCGAGACGGATTTAGACGAACCTGTCCTAAACCCGCCCGTTACCATTTCTAATGGAGAATGTTTATCAGGTTTAAAAATACTTAAAATAATTACTCGAATAAGAAACCAGAGATGATGTGCTTTGTGCATTGTATAGATGGTGTCTAGTATCTATTCATAAAAGATGGTGACGATCACGGTGGTGATGGAGGCTCTGTTTGACGATGCTTAAAAATTAAGATTTTTTTAAGTTAGCTATTAGAAATGTTAAAATTTTTTAATTTTTTTATTTTTATGGCTTTATTTTAACTAAAATTAAGTAAAAAAACAAAAACAGAAAAGTAAAAAAATCAACTCTGGTTGACTTTTCTTGTTTATTTTAAGCAAAAAAGTTAGAAAAAAACTAAAAAAAACTGATGCCAAACGGAGCCGGAGTTCATAAAAATACGAGCTACACGTATTATACAAAATGCACTTTATCTAATAAAACTCTTAGAATAATTATAACTAGACTTTATAAATTACGGAATGAATTACTTCATA
>CM018894.1:8059612-8062112 GCA_009663005.1 Actinidia chinensis | reverse complement strand
GATACATGTGTCCCTCTAATATGCAAGGTTCTAAAATCGCTAGCTTTAATCGGGGCGGCCGGAGGGGGCCTAGCGCCTAGGCGGCTATGCCGGCCGCCTAGGCGGGCCTAGGTGGTTTTTTATTTATTTATTTATTTATTTTATTTAAATCATTAATATTTATAAAATAATAATACTACCAAATAATCAATTCTAACTAAAAAATGATATCCAAATAGTAAAGTTCACAATGTTTAATATTTGAATAATACAAAGAGGAAGAAGAAATGATGACAATTTAGGTCTCTAAAATCTCGAAATTAGAAAACTGTCTCTAAAGCGCTAGGCGTTAAGCGGGCGGGCGGAGGGCCCATCGCCTAGGCGGGGGCCCAGGTGGTCCTGGCTGCCAGGGGGGCCTAGGCGAGGATTTTTTAGAAACAGAGCTAATATGATATAAGGCAGGATTCCGGAAGAACTGAAGCACACATAGCACCATTATTTATAATTTATTTATTTATTTATTTATCTATATTTAGTTGTCATTTGTCATAAGGGGAGAAAACAAATGGGGATTAAAGAATGAGAGCACTTGAGACAAACCCATGACATCGCTTTTGTCTAATTTCAGAAAGAGCATAATTCATGTCGTGATTCAACAATAAGAACTCAATTATAGGTAAAAGGATATCAGCGGCATACTGTAGAGAAGTAGTCTCCTTGGCGATGCCATTCCACTGAGACCCAGTCCTGCAAGACCATAAAAGAAAACATCTTCCTACTTCCTACGCGTCCTTACTTATTGTATACATTTCCTTGGCACGATGGATTCATAGGTCCAATGAAATAAAAGTACCATTAAATGCTTATCTTGCTCCCTCATGTTATCATCTTGAGCCCAGCTCACAATGAATGCAGTGTTATCTACAAAATAGGAAAGCATGCAAGGTCAAATATAGTCATTGCATGTATTAACTGTCCAAAGTGAATAGCCTAATTCACAACTGACGGAGTCATCGGTCCTGTAGGGGCATCTCAACGTGCAGAAGTTCTTTGATCCTTTTTTGTTCCTCTTCATTCCGAATCCAGTGTTTAATAAAAGACTCTTGTCCCCCTGTAAAATTGGTAGTAATTGAACTATACGGCAATCAACAAGATGCACGGAGGTCACCTCACACACTGTAAGTTCCTTAGGCCTTACGCAGAAATACTGCCAGATAGGAGTCCGATTACGGATTCCATGCTACATACATGCATGGACGGTCTTCCCCAGGTTCCCAGACTCTAAGACATCTTCCATTTCAATCAAAACCCTCCCATACCCTCACAGTTCCATCACTTGAACCTATGCAGAAACGGAGATAGTGACATCCAACATTCAAACCATCTCTACTCTCTACGAGTTTCCTAAAATTAAAATGCAATGTAAATTGAGAATAGCATCCAAAAACCCAGAAGCAATCCACTCTCCAGAAGCTTCAAGTAAGAAATCGACATAACTGCACCCTTTGTGACCTCTATACTCGATAACATGTTGTTGGATAGGCTTAATGTCTCTACACTAGGAGCTGGCCTTAAAAGACTCGGGATCAATATTAAATCTGAAGTGAACAAGGATGACTTTTGGCGAACATTGGTCACAAGTAGAAAGAAAACTAATCACCTTCAACCTGAAGAAGAACCACAAATTTGAAACTCATAGGCAAAAACATAATTTCTTTCCACCTTAACCCCGCTTTTCCCCCTGGCCCTTGGGCACAAATACAGTCCAAACAACGCTCAAAAATCGCTGAACCTTTCCTCATATGCTGGGACACTTCTCAAGCCGCAAACCTAATTAAACCAACAAGGTTGGACATTTTTCAAACCTTAGTACCAAGAAGCAAACAAACAAAAACTAAACAATGTGAGTGCATGTAAATTACCTTTTTGGAAATATTTAGGCCGGTCCTCCTCAACATAGCTGATAAGAATTAATCTCTCTTGAGTTGGAATAATATTCTAAAACGGATTATAGGATTCCTCATGCCCTACAAGTCAACTAAACAGAAACCAACGCTAAGTCTGATTGTCTCCCTAAAAGTAAAATAACAGAAACCAACGCTAAGTCTGAGTTTCCCGTTCCAAAAGTAAAAATAATTATTTTCCAGCCCTCTATTATCAACCACAGAAGCTACCTGGCAACTTTGCTTTGTGCAGGTATATAACCAATCCTTGACCAGTCTTCTCTTTGGAGGTAGATCATCTCCCCACAAGTGATCGACCTGTTCTCTTTCGGTTTGTCAAATTTTATGAATCCCTTCCGAATTGCCCTCACATCCTCACACCTAAAGATTCATAAGAAACCACAACACACAACTGAATTGGGATCATATAACAATACAAAACCAAATACATTACCTAGCTTCCAATAGTCTCTTCCATTAACCCACACCATCTATCAACTACAAGAATAGCCAAAAAGCACCTTTGAGAATTTGGTTCAAATATACGGAAAAGAGCTGTAATATCAAAGAAAATATGC
>CM018894.1:7994612-7997112 GCA_009663005.1 Actinidia chinensis | reverse complement strand
AAAATTAGAAGAGCAAAAAAGCCAATTCTGATTGATTTTTTTGTATATTTTTAGCCAAAAATGCAGAAAAAAAAGATAAAAAAAGCTGGTGCCAAACGGAGCTAAGTGAAAATATATAAGATGTGAATTAAGCAGGTTGGATTTGGTTAGTGACAGATCTTACAATATTTACTCTCTTTTTTTTTTTAAAGTAGAAGTTGGTGAGTTAATAAGTTAGACTATTGCTAATGGGTATTTGATATTTCTCCACAAGATCAAACTCACGACATCTACTTTGAAGCCAAAGGGTTACAACAACTTGAGCTATGACCACCACAACACCCCTCTCCACCATAGCACCACCTCTACTATCACCCTCTACACCCAAGCCGACTTTTGAGTTTATAGTGCCCAAATCGAATTTCGACAATGGTACTTTATTTATATAAATACATTAAAAAATAAAAACACCTAATTATTTTTTTAGTAAAGTGATACAATACTCAAGTAAGTTTTATGTAATGCTAAAATCAAGATTACGAAAAAAGAAGAAGAAAGTACAAAATGTAAAAAAGAGTCAAGCTAAAAATGAATTATATATAAAAAAAAAAAAAAGAAGGAGAAAAATGCCCAAAGTGAGCCAAGACTGAAAAGTGAAAATATTATGATTTTAAAAAATCAAAAGACAAGTTCTCTTATAGATAGCCGATCAACAAATAAGGACAAAAACTGTTGTTGTTGTTTTTTGGTGTCTCTTTAGAGCTCAAGCCTAAAGCTTGGGCTTTGACTAATATGGGCTTGGGCTGATCTTGGCAGCACCCAGCACACAAGTATTACCGCTCTCCTGCCATCATTAACACCACACTTTCGATTACTACAACAAACACTACACTCCTATTACGATCACTATTGTTACTACTCACCACCACCACCACGCAGGCAGTGCTACCAACACCATCATTTTGATACATTTTTAAATTTCATGATATTACAATATAATGATTTAAATTTTTTTTTTTTGTACATTTCACACAATTTAAAAATTAATTCAGTATTTAAATATTTTTCAAACGTCTTTTCAGATAAACTAAACAACATTCAGCTTTCAGTAATTTTCGATTTTCATATTTAGTTTTATCAAAGGGCATCTAAGCAAATTGAATTAATTAATTAAAAGGTGAATTACATTAAATTCCCCTCAACTATGGCCCGTTTTCCAACACTTACCCCCTCAATGTACTTGAGTTACACTAAAAAACTTCCGTTAAGAGTTCCAATAGAATTTTGGATGGAAACCTATCATGTGCTTGACAAGCACATGACTGAATAAATGTTATATGAACTAAAATATCCTTATTTTTTTCATTATTAATTATTATAATCAACCAAACATGACATGACCTAACAACACATTCTCTCTCTAAGTGGTTCTCAACCCCCAACGGGCCAACATGCACAATTCAATTAAAACTTTCATATGCCTTGGACTTGACCAGTGTTATTTGTGTTAATGCACACATAAATTTAAAAAAACAAAATTCCGTGTGGTTGACTTGGAGCTCGGATCCTCTTAAATACGCGTCTGGTGGAATGGATGTTTTATTTTTAGTTCTAAAGGTACAAACGACGTTACCAAAACAAACAGCTTTGGGTGTTAAATAAACGAAGTCTAGTGTGTAATTAAAACGACGTTATTTTGGACATGAAGTGTATAAAATGACTTTTTATATACTTTAGAACCACTCCACCAGGCATGCGTACTTCAGAGGATCCGAACTCAGCTGATTTATTTTGTACACTTCAGGACCACTCCACTAGACTACTTCAGAGGATCCGAACCCAGTTGATTTGGTAGAAGACCCTCCATCTCAATCCCAAACTCTCTTTCTCTAGTCTTTTAAAAGGAAAGATTAGATCTTGGGATTTATTAGGAAAAGAAGATTTAGGGATTTATTTAGGAAAGAAGATAGCTAAAGATGCATTATGCTTATATTGAAGGGCAAAAGGGTAAACTAAATTTCAGATTCCTATATTTGGAGGGGGTTAAGTGTCATAGTTTATACATTAGGGGGCAACTCAAAAAAAAGGTCATAGTTTAGGGGGATTTAATGTAATTTCCCCTCAATTAAATTAACCGACTCACGATCTCAAATTGCGCGGGGCGGGTCAGCCCAGCCAGCCTGGCCGGGTTTGAAACTTTCTTTCAAATACCTGCAAATTAACCAACTTTTTCCCACTTCGAAGCTTCCTCAATTTCATTCACATCCCTCCAAAAACTGTCCCTTTCGATCTTCCCTACAAAACCCTAGTTCCCGTATTCGTCAGTTACGCCAAAATCGCACTTCAAGATTTGAACAAACTTGTAAAAAATCCGGTTTCATCGAGCTTGAAGGCATGAATTGAAGGTTAATTTCTGAAGATTTCGAGGTTGATTTAGGGTTTTGCACAGAAGAAATGGATAAGTACGAGCTCGTGAAGGATATAGGTTCTGTGAATGTCGGTGTGGCGAGGCTCATGAGGA
>CM018894.1:7979612-7982112 GCA_009663005.1 Actinidia chinensis | reverse complement strand
GGGAAGGGTCTAAGGGTTCAGAGAAGGTGAGGGAGAAGATAGAGTGGCACTAGACGGAGGGTAAAATGTGACAAGTGTTATCGGGGGAGGGGTGGTGTAACGACCTGGCCCCGGGCCGTTAATTGTAATCGCAATTGTATCTCCAAATATTCAAATCAGAGCGCTAAAAGTCTCAAATATTCAATTTTTATTTATACATATTCTATAAAAAGTATTATACAAAAAATCATTATCAAGAGTCCTTTTTTTTTTACAAATCCTTCAAATAAATTAATACAAATAATTGTTAACTTTCTAGTCTTCTCCCGACCCATATCGCATACCCAACTCCCTCGTCCGCCTGAAAATAAATTAAAGCAGGCAGTATACAAACACTGGAATATCTTACGAATCAATACTTCATCAAAACCCATACCCGGTCTTTCTGGACGCAACTGGTGCCAGCCTCGCCCACCTCACCTAGCCTTTCTTCTGGCTATACCCGGGACTCTAGAGTTTATTTGCGGCTCCCCTCACCGCGTCCGTACCATCAATACTATGACATTTCACTAATACAAATCCTGATTTCCAACAATATCATGAATTTCAAATAAATCTCATAGATTTCACAGATAGCACACTTGCTTCAAAAAGAGTACAACATTGGATATTCAAGAATAACTCCGAATTTTAGAAAGTGATTGTATCCTCCTGCTTACCTCAAATTGAAATTGACAACCAATAGATATGAAGATTTGTCTCCTATGATCATCATACTAAATTTTTATCTCAATCCGACATCATCTTTCCGTTGATCTACGTCCCTAATTTCTCTTTATCTCTCAAATATATAGGGGTGTGTGGTGTGCGTGTAAGGCTGTTTGTCAGAAGGAAAAGGAAAAATCGATGTGGTCATCTCTCTCTCTCCCTCACATTTTCCTCCATTTTCATAATAAACTATCAAATTCTCTCTCATGTTTATATAATGTATAACACGCTAAGGGCATGTTTGGCTGGTGGATTAGGAGGGGGATAACTTTTCCCCCTGGGATAATTTTTTTTCCCGCCCGCGTTTGGCTTGGCGGTATGGGAGGCGGATAACTTTTCCCCCGGAATAACTTTCATCCCAGCAGGTGGATAGGGCGGATATTTTTAGGTAGCCTAGACCTAACTAAAAGTTTCCGGGGAAGGGGGTGGGGGTAAAAAAAAATTAAGAAAATAAATGTATATTTTTTTTTATATATATATATAAAAAATATATATATATATTTTTAATATCAAGATATTTTACATTTTGTTTCTTTATATATATTTTACTCTTATCTCACATCTTTATCCACCCATTCTAAAAAGTATTCAAACAAAGTTAAAAAGTTATCCCCATCTAAAATTTATCCTCCTCTAAAAGTTATCCCCCTCCCATATCCTCCAGTCAAACGGACCCTAAAGAGTAAGCCTGAAGCTCCACGGGCAATTACACTTGGCAACCCTTTTAAATCCTAGGCGGGTCCTACCTTGGCCATGTGTTGGGTAACAAAATTAGTAGCGTGATGACTGAGACTATATGTGGCTGCATGTGTCCGAACTCTCTGTTAAATAGAATAGTTCGAAACTCCGAGAAAGAATTGAGAAAATAATGGTATTTTTTGCGCATTATATTCAAAACTTTATCTAAAAATTTATTTTAAGAAAAATACTCAAAATTTACCGTACACTTAGAAAAATATGGATGTTGTAAAAGTATAAAAATATTAAAAACTATTATGGAGAATCGAGATATTACATGTGGAGAGTCATTAACTGGTAGTAACTGGTGGGGAGGGTGAATGCATTCAAAGTTTAGAATAAAGACGACCTTGAAATATGGTCTTGCAAATTATTCGACGGTGATCAATGCATAATTTTTATTGATATTCATACAATTATTATATGTTTTGATGCAGTTTTAAGAATATTTGTGCATTTCTACGCAAAACAATACACTTTTTTTCCTATTAGTGGTTAAGCATTTTCTTCGAAATATTCTGAAGTCGAGAAAGCGTTTTTTTTGTTGTTGCATTTCATTGGGTGTACTCAGATAATTCGAGTGTGCCATTAGAATCCTTCTCCCCACCCCACCCCTTCCATCTGTCCCTGATCACCTCTCTCTCTCTCTCTCTCTCTCTCTCTATATTATATATATATATATGTTAATCACTAGGCTGATTTGGGCTAGGTGTTAGCAATTCCATGAATCTCATCGACGACCACAACCTTCAACGACAATCCTAACCTCCGATACTTTCCTCTTCGACTGCTTCAGACGCTTCTTGCGTTTCGCTGCTTCTGTGCTGGCTATTGTTGTCGTGAGCCTGAAACGAATTTCTTTCTCTCTCTCTAATGGTTAAGGTGTCGAACGCATCGGCGTTATTAAACCATTCTGGTTATGGATTTGACCCACATCGCAATCGAATCTCTCACTAGGATTCCTCTCCTCATCCTCCGACTCGTCCCGACCTTCGCAATCCTTCCCTATTCCGCT
>CM018894.1:7934406-7941906 GCA_009663005.1 Actinidia chinensis | reverse complement strand
ACTACCTCCAATTGAAATTTGAACCGTCAATATTCTGATAATATCTCCACGAATATCATATACTGAAATTTTTCATCTCGATCTCGGATTTCTCCTCAAACCGTTGATTTCTATATCTAATCACTTAAAAACATGGTGACCACACCATATAATTTCTCTCTTTATCTCTCAAATATTTGAACTCTCCTGATCTTCCTCTATATCTTTTTGCCCTCTCTCGGTCCGACTCTCCTATCTCTCTATTTTCTAACTATCTTTCCTTCTCTATTCTCTCTCTTCATTTCTATCTTTTCTTTTTTTTCTTTCCTTCTCTGCCGTGCTCCTTCTCTCCTACCATCTATGTATATATATACATAATAAAATATTATTTTATTATTATTTTATTATTTATCATGATATTATACTATATTATTTAATTTATTTATTATTTTACTTTCGGCGTCCCGACCACCACCAATTCCTTTCTCTTTCTCAGTTATTCGCTCTTCTTCTCCTGTTCTTTACCATATATATATAATATTATATATATTTACACATAACTCCCCCATGGTGGCCATCGTGACATCACACACAGACTCACAGCCGCCACAAGCAAGAGGGCCCCCATACTCATTATACTTTCTTTTCCCCCAATCTTTCTCTTTATATATATATACATATTATTATTTTTTATTATTATTATTATTATTTTTATTTTTTAGTGATGCTTTCGCTTAGACAATGGATGGGTGGAGAAAATCACACTTCACAACCCTCCAACTGAATATCTTCTTTAAATTTATCCCAAAGTGTATGATCTTTCAATTACAACCCAAAAAAGTTCTTCATTGGCCCAACACATAGTCAAACAACATTTTCAATATTCTCACATGGGCTTTGGCCCAAATAACTGTAATGGGCTTAGTTCACAAAGACCCAATAAAACATAACCATCTGGCCCAATGGCCCTCATAAACATAATGGGGTCGGCCCAAAATAGCTCACGCCCAAAAATAAATTACCGGTTTTTACAGTCTAACCCCCCTTTAAAAATAATTCCGTCCCGGAATTTAAAATAAAACTCAATCCCCCCTGAAAAGGTGAGATAACGTGATCTAGTCCTCTAATTCGTCTTCCCCTGTCGATTCTTCGACGCCATGGTTGCTTCCAAAGTACTCTCACTATAGTATCTTCTTACCAAACCCCGTACTGTAACGTGGTTTTTCGATTCTAAAATCCGATTGGTTTGTTCTCCTCGTCAGAAGCCGTCTTGCTCGGGCTACTCTAACTCTGTCCAATCCAAATGTGTGTGGATCCCGGTTGTACTTTTCCTAGCCATAGACAACGTGACCACAGGGTGAACACCCGAAAGTTGATGTGGGAGGGCCAAACTATAAGCTACCTCACCAACCTGTCCAAAATTTGAACGGATCCCATGAAACGCGGTGATAGCTTTTCCGCTCTTTCCGAAACCGCATCAAGCCCTCGCGAGGTGAGATCTTGAGAAACAACGTGATCTCCCACACTACAGATAAGGGGTCGTCTGCGATGATCGGCGTAACATTTTCTGACGAAGCTGAGCAGTAACTAATCTCTTCAATTCCTGATAACTTTGATCTTATCGGTAGTCTCTGGACTAAATCGGGACCTAGAAAAGCGGATGCCTTCATCCACCTTCGTCGCAACACATGGTTGATCTACAAGGTCGGCCGTACAAGGCCTCCAAATGGTGCCTATCTGAATGCTAAGCCTGATAACGGTTGTTGTAGGCGCCCTCCACTAAGAGTAGTGGGTCTTGCCCAATGTGGCCTCTGAATTCCCATGACACCCGCTCGTAACATATCCTCCAAATTCTGAATCGTACGTTCGTACTGACCGTCCGTCTGCTGATGAAATGCGAGTTCTAAGAAAAAGCCTGAGTACCCATGGCTACTTGAAGTCTCTCCCAAAAGCGTGAAACAAATCTAGGATCACGATCTGACATAGAACTGGAAACGCCATGAAGCTTCACAATCTTCGAACATACAATCTTCCGAGAACGTCCACTGAATCGTCATCCTAATAGGAATGAAATGTTTCACTTCGTCAAAGCGAATCACTATAACCCAACGGCATCATGTTGGCCGCTGTTATCTAGGAAGTGCGGTGACAAATCCATAGTGATGTGTCCCACTTCCACTCGGGAATCTTCTCGAGTCGTTGAAGTAAACCAGCAGGTCCGTTGGTGCTCGGCCTTTACCTGCTGACACGTCAAACACGTAGATAATGAATCACAAACGGCTCTCTTTCATACCCTTCGAACCAATATTGACGACGCAAGTCCTGATACATTTTCGTGCCTCCTGGGTGCACTGCTAATCGAGATGATGAATTCCATCAAAACGTCATGTTGCGTATGGCTAACGGAACAAACGGTTACCTGGTACCTCAAACCGAAATCTGGACTAAAAGTCCAACCATCCATTGCCTTCGTCCCTAGTACACCGTGTGGGCGAAAGGAAACGGCCCTCCTCGTCTACGAGTGTTTTCCTCTAGTACTCGATTCAAAAGTGTCGGCGTGCGGACTAAGGTGAATAACGTAGCTGAGCTGCTGACTCAATTGACCTCAAGGTCAAACTCCCAAGTTGCTCTAACATCTTTCCACTCATGGAATGGCTGAGAGAACCGCGGGTGCTGCGAGTTTATTCTTAACTAAGGGCATCTGCCACAACGGTGCCTTCCCCGGCGGATACAAACTTCAAAGTCGTAGTCTTCAAGTACTATTCAGCCCCGCTCTGACGTAAGGTTCAAATCTCTCTGTGTGCAAATAGAACTTGAGGCTCTTTGTGATCGGAAAAGACTCAAACTTCTCGCCATAAAAGTATAAGGCCTCCAACTCTTCACAGCAAAAGCCCAAAACAACGGCTGCAAGCTCTAAATCGTGATCGGGGTAGTTCTTCTCATGTTGGTTTCAACTAGCGTGAAACGTACGCTACAACCTTGCCCGCTTGCATAAAACGCACCTCAAACCATCGTGAGATCATCACAATACCCGCGTAACCCAACTCTCTAGTAGGATAACCAAGACAGGTCTGTCTTCCAATCTCTTCTTCATTGGTTGGAATGCTCGCTCACAAGCTTCATCCAATCAAATTTTGATACCCTTTCGTGTGAGGCTCATCTTTCAATCGGCATCGCTAGACGTGAGAAATCTGACACAAACGTCGATAGTAACCCGCGGAGTCCTAAGAAACTACGGACTTCAAAACGTTCTTCGTGCTTGCCAATCCATAACTGCCTCGATTTTTTGAAGAATCACGCAACTCCATCACCCGGCAACAACATGGCCAGTGATTTAACTTCCGGTAGCCAAACTCGCACTTCGAATACTTCGCGTAAAGATGGTGGTCTCTCAAAATCTGTAAAACAATCTGAAGATGTTGTCCATGTTCCTCTCGAGTCGGCAGTATAAGAATGTCGTCGATGAGAAATCACGAACTGATCTAGAAAGGGACTGAAGATACGGTTCCTACGTCCATGAAGCGGCTGGCGCATTCGTCAAACCAAAGGCATCACTAGGACCTGTAGTGTCCCACGAGAACAAAAGCATCTTCGAGATGTCTGCTCGTGAACTCTCAACTGATGGTAGCCCTATCTCACATCGACTTTTGAAAAGCACTTAGACCCACATTGGTCAGGGGGGGGGGGGTGGAGTAGTCATCGATCCTCACGAATTGGATACTTATTCCTTGATAGTAACTCTGGTTCAGCTTGCGGTAATCGCTGCACAAACGTAATATCCATCCTTCGTCCTTGCAAAAGGGACGGGTGGCCCCCCACGGGAAGCAACTAGGTCGATTAATCCTTTGCTAAGCAAATCTTCAATCTGAGTCTTTCACCTCCTTCAATTCTGCCGAGCCATGCGGTAGGCAGGTACAGAATGGGTATTGTGCCTGGAGCGAAATCATCCCGAACTCGATATCCCTAATAAGGCGGCAATCCTGGTAAATCCTCTGGAAAGACGTCCTGCATACTCACATACAATAGGGGGAAGTTTCACACACCAAGAGCCATTTCGCCCTCCTCAGCCCCAAACCAGCTACGTACCCGATAGTAATACGTCTACCACGCAAATGGTGTAAAGATGATGCGGAGAGTCAAAACGGTCCCCCACAAGAATAAGGAATCCCCAGAAGGGATGGTGATATGACGTCTTCTCCGAAAACAGTCAACAATCGCCCGATTAGAACTAAGGCCATCATGCCAAGGATAATTCAACCTTCATATCCATACCAATGGATCGGCTCATGCGTCGGTCCAGCTATCACAAGCACACAACCACCATACCCTATTCAAAGAAACCACACCTCCAACGGAGTATCAACAAAGCGTAGAACTACAATCTACCCCTCTAATCCCCAAAGCGAGTGCAAATCCGAGGCTATGAATAACATGATGCACCAGTAGCTATCAAACTGTGGCCCATGAATTAAAACTGGGAAGGTCCTCTGACACTGAAGCTCGGTGCATGTCGGTGATAGTGTACAATCGGGTTGTCCCCCAAAGGTCGTGTTTTGCTGTCCACGAGGAGCACTGTTCCTAAAAGCCTGAGATGATGGTGGTGGTGCTGTAATGGCAATAGTAGGGGGTTTGTAACCCAATTGTGGCTGTCTGACTTGTTGATTTTGTCCCTGTTGTCTGAAGTTTGTGGACAGAAAGTCTTGATATGACCCTCTTGTCCACATGGTACCAAATCTTGGTCTCTGACTGGATCCACCTCGGAACAAACCCACTGATGTGACCCCTAGACTGGTATTGCGAGTGAGACCTCTGCGGCTGGGACTGTTTTGGTTGAGAAAAGAGGATTTTGTTGTTTCTGTGAATGCTCTTCCTTTGCCTCTGGGTTTGTTTCCAGAATGCGACCCTTTGCCTGAAGCCGGAATCCCTTCCACTTGGCTTCTGCTCCTCTCCGTCAATACGAGTGCCTTCTTCCGTACTTCTTCAAAGTGTTAAGCTCCGCAAGCTCACCACTTTCCCCACGAAGACCCGGCTAATCCCCTGCTCGAAGCTCGTGCCCTCAAATATCAGTGGATACGCTCTCTAGAGCGAAACGTGCCAAGTCATTGAATTGTGCCGCATACTGGACCAAACTCAAATCTCCCTGCTTAAGTGCTAAGAACTCTCGCCTTTGGGCAGTTCTCACCGCTTGCGGAAAGTAGGAATCTAAAATACACGCGCAAAATCCCCCATGTCCATCATTTACCACATTTATGGGTGTTCTTCACCACATCCCACCACGTGAGCGCTCGACCTGAAAACTGAATACTTAGCCGCTCTAATGCGGATAACATCCTCATCAATTCCGATCATCTCAAAAGCAAGATTGGATCCTTTTCAACCACACTCTGCTTCAATTGGATCTGGTTCCCCGGAGAACGAGTGGGTCTTGCCTTCTGAACTCTCTCATGGCAGATTGAGCCCTAGGCTCCGCCGTGCTCTGTGCACTACTGGCTCACTGCCACGGGAGGTGGGGTGGAGGTGTTTGTATCTCATCTCGTATGGTCCGAACAAACTCGCGAAGGGCCTCTGGTGTGAATGAAAACATCTGGGTGCCTCGTCTTGGCCACGCGATACTGAAGAAGCAGAGATGCCCTTCAACTCTACTCTGTCCCTACCTAGGCTCCTAGCTCCCGTCCCCCATCTTGTACTGGAGCTCGTCCCCTAACACGACCTCCATCGCGTTCTCTTAGGCGAGGCGGCATGCTATAATAACATACTAAACTTACTACCTAACGAGTAGTATAAATATAAGCACTTATGAATTTTTAATATAATCACGTAGGCGTGCAACACATAGCAGAAAGCCGGTGAACGCTCAACATCATAGGCCGACTACTTAGTCAATAAACATCTTCTCATCACATCAACACTCGTCACAACCATGAATAACTTACCAATCGATATTCATACCTACCAAACAAGACTTGACGTCGATCGAATAATCAAACAGATCCTCATATATTCCTTATAAGTCCCTGCTCATAAAGCTAAATACACAGTCAATAAATTTAGACACCTAGAAAAAAAAAATCTTCATACTCACTTAGCATTACATCTTATTTTAAATCTAATGCAACCTACATGCACAGGCGGAAACAACTAGACCCTAGGATCCCATAGTAACCAAGGTAGTCTAACCAGGTTTGCTCTGATACCATCTGTCGCGCCCAAAATTTCATACCACGGTTTGCGAGTCACCAATTCAAGAATGCGGAAAAAAAAATCCCACTTGACCGAATATACGTGCGGAATTCAAAGAAATGTCCTACTGGACTCCGTTAAAGTCCAAAATATCGAGGGACCCGAAGGATTTAAATCATCATTAACAACGTAATCAAAACGATTTTGTTCACGCACACTTTGAATCAAATGGGCTAACACAGCCCCACACAAGACTTGCAATAATATAGTTCAACTTATCATAGGTTTCAAATTACCAAAGAATTACATTGCCTTTAATTGAAATACATCCGACATTAATAAAACTAAATTCAACGAAAAATCTCCAAATAACCCTAATACAGTCCATCAAGCCGGGCCCTTGTCCTTATTTTTTTCACTGAAAGTTGTTTTTAATTTTGTTTTGATTAAGCCACACGGCTTAGTAGAATTATTGTAAAAACGTCACATTATCTTTAAAATCATGAAAAATTGAATGACGTGGCAATATGATGCCACCAATGCAATGAAACTAGCCAAACGGGCTTAGATGTAATACGTGCCCATCCCAATGCACACACACCTCAACACCGATATGGCCGCCCACACAGGAGCGTAGATAAAACAAATCCCCGGGAGCTAACCGCGTAAAAGTTTGAGTGAATGTGTTATTCGGGAGCCATCCGCCATTTTCCTCACAACCACACCACCCATCCGGAATTTCACCTTGGTACCCCCTCCCTAGGGGAGTACCGTCCATCATGTATCCACCCCAATGCCATGCAAACGCCGACAATGCCACAATGATATTATGATCTATTATGCTCCATGCCATTATTTTAATGCTCAAAGCATAATATATTTAAATGAACAATAAATATTTAAAAAAAATTTCATAATTTCTCAATATTTTTTAATCTCAACAATTAAATAGCTAGCAAATCACAGAAAAATTCCTACATCTTAGCATGTTTCAATATACGCATAGTTTCCTATCTAGCCATTAATAAAAATTAAATTTATCATATAAACATATAAATTTAATTATTTCACAAATTCAGTTTCATTGTTCTCACTAGCATTTATCAATCTGTGCATGTGTTATAAGGTTACACTATTGTACACAAACATGCAATTTTCATATTTTCGTAATAATAAATATTCATATAATGTTGTTTACCACTAATTACATTTCAAAAATCACTATAAAAGATAATAGGGCGATATAAACAATTCAAACTACCTCAAATTGAAATTTGAACCGTCCAGATATCTTTATTAGCATCCACTAATATCAATACTGAAATTTCATCCTCGATCGAC
>CM018894.1:7834406-7836906 GCA_009663005.1 Actinidia chinensis | reverse complement strand
CGATCGGTAAATAGAAGATGAAGTTCTGGTGTGATATAGTACCGATTGCAAGCTGGGCACTTATTGTTAGGACGGACCCATGGCAGTTCGATAGGCGGTGAAGCATGATGGGTTCACGAATAGAATAATTCATTGTACTTAATCAAGACCCATAACCATTATTTACCTTCTCACCGAAACAAGTTCATGAAGATCAAGTGAAGATTACAAAAAGAGATGTGAACAAAAAAGATTGACAAAGAGGAAAGAGGGCCGCAGGAAAAAAAAGAGAGAAAAGACATACTAGATCGCCCAGTGAGGTAAAAACAGAGAGAAAACCAAAAGGAATTTTTATGAAAAGCCAAAGAAAATCAAGAGGAGCAATCTTTTAATCAGCCGATGATTTATCTTGTACAAGGAGGGCATTTATTAACACTAACGGACTTGAATTATTATACCTAGTTCTGTGGTATCTCTATTGCAGGAATTTAAGGACGTCGTTCCGATGTGAGATGCGCCATGGTTTACCTCCCATTCGAGGGAATTCAAGCATCAGATTGATTTTGTACCGCACTTTCCATTCCAAACGACCAAGCTTATAGGAGCAACCGACTGAGACAAAAGGAGCTTCAAAGGCAGGTTAGTGAATTGTTAGAAAAGGGTATGTTTAGGGCAGGAAAGCATGTGAGGTCCCTGTGCAGTTCAGTTTTGTAAGTTCCTAAGAAGGACTGGGACGTGGAGATGTTGAGTTGATTGCCGAGCAATAAACAATATTATAACGGTTAAAAGTATCGTCATCCTCTTCCTCGTTTAGATGATATGTTAAGATGAATGCATGGTTCTGTGAGTTTCTAAAATTGACTTGACAAGGGATATCATCAAATCCGAATGAAAAATGAAAGAAGGCGAATGATGTGAAAACTGCATTCAAAACTAAATATGGATTGTACGAGTGGGAGTAATGCCATTGGCTAACAAGATCCGAGTAACTTTCAGCGTTTTTTAAGTGAATAATATTTGGGGGTGGTGTGCATTTATCGGAAAAATGTGTTGTGTATATTTGATTTATATCCTCATATATAGCAAAACTTAGATGATCATATTACAAACATTTAAAATGTCTATTTTAGATGTGCTAGACAAGAAAAGTATTTGCTAATCTCAAGAAGGTACCGTTGTACAGATAAACTTGTGTTTCTAGGCTTTGGTTTGGTGAGGGCACAGAGGGCCTACATTTGATGCGGGGAGGAAGATACGTGCCATCCAAGAATGGCCGAGTCCCACAACCGTAGGTAATGTGAGGGTTTTCATGGAATTGCTAGTGTCTACCGACGGTTTTTGTGAAAGATTTCAGCACATTAGTCGCCACCACTTACGGAAGAGAGTAATCAAGAAAAATGTGGGTTGTAAGTGGGGAGAGACGAAACAAAGAAGGGCATTTCAATTGGTCAAGCAAAGGCTGACAACGCTCCTTATTATCTTTGCCCAATTTTGCTAAAATGTTTGAAAGTTGAATGTGAGGCTTCAGGTTATGGGTATAGGCGCAGTTTTAATGACAAGTGGGACACGACCAATAGCTTACTTCAGTGAGAGTGAAACTAAGTGGGCAGCCGTAAAAATACACGACTTATGATAAGGAGTTGTATGCATTGGTTTAGGCGTTGGGAGACATGGCGTACTACTATGGCATTAGTAGAGATTCGTGTCCCATACAGATCATGAGTCCTTGAAAAACATTAAAGGGCCAGATACACTGAACAAAAAGAAATTGACCGATGGATGGATTTATCGAGACATTTCCGTACGTTATCCGATACAAGCAAGGTAAGGAAAAACGTCGTTGCCGATGCACTTTTCTCGCAGGTACGTGTTGCTTTCAACTCTTGATACTACAAATTACTGGTTTTGAGCAAATTGACGGAATTTATGCAACAGACCTGATTTGTGAAGAATATAAATGAGCGAGAACTCCCGCAAATGGAAGGTATTTTAGGCATGATGGATTCTTGTTTCGTGAGGAACAAATTAGGCGTGCCTAATTGCTCTGTGAGAGAATTGCTGCGTTTAGAGAATCCCATTGTGGAGGCTTTGATGGGCCATTTTGGAATTGCTAAGACTTTAGCTCTTTTGCAGGAGGAACATTTTATTGGCCACATATGAAACGAGACATTGAGGGATTGTGGACGATGTATGATCCACCTGGAAGCAAGCTAAGTCTCGAGTGCAGCACACGGTTTGTTTATATCTCTTCCTATTCCTAGGAGCCCTGGATGATATTTCAATGGATTTTGTTCGCCTGTGTTGGGTTTACCTAGGTCTAAACGTGAGGAAAGATTAAGTTTTGGTTGTTGTGGGAAGATTTTTTCAAAAATGCACATTTATTCCATTGTCACAAAACTGATGATTGATTGCTTCACATATTGCAGGCTGTTCTTTAAGAGAAATGTTGAGTTTACATGGTCTACCTAGAACAATTGTTTCTGGATAAGATGCTAAATTTTTGAGGTAGTTCTGAAGACTT
>CM018894.1:7814406-7816906 GCA_009663005.1 Actinidia chinensis | reverse complement strand
AATGATTTTTTTATTATATATTTCTTTCTTATTGTTTATAGATGGATATAGATATTATATAATTAATTATTCTAATTAAGAATATATAGTTAAGCAAGCGGCCCTTTCCGCTCAAACTGTCGCGTCCACTTTTTGGCTCGCACGTCTCACAAACGGGGCAGGGTCTCTCTATTGCTTCAATGCCGGCAGTTCGCTTTAGTTAGAAGTAGAAGTCAGAGGGCGCGCTTGCCCCACACTTCAGAAAAAAAAAAAAAGTACCTAAGGAAGCGAGAAAGAGGAAACTTGGTTACGGGAACCGAAGGTTAGGCCGACTACTTTAGTATAGCTATACCTAGAAAGATTTTCCTACCCTTTCCCTTTCTTCAAATGTTGCCAATTCCCAGAATACAATGTAACCTCGTGTATACAGTTTCCCAACTAACTTTCTTCCTCCCGACTTCTTTAGCCACTTCGCATCTGTTGTATTCGGGAGACTTGTGCTTCGTGGCGGAGCATTTAGCAATGCCAGCAGCCGGCGGATGGCTGGATGTATGTGGGACAGTTAAGCTGGGATGCGGGCTTGCTTTTCAGGAGATTGGGTGAGGGTAATCGGAAAGGGGTTCATAAATCGAGCGGGCGGGCTTTTGGGCACACGGAATTGGAGAAGTGGATGGAGGGTGTTTCTCAGCTAGAGTTGGGGGGCAGTCGGCGAAGCCTCACATCCGCTGCGCTCTTCCTTAACTCAAAGTGACGAAGTGACGTTTCGTTGTTATTGTCATCGTCAGAACCCTAACTCTTCCTTGCTTCCCACACACTCATGCCGAAAACAGCCAGCTAGTCGAAAAACCTGTCCTTTATTTGAATTTGACGAGAAGCTTCCGTGCTCACCTACCGCCCTTTCCTATCATGAAGAAAGTAGGACATGACGGGGTATGTTTGTATGGGGGGTCATTCATCCTAGCTATGCGCTACTAACTGACTTGAGCCCGATCCAGAATGTGGTCAGGATTCAATCTTGGTCGATAATATGGTGTAAACTGTAGTGGAACATAGCCCCATTGAAGCAGTGAGGTTCCCTTGCAACTTTGTGGATTGGTATCGGAATTCCTGGGCTGCCAAATCCTCTTTCATCGTAGTTGCACTTGTACTACCAGTTATGTATTGCCATCTTTCCAATCCCAGAGTCTCTACATTCGTCATACCGAACCATTTGCACGATCGCTTTTGGGCTCATAGTAAACGAACTCAGATGCTGCAATTGCAAATGGGTCAGTTTGAATGAAACCACTCGATTCTTGAGTCTTGAGTGAAGTTTTCTTTCCTCTACTATGGCTTTTCGTCCTTCTCTCTTTTTGTTTTCGCCGGCCAGTGATGGTTATTGGGGGCCGTCTTCATCTATGAGTTTGTTCTATGCTCAGCGCTTTGGGTCTCATCTTATCCCGGCTTTAGGGTGCTTTAGTCATTCATTTCATCCTGATCATCTTGACTGGGTGAAGCTCTCTCGCTACAGGAGTATATTTATAAAGTAGATCTTGCTGTTCTGCTGAAAGATTGAAATGAAAGCCCCTCGTTGGTTACTTTCTTCAAGCTTTTCCCCTCTTGATCAAGAGTCTGCTCCTTTTCTTTGAAAGATTGGGGATTCGTAAAGGGTAAGTTTTCGTTTTCTCCTTCTTATTGTCATTACGGAATTGCCAAATCGGATTTCCTTTTCGTGCCAGATTTGTTGAATTGAATGGTTCAAAAAACTATCAGGGCCTTAACTCTAAACTCAAGGACTGACGCCCAAACAACCTTCCAGTTTTACGTTTTTCCCAATACAAACCAAAAGTCTAATCCATATTTAAGGATTCCCCAATGTTCGTTTGGCAGCTCAGCTCTATACTTGAATGCTTCACTAGCGTCATCTATTTCCGAACAGGTGCAGGCGTTCACATCTGGATTCGTATCTAGCTTCGGATCTGGATAGACATGAATGGATGCTGGAAACTTGTCCCCGAGTCACACTGCAATGCGCTACTACTTACTACTGCTACGACTACTATGCGCTACTACTCTGCCTCCCTAGTAGTTACCTTTGTCCCCTGCCATTGATAGTGCGATACTGACTGTACAAAATCCCGCGGATCGAAAGCCATCAACTTCTCGTTCTGGAACCCTTCGTCCCGTCTTAGCTTCCTTCTTTCGCTTCACTACATTGACCATTTCGTCTACTATTTTTCCCAGCAGATTCAATCACAGCCCCATATGGTCCGCGAGAGAGCTATTTTTTGTTCGATCCAGATGGTCCCCATTTCTTCTTCTTTGCGACTACGGCCTACCGGGTGCAATAAATATTCCAATGATGGCGCACCAAAGAACTCCTGAATTCTTTCACTCGTGGATCCGGCGTTCGGGGGAGACCACTACGCTCCCGTCTATTTTCGAGAATCCATACATCCCTTATCAATGTATGACACTATCTCTCGAGCACCAGTTTAGGTTTGGCGTCAATGGAAAAACATTGAGCACCTGAACGAACCAC
>CM018894.1:7789406-7806906 GCA_009663005.1 Actinidia chinensis | reverse complement strand
GCAAGTAGCAAGTGGGGGGACTTCCTCTAATTATGCCTTCGCTACTATGCATACTTGCTACCAGGGCTCTTTTGGGGTGGGTAAAAACCGATCCTCCGCCCTTATTATGCAGCAAAACTGCCGCCTTTTACTTATGCAGCATCGCCTTGCTCTTAATATATCTCTTAGTGTTCATCAATCTTCGGAGAATGCGGCGTTGTATTATTTAAGTTCCTCTATTCCAAATATTTCTGAATTAGACAAGTTTTTAAACCTTGGATGCAGGCATTCAAAAATCTCTCGTTGAATCAGTCGTGGGAGCCACATCGCGTATAACGGGAATCGAACCCCCTCTGCGGCAGGCGGGCTAAGGAGAAGTCCTACTTCCATCCAGCAACTTGTTAGGAGTAGGTTTTAGCTTGCCCCTTGAAACTTATTAGTAAGATAGGTTTAGAACACTTTCCCTTTTGAATCATAAGAATGGTAAGCGTCCTTCGCGCAGTGACACCGTCGGTAAAAAGCGGCGGTCGCTCCTTTCTTCAGCTGGTGCGCAGGAGCGACTTAGCTTTCCCTTTACTATACAAGGGATGTAATGAATAGGATCTCCCCCCCAATCGGCCTCTGTCCTATCACTTCACTTTCGTCGAGAAAGATGATCTCATCAGACCTTACCGGGCGTGGCGAAGGGGAAAGACAGCAACAATCTAGCTATCAATGAGCAGCCTAGCCACTAGAGGTAAGGGAACTAAAAACTAGCTAACGTATAGGAACAGAACGATATAGAACAAAGGATGAGAAAGCTACGTCCGCGTTGGCCGCTCTCTAAGAACATAGCCACTCTCACCGAATTCTCTTTCCTTTGTTAAAACACTGTACCTTCCGACTGCTACTTCTATACGCCGATCGGAGGTCTCGGAGACCAACTCACCAAAGGATGCAGAAGAGTTTGGGGGGACTTTGCGACAATCCCCGTTGACTGACCCTCTATTTTCTTTATTCATATAGGATAAATTTGCCATAGGGACATCTCTCATAAAAGAGAATTCGGCTAGTTAGGCTGGACAAGCAAATCACTTAGGCAGCCTAGCGCAAGGGGAAGGGAGAAGCTTTGAGGCTGATCGTGGATCGCAACGGTAGCAACCTGCCAGAGGGGAAGGAGGCCTTGTAGACATAGACAACGGGAGAAAGAGGAATTTCTTACTTTAATAGCACCTGGACGCTTATTCTATTTGATACGAACCACGCCACTAAAGGGACGAACCCCGACACCAAATCTGAAACAAACCCAACCTCTTTAAGTTTGATTAGAAACCGCGACACGTTGACTTAGCCAAAGTAAGAATTTGGTATGATGAAAACGCCACAAACGGGAATGGATGATCCATTTGATAAGTCAGGTTGAACGCCACAAGAAATTCCGTAATAAGGTTAAGATGAGTTTCTTGAAGAAAATCACGAAGAAACAACGAAATCTCTCTATTTTCATGATTTTCGAAATGCTGTCGCCCTTTTTATGGCCTTAAAAAATAAAAATTCTAATAAATCAAATTATATTCTAATTTTATCCTAAAAAATAAATTCTAACCAAAATCAAGTTTAATTAGAGATAAGTAAGTCAATCTGACTATCTCCAAGCTAATCATTAATCCTAATCAAAATATAGGTAAGAATGCAAGAAGTTAAATCTATTCTGATCTTCATAACGTTTCTTGAATCGAAAATTCTTGGGATTTTGTAAACACAATCCTGCCTTGATTCTTTGCTAGTAAAAACCAACCCACATCATTTATAAGCTCCCTGGCAAGTATAGTGGATGCGTTCTTATCGGAGCGAATTTGAGTAGTAAAACCAGCCTTTATTCACCTCAGTAGTGACATACTTTCTTATTGTTGTAGAAACTCTCCGGACTAAAGTATTCAGCTCTTCTTTGAATCTCTTAGCTCGAGCTCTCGTCACCGGACCATGGAGCTTGAATAGGATCATGCGCATTGATAGATTGATGTCTCATCACATAAGTCGGGCCCTTCTCTGCCAAGGGAACTGATGGGATCCACCCTACGCTTCCGATTCGTAGTTCGCTATGAGAAATACGGCTAGCTCATATGAGAAAAAGCAACCTAGGATATTCAAACCTGAAGCTAATCCGTCACTTAGGATTTGACATTTTGTGAGTTCAAAATCTGTCTTTTGCTTGAGGCAATTGCCAACGAATCGATGTTTCGGTTTCGATTGGGCTTGCCCATCCTCCTTCTCGTAAGAATTGGGGGAAGTAAAAGCCATAGTCAAGTAAGGCGGCCAGGCGTCTGAGTTCAGTTTTGTGTGAAGTCACCGCTCGGCCTCATGTATTGGTGGAGGACACTAAAGCGTACCTTTCGATGAATTCCCAAAATGATTCAGCCAGGATTCTTAAACCAATCTCATATCAATCATGACCTTTCCGTATCCTTTGTACCTTGTGCAACTGATCGATCAATTGTTATATCGAGTTGTCCCAGAATCAGAGCAAGACTTTTTGATACTAGCCACAGCGTGCTTCATCCTCTAATAGCAAAAGAGGTCTTCAGCCACCCCTGGACCTCTTCCTCAACGGAGGTGTCAAGGCTTTGGCATCTACTGGGCAGGAAAATCTTGACATGGTTCCACATATTCCTCTAGACCAATTCCCTCATACTGACACTCATTATCAAACTCAATCTTACGCAACAATTAGTTCCAAACATGGGGCTATTGGGCCAGAGGCTCTGAGTAGGATCTGATCTGCCTACTCCACATCTGCCACCTGTCTTTGCTCCTCCCATGTGACGATATTGAGCTGGTGTAGGCATGGATTGACGCAATACAAGGATGGGAGTCAAGGAATCACCATGTTCACACCGTCTTTCTTTGTCTATACCTCCCACTTTCTAGAACCTGGGCAATCCTCAGTGTGGACGCCAGGTCTTCTGGTAGTGGCCAAACGTAGCTGATGCGGCTACAACAAAATCATGCAATGTGCCCCAACCCATTACAATTGTAACCAAGATGGTGGGGGAAGGATATTCTCAATTCCTCATCGCCCGATATCCTGATTATTCTTTGGTTTCTAATCTACTGGTTATGCCTTCCTGTGAGTCCACCACGAATAAATATTAAGATAATCGTTATGAGCATAGATAATGGCCTTCGTTAACCTTTTTATTGAGTGTTTTTCCTCCAAAATGGTAATGTACTACCATCATAGGCCACTATACTTTAGAAAATGGTGGGCAATGATGAGGAATGTCCTGGTCCTGCTTTAACTGGGCCGAGGTTGTTCTTACTGCGGTATTTCTCATAACCGCAAGGCCATCTGCCATACTTGAGGGTATCTCCCCCTTTCAAGACTTTCGCATCCCCGTAGCCCTAGTCACCCCTCGAGTCGTTGGATGCCACTCTTTTGTCCTTATTCCACCACATGAGCGTCCGAAACTCTTGTCATTTGCTTATTTTGTTTTTTTTTTCTGGCTATAGCCTCGAGCATAAAGGTATCGGTGATATGACCATGAGGCTCGTGGCTACCTCGTCATGTCCTTTTTTAGGATCATTTAGATTATACCTCAATACCTTGTATGCTTCTTTCACCTCCGCTCCTCCCTCTACGACATACTTTCTCTTCCTTGACTAGAAGCGTTTTCCTCTAGTGCATAACATATCAACCTTTCCCGCATTAGCCGATCTGGTACATCAATCATGTTTAGGCCCATTCAAATCTTGTCTAACTTTGCAAACTCACACTTATCAACCCGTATCTTCTTTGTTATGGAAAAACGTCTTCTATATTCTATCTTCTCTCAAATCCCCTTTAACGAATATAAACTAGAAGCTCGATCGAGAGGAATACCCAAAACCAGTTTCATAGTGAGTCTCTTTCCATCCCTGATTGAATGGTTTTTAAAACGCCGTAACCTATACAAGAGGCAAATTCGTAGGTTTGATTCTGCTGGATCCACTCGGAAACGTTCAGTCAAACGTGCTCACGGGGAATTGTTTATATTATAGCTGCCCATATAGTTAGGGGAATTCACTCACTCACACAACCACTCATTCGAAACATTCCACTCGTTCTTAACTCGCTAGGGAAAGAAAAGGGATAGATGACTGGACAATCCAGCTTAGAGGATCACGACTATGTCAGGTGGAGTTCACAGCTTATTAGACACGGCACCATATTCCTAATGCTATACCAGAAATTGCCTTTAAAGCACAAATTCAAGTCCTCAACACTCGATTTACCTTGCAATGTCTGGGTAGTAGGTAAACAGGTGGACTTCACTTCGTTCGCTCTGCTGTGGTCGATGACTTCTTTTATATGGACTGGGGCAAAGCAAGCAATTGAGGGTATTGACTGGGGATGCTATTCTAGCTCCCCCTTACTAGATCCAAATAAGGCACCTACGACGCTAAAGATAGTTTTTCTCTCCCCTACCCTCTTTAAAGCGAAAGCGCGGGAGGGGCGGGGACTTAGTTTCTCTCTCAATTTGGCTTCTTCAAATACTCTTTCACAAGCCCTATGTTATAAGGGAGTGGAAAGTGCAATCGCCAAAAGTCGGTTATTCGGGAAAGCAATGAGGTTTTTATCTGATTCCTATATCGGTCCCGGCTTTGCTCAAAGATGGAAATATCTCACATAAACTATATAGGGGTGGTAGGGGGAGAGCCAAGGAAGACTTAGCGCAACCGCTAGTTAAGGAAGATCTTCAACCACTAGCTCCGATTCAAACTAAGGAAAGCATTGATAGACATGCTATTGAGAGATTATTCATGTGCGAAAGCAACCTTACTAAGCGAAAGAGAAGCTTCGAGCTTCCCTCTTCAATGAAAGGAGCAAATTTATACTACTAGGGCACGAAAGATCAGCCTGAGTAAATTTTAAACTAAAGAAAACTTTTGCCTCAATTTAAGGAAAGTCAAAACCTAACTTATCCCTTAATTCAGGCCTAAAAATCTTGCCATAGACAACTTCCAATTTAATAAAGACAAGCATGACATTCACTCCATAATTTAAGCCAAAGTGGGCAACAACAATCCTCAAGTTAAGGAAAAGTCAGAGTCAGCTCCCCAGTTGTCTATTGACTTTCTTGGACTTGAATCATGCGTAGTATGGGCGGATATTTTGTTCATCACCATCCAATGGGCCTTCCAACTTGCTTGTTTGAGCTCAAATCCCTTGAATCAGCCACTTAATGCATTTTGATGAAATTTCTTGGCACTGCTCTTGTAATTGGGCCAATGGGGGAACTGAATTGGATCCGCATTCTTGGATCAGTGTTAGCCATGTCCTCCTATTCTCCTCTTCTTGAAAAGGATTTGTCCTCAAATCAAGTTCATCACCTAACAAAATGACTCAAATCCGAAATATTTGAAGGTAGCACTTTAATTATATTCACCGGATAAGGCCAGTTGTATGCATTGTCGTTATGTTCCAAGACTTGCGAACGGTCCGTCCCCTATATGGTAGACTGGATTTCCGTTTTTGAGTAGGAACGTCCTTACGCATGTGTAACCCAAACCCAATCCCAGGTTTCCCCAAAACTACCTGTTCGCCATTTTATTGGACTTGTTTAGCAATTGCCCAGTTCTTCTTCAATGTTGAGTATTGCTTTCTCATGGATCTTGCTACAAGTTCAGCCTTGCTTTTTCCATCATAAATCACATCTCAGTCGACGGAATGGGATAATTCAAAAGGAGTTAAGGATTAAACCATAAACATCTTCAACATGGTTGTGAAAATTTAGTAGCAGAGTGAACAAAAAATTATAAGCAAAATTCAAATATGCGGCAAACACTCTTTCCCATGTTTTTTAACGTCAAGTTAGGAAATACACAAGAACATACATTCATTCTAGCAGATCATCTAATCGAGGACTGGATGATTGATACTTTACCGTTTTGTGTATTGCTCGGCAATCAACGCACATGCTCCATGTTCCCCATCTTCTTAGGAACATAACAAACTGGAAATGAAATGGACTCATACTTTCCCTAACATACCCACTTTTTTTTCTAACAATTCACTAACCGCCTTTGGGAAGCTGCCTTGTTCTCGTCGGGGGTTGGTTTGCTCCTATAAGCGGGTCTGTTGGAATGGAAGCGCCGGGTACAAAATCAATTGGATGCTCGATTTCCCGAATGGGATGGTAAAACCATGCGGCATTCATCGGGAAAAGACGTCTCAATTCCTGCAACAGAGAGACAACAGAACTAGGTATAACAGAGTAAACGTCCGTTAGTGTTAATAAATGCCTCCTTGTATAAGCGTTACAAATCATCGGTGATTTGAAAAACATTGCTCTCTTGATTCTTGGCTTTTGCCTAAAAATTTCTTTTGTTTTCTCTATTTTTACCTCAAATGGCCGGATATTATAATTGCCTGTCTCCTCTTTTTTTTTCTCGGCTCTCTCTCTTTTCAATATTTTTTGTTCATTCTCTTTTGTAATCTCACTTGATCTCATGAAATTGTTTCGGTGATGTGATGATAAAGGTAACAAGGGTTATGGGTCGTTGATTAAGTACAAATGAATATTTATTCAGTGAACCCTCATTGACTTCCACCCGCCTATCGAAAATGCCATGGTCGTCTACCAACAAGTGCCCCAGTTGCATCGGTAACTACATCACACCGAACTTCATTCTCAATATTTACCGATTCGGAAGCCACCAACACCTGTTTAGTCCCCTCAACTCCACCCACTATTATTCAACCGTGCAATTTATAAGGCTTAGGATGCAAAAATATCGTGGCAATCTATTTTAATCAACTATTGGTGTGCTTGCCACATTTGCACAAACTACCACATCAATAATTACGCTACAACCTTGTCCCTTATTATAGGCATCGAGTGTAAAAGATGTTCCCCCCTCGGAACTTCATCTTCGTTCTTCATTTACAAGGCTCAACGATCTCCGTGCCACTAACGTAAATGATTTCAGGAGCTAAATATCATACTCAAAGGCATCCTTTAATGGAGACAGGGATTTTTCTAGATCATCTTCGTCATCGGTCTCAATTCTCATTATCCCTCTACCAAACCCGCCTATTCAGGCATGACTTGCTAGTGTCCCCGCCTTGACATTAAAGCTTTAAATCACGATTATGCGGATTAGGATGGTTTCGGTTTTTACAGACTTTCTTGTTGGGAAGGCTCGGCTTTGGTTTGGATATGGAGGAGTTGGGCTCTTTTTTATTTGGGATAGTGCGATCTCCAAGGAATGGATTGCACAGCTTGATGAAGGTCGTGTATTGCCCCTCCTCTGAGCTGTTGCTCAATTTTGACAGCCTTTTGCACCCTTCTTTTATCTCTAACATAATGTGCAACTCGACTCCAAATTAGCAATCTCCTGATTAACCATTAAGAAAAGAGTCCATGGTTGCTTCTCGGTTCTTTTTCCACATTTGCCCAATTCATGACAATTCCAATCCTTTGTAACAAAAAGGGTTAAAAAAAAAAAAAAAAAGTAAAAAAAAAACAAAAAAAAAAAAAAAAGGTAAATAGGGAAAAAAAAAAAAAAGTTATAAACAAAAAAAAAAAGTAAAAAAAAAAAAAGTGGGGTAAGGTAAACAAAAAAAAATAAAAAAGTAAAAAAGGTAAAAAAAAAAAAAAAAAAAAAAGAAAAAAAAAAAAAAAAAAAAAAAAAAAAAAAAAAAAAAAAAAAAAAAAAAAAGTAAAAAAAAAAAAAGGGTAAAAAAAAAAAAAAAAAATGGGGGTAAAAAAAAATAAAAAATACAAAAATAAAAAAAAAGTAAAAGGGTAAAAAATTAAGGGTAAAAAAAAAAAAAAAAAACAAAAAAAATAAAAAAAAAAAAAAAAGGTAAAAAAAAAAAAAAAAAAAAAAAATGGTAAATAGGGTGGGTCTTCCACCACTTAGATTGCCATTGCGTGAGGACCTTGCCAAGTTTGGGTACAAGCTTGTAGAAATAGAACTGGCTGGGACAAGCGCTTCTCATCCCGGATCATGTCTTCCCAAGTCGCAATGGACGTTTCCACTCCGTTCTCCTGCCAATAAATAATTGATCCCACAAATCACAGCCATAGTCAAGTAAATTCAATCACAGGATATTTTTACCTTTTGTGCTTCGGAGTAGTAGGGTGACAATCAAACACGAGTTCAATCTTCTTTTCCCATCAAGGTGAGGCTTCAGGATCAGATTTTCCTTGAAAGATGGAACCTTTCTATTTATGACCACTAAAGTTATCATCCCCTTGGTTTCTATCCTCCGATACCTCGTCCATTCCTCCTACGACTACCCCCCACAAGGATCTTCTCCTCGCATATATCCCTATAGTTAATTACTAATTCTTCTCTAACTGGAGCCCCTCTCTCCTACGGGTCGTGAACAGGTTGTGGCTGCTCCGCGCGTGAGTCTCCAATTGATCTAAGCGTTCGTGCCAATTGGTCCAATTCCCCTCTCATCATCTGTCTGATCTCCCCCACTATGCCCCTCCTTCCAAAGTTTAGATCCGTGGATGGAAGAATCATTCAGTAGTGCTTTTATCTCTGTTGCAGATATTATTTCTACAAAATAAAGATTAGAAGAAACAAAAACCCCCTAAAACAAAAAAAGGAACCTCACAACACTCGCTTACGTGTTTCACTGAATATGAATTCACTCAAAACGTTCGTGTTCAAAAGTAAATTGGCTACTTATTAAACCCTAATATGTACTTACCACCTTGCCTCTTTTCTACTAGTTATTTTTCAAAAAGTTATTATCAAACTAATAAACAAATAATCAGAATTCTTAGTTCACGTTCTGCACACCTGAAGAGAGATTTCTTAGGTTCAAACGAAACGAATCACAAAGAGACTGGAATAACAAAAGTACTAGGACAAAATATCAAAGACGAGTTCCTACTATCAGAATTTTTTATTCTCGAAATATGTAATGCATGGACTCCAAGATACTTTTATTTTCTTTTTTTTTTTCCTTCTCTTTTTTTCTTTTTTTTGACCTTGACAAATTGTACTGAATTGATCAATCGAAATTCAAGAAGAGACAAAGATAGATTAAACCTGATGTTAGAGCCTAAGCTCTGATACCAAATGATACGAACCCCCGGTCGTTGTCAACGAACCCCTATCCAGTATTGTTGCTTAAAGACCGTTCTACGTTCAGGTTTAGATGGAGACCGCGACCAAACCTATAAAGAGATAGGACCCGTGGTATAAAGGAGGACGCCACAATCAAGGGTGACAATACTCATTGATAAGCAAGAATGACGCCAAAGAGAAATTGATAAATACGTTCAAATTAGTTTCAAAGAACATAAGAGGTAAATACTCTCAATCAATACAACTCTCCCTATTCAAATAGAAAGGAGCACAATGTATAATACTCAGCCAAAGATCAGCCTTAGTAAATTCTAAACTAAGAAAACTTTTGGCCGCAATTAAGGAGTCAAACCCTAAATTTATTCCCTTAATTTCAGCCTAAAAATTTGCCATAAGACAACTTTCAATTTAATAAAGACAAGCATGACATTAACTCCATTAATTTCAGCCCAAAGTGTTGCAACAAGAATCCTCAATATTTAAGGAAGGCAGCTCCCATTTGTCTATTAAATTTCTTGGACTTGAATCATGCTATTATGGGCTGCTGGAATTGTGTTCATCACATCAATGAGGCTCCACTTGTTGTTTTGACTCAAATCCCTTGAATCAGCCCACTTAAAATGCATTTGAAATTCCTGGCACGTGTCTTGTAAGTGGCACTGGGAGAACTTGGGCAATTGGACCGAATTCATGGATCTCGTGTAGCATGTCCTATCATTCTGGGTTTAATTATTCTACGAAAAGATATCATATGGTCGTTGGTAAAGTCATCTCTTACTAATGGCACACGAACATTAGTCCCTGGAGGGGTGATAAGTGAGACGGATAAAAGTTTTTTCTGCCCAGTTCCTCTGTTTTGAGTGTCTGTTCAGCTAGCATGGTAATCCTGTGAAATATACTCCCAGCGAAGCCTTCGACCATCAAGGAAGGGTCAATTCCTGCTTTCCAGCTATCATCAACTGGTGTCAATGTTCTGGACTGGGGCATTCCTTCCCTCCGAGGCCTGGGCACAACCCAATCACAAAGGCCTCTGTGCCAGCTTGCTTTGGATACATGAGAAAAACTGATCCCATATTAGAGCTTACTTTTATTGAATGTTACTTGATGGGGATTCCGTCAAGTCAAGTTAAAGGATTGCAGCTGGGGAACTTGATGCCTCGGAGGGCCACTGATTAGCAAAACAAAGAGAAAAACTCCCTGCTCTGCTCGGTCAGAATACCATCGAGGGTGATCCCAGAGTAGGTAAAACAAAGAATCCTTTCAATGCGGTTGATGAACCAACACGCATTAAGAAGGAAAACGACAAGGAAAGGAAAGGAACGTTATCCCCCATAGCTTGCTTCTCCCCTTAATCACCATGCGAGAGAAGTAGTAGTACTTTTCATTTAACTATGGCTTTCTTGAAACTACTATACTTATAGATCTACTTACTCATTCACCTTCACCATTGCACTCGCGTCCTAACTCATACCATCGCATCTCCACACCGACCGCGCTTGGATCGACCGAAAGGATGTATCAAAATGCGATGAGAAGATGTTTGATATAGGGGGACGTTACAAGTTGGAAAACTAGCCTATAAAGCAATCCAATCAAATCATCGAGGGCATGACAAACACGAATAAGCTATCTCAACGGTGTGTCACCAATTCCTTACAATTAGAATAAGCGAACCTTCCGTTGACTCTGTTGCTAAAGATAGGGTATTGTGTTGGGCTATTGAAGAATTGCGAGATAGGGAGGAGGCTCTATGGGGCATCAGATCTAGAGCTACTTGGCTTAAAGAAGGTGACCGAAATACTTCCTTTTTCCATGCTCGGGCTTCCCTAGAAGAATAGAATGAAAGGGATTGAAGATACAAATGGGAACTGGTGCACTAAAGTGGATGATATAGAACAGACTTTGGTGAACTACTTCCAAGGGCTTTTTCTCTCATCCGAACCCCCATAGCTTTGATATGGTTCTTGATGCTGTTGATAGGAGGGTTACGGCAGATATTAATGAGAAGCTTACAGGGGCTTTCACTGGAACTGAAACTCTATCTTCTGTTCAACTCTCGGCTTCCTTATCGATCGGCAAGGATGAACGCTGGTGGCATGCTTAACATATGCAAGTCGTACGGGAAGTGGTGTTTCCAGTGGCGGACAGGTGAGTAACGCGTAAGAATCTGCCCTTGGGAGGGGAACAATAGCTGAAAACAGCTGCTAATACCCCGTAGGCTGAGAAGCAAAAGGAGGAAGGGCTCGCGTCTGATTAGCTAGGTGTGAGCATTAGCTTACCAAGGCGATGATCAGTTTAGCTGTTCCAAGAGGATGATCAGCCACACTGGGACTGAGACACGGCCCAAACTCCTACGGGAGGTAGTAGTGAGGAATTTTCCTCAGTGGGCGAAAGCTTGACGGAGTAATGCCGCTAGCCTGCTCCCTCGTGAGTGGGATCCGTTGGTCTCTCTCATCTTGAAGTTCCTGTTTCTTAAGAACAGGACAGAAGGAAATACATCTATCAATTAGCTAATAGCTAACTGACTACTTGAAAGTGGAAGTGGTTAGTATCTTCACCCCTTAAGACACAGGTAAATTTGAATTGGAATGAAGCACACACTCATGGAAGTCTATAGAGGAGAGGGATGCCCCATGTGGCAGCTAGAGGAATCTCGTTTGGACGACAGCATGCAAGCAAGTCGGAAGGGTGAATAGACAAGGGGGTCATTTTATAGTTTTCTTTTTTGGAATCTCTG
Source organism: Actinidia chinensis (assembly GCA_009663005.1). Taxonomy (NCBI): domain Eukaryota; kingdom Viridiplantae; phylum Streptophyta; class Magnoliopsida; order Ericales; family Actinidiaceae; genus Actinidia; species Actinidia chinensis. Next base: position 7,795,121 of record CM018894.1, on the reverse strand, counting down.
ATCAACTCCGATTTGTATTTTTCATAGAGAAGATGATTCTATTCGCTCCGTGCCTACGCCTTCTTCCTTTATCCTTTAGCTGCTATTCGATACTATCTCTGAAGATAGGGGGAAAGGGCTTCCCTACGGGGGTAAGACCCATGCCCTTCCCGACCGCGGGCTCGTAGTACCCCCTTTTCTTGATCCAGCCTTTTTCGATGAGATCTCGAAACCAATGCCGCACAGTACTTTGCCTCAGCCTGCTGCTCCGCGGAGAATTCCCCTCGCGGATGGGAAGAGCCAACCTAGTCGTTCTTGGGCGGGAGTCCAATGAAAGCTTAAAACGAGAGTTAGATTTGGAAAAAGACCTACTTCGTCAGAACCCTTTCCCTCAGCTGGATTACGGTGCTTGATTAAAGTGATCAAGATAGGGTTGGTGTTCCGGGTCAACCCGATTCCTGTTCATAACCTTCTTTCTGTAAGACGAATGCACCTATGAGACTGACTCGAGGCACATTCCCTTCTTTCTTTATTTTTGTCCTATTAGTGAGGGAGGATTTATTGTTGTGGAATTTTCCTAATAGGACCTTTAACCTGGTTATGTGACCATCGTTTGACTAGGTTTCACAGATCAGGATGCAAACTCTCATTCAACTGGTATAGCCATACCTCCGGAGGCTCCGCTTTTTGCCGCAGATCCACTCAACTCAGGTTTCGTCCCGAACCCCCCCTTGACCCATCCTCTTTGATTCTGATTGTGGGGCCTTCAATGCACTTGATGTATACCAGAAAGAAGAGGCATTCCCGTGGGCTGAACAAGAAAGAAGCCGCCTCTTCACTCTCCTTCAGCCGATTCAGATACCAAAACCTCTCTCCAAGAGAAGAGTACCTTCTCTTGGGTAGGATCTTTGTCATCATATCTGTACCATTCTGGTCAGTGGATTTTCTCAAGCTCTAAGAATTTGTTGTCCAACACATCCCGAATCCAGTTATACCTGACATCAATATGCTTCGACCTCGAGCCAAGTGAAAACTCGGATTTTTGCTAAGATGGATAGCACTCGTCATGTCATAATAAAGAACATCTCTCATGCTTCAACCCCAATTCCTCTAGGAATCTCTTCATCCAAAACAACTCTTTGCAAGCTTCTGTCGCCGTAATAAACTCTGCCTCAGTAGTAGAAAGAGCAACACATTTTTGTAACTTTGATTGCCAAGACACTTCTCCTCTAGTAAAAGTGATCAAATACCCCGATGTGGACTTTCTTGAATCAACATCCCCAGCCATGCCGGCATCTGTATAACCTACCAAAATAGGTTTCTCATTCCCAAAGCAAATGCATACCTATCTATCCAAATAGGACTTCCCCCGACTTGAAGAGGAAGACGGGATATCTTGAAGCTGACTTTTTAATCGGATAAAAAACTGAACTATGTTTAACATAAAGATAGATACTGACTCATAGGTCATGTAAGAATTCTGTCTTTGCCCCACGTTAAAGTGCGAATTCAGGAGTGGAAACGGAATTGACTTCATAAGTGAAGTGGAAGGTCTAAGAAAAAGGAATGAACAACAAGGAGAGGGTGCGAAGGAGGCACAACTAGAGAGGATAGAAGGACTCGAAAGAGGCCTTATTCTAGTAGGGCGAAACCGAGTCGGATAGATCAGGTATGTCTAAAGCAAATCCATCCTGGTAGGCGCCCAACTTATCCCTTGGCGGAGGGGGATGGTGGAAACCCAAGGCACGTATCGCCGAAGGATGGAAAGCATATCCACTTTGATAGATCCCGAGCAGGTGGGTATCGAAAGACACAAGGACTTAATCAACCGGATCCACCAAAGTAATTTCCTCTAGACAGAATGGGCCTTTCGTTGAGAGATCTATATAGGAGTGGAATAGGGAGTGAAAGACAGAAGTGAACGAGACAAAGAGCCCAGGAAAGACAGATCAGGAGAACCGGGGAGGTGTCCTCACTTTACTTTAAGAAGCAATAACCTACTTCGACGCTCAGCTCACGATTTCACACTCTGCGAAAGGCAAAGCGAAAGACCACTTACTAACAGTTAGAGGGAAACCAACTAATCTACTCACCAGGGAAGGCTATTCTTGTACATATACTCATATGGATAACCGAGCTAATAAAGACTAGTTAGGACTAGGAGTTCGCGGGAAGCTAGTCAAGCAAGACTTCCTGTCTTGTTCTAATCATCATTTGTTAAAAGTGAGTGATCTTTCTATGTGTGTGCACCTCTTTCATCACACGCTCATGTCAACATTCACACATCTCTCTTTCAACAAGCTGCCCTACATTTCTCTTTCCTTAATTATGAATGATTACTGTGCACACAAATTTACTATCTCATGCACTTTTGATACGTGACAAGATAGAAACCAACTTCATTGTTATGTTCTGACTGCACATTACTACATTGATTCCACTAGGAATCTACAAAAAAGAATTCTTAATTTTTATAATAATTAATTCTTACATAATGCCCAAGCAATTTTTGTATCTATTGTAAGTGTTTTATATGAATGTGCTATTCAAAATAATATTTTCAGTATTACTTTTGATAATGCGATCAGTAAGACCGCCGCTATTGAACTATTTAATTGGCAATGTATGATTTATTTCAATTCAAATGTGTTTGTCATATTATAATTTTAATTGTTAAAGATGGATTAAAAATTTTTGAAGCTAAAATTAAAAAAATAATACATGTCATCCAATTTATTACATCTTCTTCATATAGATACCAAGACTTTAAATTTTTTTATAAAATACATGGCTCAAAAAGTAGGAGATTTTATTACTCACTGGCTACCATTGGAACACAACTTATCTTATGCCATAGTCAACTCAATTTTTTTAAGAAATGATTAGTCTTAATGTACAAACAAACCAAATAGCTATAATATTACAAGATGATTGGGATATGTCTAATGCCGTTTGTAATTTTTTTATACCGCAGCTAAAGAGTCCTTGGATATTTATTATTCCACCACTCAATTTGTCATCACACACATATATAATATTGCTAATAATTTTAAATAACATAAGAAAAACCCTATATTTACAGACGCTTGTGTGGTAATGGAAATAAGATTTTAAAAATATTAAAAGAAATTGCATTACTCATTTCACTAGGCACTGGACTGTGTAAGATTCCTAACTCCTCCTACATATCATCTAAACGAGGAATGGATGCGATACTTTTAACATACCCGTTATATGTTTTTGCTCGGCAATCAACGCACATTCTCCCTGTCCCATCCCTCTTAGGAACTAACAAAACTGGAACTGCACAGGGACTCATGTTTCCCTAACATACCCCTTTCTAACATTCACTAACCTGCCTTTGAAGCTCCTTGGTCTCGTCGGGGTTGCTCCTATAAAGCTGGTCTGTTGAATGGAAGCGCCGGGTCAAATAATTTATGCTCCGATTCCTCGAATGGGAGTTAAACCCGCGCTCTCATCGGGAAGACGTCCCTCAAAATCTGTCAACATAGATACAACATAACTAGGTATGACAGAGTCAAGTCCATTTTGGGATGTTAATAATGCTCCTTGTTACAAGAGTACAATCACGGCTGATTGAAAACATTGCTCCTTGATTTCTTTGGCTTTGCATAAAAATTCCTTTTGTTTTTTTTTTTTGTTTTTTTCTCTCCTGTTTTTACCTCAATGGCCGGTCTAATAATTGTCCTTTTCTCTCTTTTTTTTCTCCGTCCTCTCTCTCTTTCAAATCTTTTTGTGTTCACTCTCTTTTTTGTAATCTCACTTGATCTTCATGAACTTTTTCGTTGATAAAGGTACAGGGTTAGGGATCGTTGATTAAGTCCAAATAAATATTTATTCTGAACCCATCAGGCTTCACCCGCCTATCGACTTGCCATGGTCCGTCCTAACAACAAGTGCCCAGCTTGCATCGGTACTACATTACACAGAACTTCATCTTCATATTTACCGATTCGTTCGGAACGCCACCACCACCCCTGTTTTTAGAGTCACCCTCACCCTCAACTCACCACTATTATTCACCATTGCAAATTTATAAAGCTTAGGATGCATAATCGTTGGTCAATCCTAATTTATCAACCAATGGTTGTGCTTTGCCACATTCGTACAACTACCACCATCAATAATTACGCACATAACCTTTTCTTGACATGCATCTAGTGTCAAGATGTTCTCATCGTTTGACTTCACTTTCGTTCTCATTTGCCAAGCTCAACGATCGCCTTGCCACTAACGTCAACGCATCAGGAGCTAAATATTTCTCCTCATAGGCATCCTCTAATGGAGACACGGATTCAATCAATCTCTCATCGTCTCAATTTCTCCATTATTATCCCGGCATCACCATAACCGCCTCTTCGGGCTTGACTTGCTATTTGTTCCCCTCCTTGACATTTAAAGCATTTAATATCCAATTATGAGGATTAGGAGTTTCGGTTTTTACCATGACTTTCTTGTTTGGAGGCCTCAGGCTTTGGTTTGGGATATGAGGACGTTTGGGCCTTCTCTTTCTTCTTTCTTTGGATAGTTTCGATCTCCAAGATTGGAATTGCAAGCTTGATGAAAGTCGTGTTTGCCCCTCCTCTTGAGCTTTCTCAATTTTGACAAGCTGTTGCAACCATTTCTTCTATCTCCACATAATGTTGCAACTCAACCACATTACAATCTCCTGATTTAAGAGTAAGCCTTAAAAAACGAGCCATTGTAGCTTCTCGTCTTCTCCTCCACATTGTCCTAATCATGACAATCTTCATATTTTTTGTAATAGTCTCACCACACTTCGATTGCCTTGCGTGAGACCTTTGCAATTTTTTGATACAAGCCTCTGTAGAAAGGCTGGGAACAAGCGCTTCTCATCATCACGACTCTGTCTTCCCACGTCGCAATTGGACGTTCTCCATTCCGTCTCCTGCAATACTAACTGATCCCCAAACCAAATCAACAGCATAGTCACACTAAATTCAATGCAGCTAATTTTACCTTTGTGCTTCGGAGTAGGTTGGGTGACAATCAACACACAAACACGATGCATCTCTCTTTCCCCATTCAAGTAGACTTCAGGTCAATTTTCCTTGAAACGACAGAACCTTCCTCTTTATAACCACTAAGTTATCATCCCCTTGGTTTCATCTCTCCTCTCTCTCCATTCCTCCTACGACTACCCACGGAATCCTCCTCTTTGCATACTCATCCCCATAGTAATTACTACTTTCTTCTCTAACTGGCTCCCTCTCTCCTCGGGCTCGGGAACAGGTTGTGCTGCTCCTCCGCGTGAGTTCTCTCCAATTGAATCTAAGCCGTTCAAGCAATTGTTCCAATCATTCCCCCTCATTCATCTGTCTTATCTCCCCCACTAATGCCTCCTTTCCAAAGTTTTAGATCCCCGCTGGACTGGAAAGAATCATCATAGTGCTTTTTATCTCGTTTGCAGACATGTTTTTCCTACAAAATAAAGATTAGAAGAAACAAAACAAACAAAAAAAAGGGATCTCACAACACTCCCACACTCTTACGGTTTCACTCGATAAATGAATTCACTCAACGCTCGGGTTTCACACAGTAAATTGGCTTAAACTCTTAATATGTACTTACCACTCGTGCCTCTTTTCACTTTTATTTCTCAACGTTCTTATCAACACTAATCAACAAATAATCAAGAATTCTTAGTCACGTTCCGTCAGCCAGAGATTTCTTAGGTTCACTCACAACACGAAA
>CM018894.1:7779406-7781906 GCA_009663005.1 Actinidia chinensis | reverse complement strand
ATGCTCGTAAGGTATGGTTCCTTGACTTCGGGTCCTATATTAAATATTTAAACTATTAGATCTAACAATATTGTTGCTATAAATCACATGCTAAAATTTCATAAGTTTCTAATTTGAAAATATTTAAACTTTTATAATTCGGATTATTCTTGCAGAATTTTCTGTACTAATTTTTCAGAAAGAGCCACTCGGTCTACAGTTTTTGTAACATTGTTTAGAATTAATTTGATTTCAAACCTTTTACACAACATACTAGACACATATATCATGAATTTATAAGCTATATAACTATTTAAAAAAAATTCGTAAATCATACCTAGTTTTTGCACTAAAATATTTCTAATAGCAGCTCGGTTTGTGAATTTTTTGGTCATTGAATATTTTTTCAAAATTCATGAAATTAAATAATAAATAACTAGACATATTAAATGTATCATATAAAATAAATTATGATTTTTTTAAGGTATATAACTATTTTTATAAAATTCGTAAATATTATGTTCAAATTTTCTAAAAACATCTATTTAACCAAAAACAATATCTTCATCAAAATTTTAGATTATATATAAAAAAATATGAATCAAACTTGAAATAGATACAATTCATACCTTATTACTTTTCCTTGAATTTCTTTTTGTTTTCTTCTTTCTTTCTCTTTTTTTCTCTCTTTTTCCTTTCTATTTTGCTGCGTTTTTATTTTTCTTGTGCTAATGCTGCTAGCAGCACTTCTATTTCTATCTTCTCCCTTTTTTTCCTTTTCTGCGTAGTCGTTTGCAATTGACAGCAGCTCCCTTTATATGCACCACGCACACATGCACATATTACCCATGCATTGCGCCACACACACACACACACTCACATTTTGCACATTTGTCCTCACCTATGGCATATAATCCACGCACATGTGACACACACACACACACCTACATGGGACAGCTGCTGCTAGCAGCTGTCTCTCTCCCTTTGTGCGTGACACACACACACATGCACATACACATGGGGACATGCACACATACACACTAGAGACCTCACACACATGTATCCTATTACTTAGCTCAATTAATATCAAAATATTTATATATACACATGGGGACATGCACACATGCACACTAGACACATCAATTTGTTCACTTCACAGTGAAGCTGTTATTGCCATTTATAAGGCATGCGCATTTTTTTATATAACAACCTTAGCACATTTGTCCTCACATGCATACATGTAGGCCATGCACATGCGCCACTTGTCCACCATGCACGCGCATGCACACACATTTATGTCTAGTGTGTGTCTACAATATGTCGCATTATCGCGTTATGTTTTACACTTAATTATGAAGTAATATAACTAAATAATTTTACCACGAAAAAATATTAGTTACACTCGAAATTAAATATTGCTTTCGCGGGTTGGGGTTTCACGCGGAGATTGGAGGATCGTTGGGATAAATTACTTACTTTGTTGGTAACGGAGTTGATATTTCTGAGAAGATTAGAGGATCGGTTGGACTTTATGTGCTTTTTGTGTGTATTGCATTTGTATGTCCTCATACTTTAAATATCACACAAACCGTCTAGTTCGAGTCAAACCACTTCCTAATCTTCCTATTGGATATTTGACACCATTACCCACTCGTTCTCGTCTGGTAGACTTACCCTGATTTCTCTTGGTTGACATCCGACCTATACCCATAGAGCAACACATACAAGAACCCCTGAGACATGTTCTGACGTGTTCACATAATGGCTAACATGAACTTTGGGACACGTCATAGGAGGGGCACTAAACGGCCAACATGGGATTGATAGGAGAGTAGAAGATCAAGAAAGGGCTAATAACACTAGAGAAGTTGAGGCTCAAATACGCACAATAAGGGAATACATGAACCCTATACGGCAAAAACCCACCTTAGTAATAGTACTTTTCGCACACCACACCACATTAAATATTAAACCGGGAATGCTACAAGTTTTGCCACAATTTCACAATTGTGAATCTACAAGACCATACACATACTTAAAAGTTTTTGAGGATGCATGTTCTATATTTCAAGATAACTCATGTCCTAAAAAAGTCTTACTTCTAAAACTCTTTCCTTTTACTCTAAAAGACAAGAACAAACTTTGGTTTAATTCATTAAGGTCGAGATTCATTCCTTCGTGGAGTACACTAGAAGGGGATTTCTTAAAAAAGTTCTTCCCTGAGAATCGCACGGAGGCACTATGACGTGCCATATCTTAATTTGCACCAACTAGTGGCGAGAGTTTCTTCCAATCTTTGGAGAGATTTAAGAACCTAATAGTTGCATGTTCACATCATAATTTTTCACCATGGTAAATTATTAATATTTTCTATTCTTCATTGTCTTCACAAATGAAGATATTCATTGAGTCTATGTGTGCAAAAACTTATCCAAACAAGACAACTGAACAGGCCTATGAAGACTTTGACTATTTAGCTAATTTGACTAGTGATTGGGCGTGGACGGGGACTCAAAATAAT
>CM018894.1:7756906-7764406 GCA_009663005.1 Actinidia chinensis | reverse complement strand
GTACTTCTTGGTTTTTATTTTACTATTTCGCGAACCCGTACACTTGCGGTAAATTCACTTCTAAGAGCGAATCAAGTTTTGGGCGCCGTGCCGGGGAGTATACTTTCGCTCAAGGGGACCGCAAGAGGCGTGCTAGAAACAAACCTCATAGTCCTGTTAAAAATTCTCGGATTCTTCACCATCAGCTCCTACAATAAGGAACTCTACGGCTAAAGGCAATCGGTACCTTTGTTCCAGTCTTTTTGTGTTAGTTTTTAGGATTTATTTGTTTATTTTTTATTTATTTTATTTTTTATTTTTTTTTAGTGTCTAGGCATTAAATTAGTGACGAGGCGGATTTAGAGGCAGATAGGTTTCTGTTCTATTTATTTATTAGTGGTTTTGCTTTGCATGTGGAGATTGTGTGGGTTCGCTGGATTATTAATTAAATTTGGTTTGTAATCGGAGGCTATTATATTTGTGGAGATTGGGGATCCGTTGGAAATATACTTGCTCTTTGGGCATTGCATTTTAATGTCCTCGATATTTCAGGGAGCATACCCCACCCATTTAATTCCGAGTCGATCCATTTTCTGTATCTTACAATAGACCTCCCTCGAATCCTTTGGTTAACATTGAACCATATACCCATGGATCATTCACGAACAAGATCCTATGGGACTGGCCCTAGGTGGGGCCACAACGGCCCACATGGGGTTGATAGAGTAGTTGATGACCATGAAAGAGCGAGGTAAGCGGGGGAAGTCTAGGCCCAAACTCTACATGAGGGATTATGTGAAGCCCGCAAGTCAACACCCATAGCCTTATAGTACTCTCCCGCGCCATCATACTACATTAAATCTTAAACATGAATGCTACAAGCCTTGCCAGCATTTTAATGGTTTGGAGTCCAAAAGACCCATACTTGCATTTAAAAAGATTTTGAAGATGCATGCTCCATCTTCACGACAATTCTGTCCCAGGGAGAATTTTACCTTTTAACACCTTTCCATTCACTTACAGATAAACAGAATTTGTTCCTCCGATTGATACCTATTTTCCATTCATTCATGGAACACAATGGAGGGAAAGTTTCTTGAAAAGTTCTTCCCCAAAAATCATCGGAGGCACTACGTCGTGCTAATCTCTCAGTTATGTACAATAATGGCGAGAGTTTCTTCCAAGCTTGGGAGCGTTTCCAATGACCTACTCATCGCATGCCCACATCATAATTTTCACCTGACACAATACTTATATTTTTTTATTCGTCATTGTCCTGCAACAATAAAGATGTTTTGTTCAACCATGTGTGCGGAAAGTTTTCTAGCAAAAACCCAAATGACAAGCCTTTTGAGTACTTTGACTACTTGGCTACTTGTCAGCATTGGGCCTGCACGGGACGAATAATGAATAGACCTTCTACTTCTACTTCCACACAACATTTAGGTGTTCAATATCAATTGGGGGTAGAAGATGATTTTAATGTCGAAACTCACATACAACTTTCAAGACAAGTGGAGGCTTGGCACATGCTAAGGCGCCATAATTTTTACAAAAAGAAGTCTACAATCATATGTGCGCGTTTTGTGATACAGTGGACCTTGCACTGATGTGTGTCCATTGTGGGCGGGGGTAAAAAGAAGCACGTGGACAAGTTAATGCTGTTAATCATTTTCACAAGGAGTAAAAATAACTCATTCTCCAATACATACAATCCGAGTTGAAGGAACCACCCTAATTTTGGGTGGCGACAAGATGGTATGCAAAACAATGCAACAATTTTCAACAACGCAAAACTTCCCAACCACAATCGCAACCTATACATGCATCACCACATCTTTCATACCCTTGCAACCAACTGGGCCACCACAATCACAATACCACCTCCCCATATTCGGAGAATGATGATATGAGTTGCACGAAGTCCAAATTTGGAACAACACATGAGAGACTTGAACAATCACATGGAAGACTTGAGCATCCCAGTCACAAATCTTGAGGGCAACATATGGGAAAAATGACTCTATTTTGAAAAGTCTTAGTATTTTCACAAACAAACACAAGGACGATTCCCCCCGCTCACCTCAACAAAACCCTAAGCCTGCAACTACATTGATGTAACCCATGAGCAGGTACAGGCCATCACAACTCTTAGGAGTGGAAAAGAAATCGATAAAACTATTGCGGGCCGCAAAGACGTTAATCATGGGAGAATTGTGATTCTAGGGGATTAAGGTCAAGAGATTGAAGAGTGAAAAGAAAGAAGAGTGAGGAGAAAGATCATGAGAGTAATTCTGAGCCATTTAAGAAAGTATCTAATGAGATACCATGGAAGCATTTAAAACATGCTTCCATTCCACATAGGTTGACGAAAAAGCGAGTACAATGAACTTGAATGCTGAAATCTATATATCTTTAAACAGTTCGAATTTACATACCTACCGTTAGATGCTATCAATAATACCTTCCTATGCCAGTTCTGAGGACCTGTGTACTGTTAAAAAGGAAGTTTCATGTATCAAAGACACGGCGTGATGAATGAGAGTCAAAGTGCAATTCTTTCAATTGCAAACTGTGCCGAAATTAGGACCACACCCAAGGACCCACCCCCCCGCCGTTGTCCTACACGTTCGTGTATAGATAGGGGGAGGACCCATCCGCTATAAAACAATGTGCAGGGAGATTACAATCTGATGTGAGTGTGTTTTTACAGCAAAGAATCAAGTCAGAATTGTTTTTACAAAATCCAAGAATTTTAAGCATTCACAGAAAGTTATGAAGATCAGATTAAGAGATAAGATTAGATTAGGAATTTTTATCTGTAAGGCCTATAAAAAGGGCAGGCTATAATTTCAAAATCAATGAAACATAGAGATATTTCGTGTTATTCTTCTTGAGTTTCTTCAAGACCTAATCTGAACTTATCAGAAATTCCTTGTGGCGTTAAAACTGACTTATCAAACGGATCATCCATTCCCTTTGTGGCGTCTCATCATACCAAATGAGGTTCTTTCTGTTTTGCTAAGCAAACGAAGGTCGCAGGTTATCCATCAACTTGAAAGAGGGTGGGTTTGTTTTCAATTTGGTGTCGGGTTTCCGTAACGTTGTTGGCGTGGTTTCGGATCAGTTGGTATTCAGAGCCCTACGTTCCTCAAGTTTTTGGCCTATCATTTTTTTTTCTTCTTGACATGCCCATTCTTTCTGATTTTCTTGTCAAATTGAGTCTTTAGGTGCGATTCAAAAAAACAGGCTAGATTGCTCCCTTATCTTCGTTCTTGCTTTAAGATTTCGTTGCATTTGTTTGGGTTCTCGTTTTGACGTTGTTCGTTGAATTCACTGCACAATTAGAGTAAAAAAAAAGTGGTTAGATTGTTCCCTTATATTTCCGTCTTGATTGAGATTTTGTTTTAATTTGTTGGGCTCTCGTTTTGGGAGGATCGGAGGCGACAATGGCTAGATTTTTGAATGGTTTGGAACAGAGAGATTGTTAACACGATCAGATACCACCATTAGTGGAATTGGAAAATTTGTGGCATATGGCAATCAAGTGGAGAGGCAACTCAAAAGGGTGGTACAACGGCCAAAACCAGTTCCAAGTTACACAAACTTTGTTCAGCACCTTGGAGGTCTAATTACCCAAAGAAAGAAGAAAGCTCTTCCACTCTAAGGCCAAATCCGAGCCAAAAATGCCACCGACACAACGGCTGCCTCTCAAGGCAAACCTACCATGCCTCTACCTCGACTCCTCATTCTAGTGAGATTAAATACTTCAAAATTGTTAGGGAAGAGGACCATAGCGTAGCCAATGTCCAAACAACGATTATTGTGATCCGGGAGAATGGTGATTTGAATCCGAGGATAGCCTGATTGTGATTGAGAGCCACAGTTGGAGGATACCTCTTGGAGATGAGGATTTGGGGGCGATCATGCGAGATGCTGGGTTACCGCGCGATTAGCCTGAAGCTTGCAAGTTAAAGAGAAAAGAAGTACATCGAAAGCTCTTTCAACTCGTGTCAACGTGAAAGACAAGTATGTAGTGTTTATTGTGGATTGTGGTCATCTGCACTAATGTCGCTAGTCCTTCCATGGTTAAAAAACTATGTGGAAGGCTTACGCACACTTAAGCCACCCTCGCCCATATAAATTGCAATGGCTAAAATGATCGTGTTAAGTGAGGGTTACAAAGCAATGTTATTGTCTATTTCGAATTGGTAAAATATAAACGAGGTGTTTGTTGCGTGTGTACCAATGCAAGTTGGGCATCTTCTCCTAAAGACTATGGCAATTTGATCGTCGTTTACAGCAATGATGGGTTTTACCAACAATACTCGTTCAGTTCAATCAAAGACCATCACTCTAGTTCCGATGACACCAAAACAGTCTATGAGGATCAAGTGAGATTACAAAAATTGAGTGATCAAAAGATTTGAGAGAGAAAAGAATAGAGAGTGACAAGATAGTGGGCTTTAGAGAGAAACAAAAAAATCCCATCTTCCTATGCACAAATGTAAGTAAGAGAGTATTATTTTTCAGGCGGCCAATATTGGTACTCATGTAAAGGAGTTTTTTAAAACGATACCAGCTTAATTCTGTTTTGCCTAGTGGTCGTTGTTTCTCTCTTGTGCAGGAGTTTTTGAGATGTATTTCCTGAGGAGTACCACATGATTTAACACCGATCCGTGGATTGAACATCAATCGACTTTGGTTTCCCTTCCCGTGCTCAATTATTCTGAACCGCCCAACTTAGGGCATCCGAGCGACGAAAGAACTCAAAGGCAAGTTGAGAATGATAGTAAGAGATACGTTAGAGAGAGTAGAGCCCGTTTGCAGTTCCGGTGATTCGATTTTCCTAAGAAGGATGGATATGGAGATTGGTTTGTTGATTGTCAGAGCCATCAACCACATAACATAAAGTTATCGACACCCACTATTTCCTTCGCTTAGATGACATTTAGATATCTGCATGGTTCTTGTGTTTTTTCTAAAATTGATCTTAAAAAGCCGATATCATCAAATTAGATGAAAGAAGGTGATGAATAGAAGACTGCATTCAAAACTAAATATGGATTGTATTAGTGGTTAGGTTAGGCTTTTGGGTTAACTAATGCACCTAGTACTTGCATTGCGCTTAATGAATCATGTTTGCCGTGCTGTTTATTGGGAAAATTCGTTATTGTTTAATTTGATGACATTCCTAATTTATGCAAAAGCTTGCAATGATCATGTCTCACATTTGCAATTGGTTTGTTGTGCTAGAAAGGAGAAGTTATATGTAACCTCAAAAAGTGTTACCTTCTGCACCGATAAGCTTGTTTTTCTAGGTTTTGTTGTGAGTTCTAAAGAATCGAGTTGATGAAAGAGAAGATCAAAAAGCCATCCAAGAATAGCCGACCCCGGGGGCTCTAGTGTCAATAATGTTAGGAGTTTTCATTGGACTTGCCAGGTCCTTCTATATGAGGTTCTAAAGAATTTTAGCACTATCGCTGCACCCCTTAACCGAAGTTATCAGAGAATGTTACTTCAATGAGGTAATAACAAGAGAAGGCGTTTCAGTTTATTAAACATAAGCTACTCATGCTCCTTTACTTGCTTTACATAATGTTTCTAAAAGGTTTGAAATTTGGAATGTGAGCTTTGGTGTGCGTATAGGCGCTGTCCTTATGTAGGAGGGGAGACCACGTTGCATACTTTAGCGAGAAGCTAAGCGGGGCTGCACTTAACTACCCCACTTATGGACAAAAAATTATATGCATTGGTTCGAGTTTGGGGACTTGCAGCACTACTTATGGCCAAAGGAGTGTGATTCGTAGGATCATGAATCCTTGAAACATTTGAAGAATCACACAGTTGAACAAGAGGCTGCTCGATGGGGTGAGATCATTGAGACTTTTGTCCCTATGTCATTCGCTCAAACAAGGTAAGGAAAATGTGGTGAGAATGCATTTTTCATCGGCAGGTAGCCTTAATTTCTTCTCTTGATGCTAAGTGTCTTGGTTTTGAAGCACATTAAAAGAGCTTTATTATGATGACCATGGTTTGGTGAGTTGTATAGTGCCTGTGAAAAATCTGCAAAGGTAGGTTCTATAAGTATAAGGGTTTCTTGTTTAGAGAGAATAAGTTGGTGTGCTAATGTTCCCCAATGAGAGACTTATAGTTCGAAATCACATGTGAGGGTAATGGGGGACACTTTGGAGCGCTAAAAACCCCTAGCGATTTGCCAAGAGCACTTTTATTGGTCACATATGAAACGGGATGTGAGAGAATGTGGTAGGTGTGTACTTGTAGGCAAGCTAAATTAAGGTCTAGCCGAATGGTCTATACACACCCCTACTATTCCTAGTTCGCTTGAGAATTGATATTTCTATGGATTTTGTTTTGGAGTTTACATAGGAGTAGACGCAGAAGGATTCGATCTTGTAGTTGTAGATCGATTTTCTAAGAGGGCTCATTTTATTCCTTATCACAAGACAAACGATTTGCCCTCTCCTGTAGCAGGATTTGTCTTAAGGAGATGTAAGGTTACGGGTATTGCCTAGGCCAATCGTTTCTGATCGGGATGCTACGTTCTTAAGCTATTTTTGGAAAAACAGTATGGGGGTAAACTAGGAACAAACTATTGTTCTTACTACTTGTCATCCTCAAACTGATGGAAGATGAAGTAGTCAATAGGACTTTATCCACTTTGTTGAGGGCTCTTATAGTAAGAACCTTAAGACTTGGGAGGATTGTTTACCACGGTGGAGTTCGCTTATAATCGTTGTGTTCTTGTTATTTGACTACAAGTTTCACCATTGAAATTGTTTCTGGTTTTAATCCTTACCTCCTTTGGATTTATCACCTTTACTGTTTCTGAGCATGTAATTTAGATGGTAAGAATAAGGCCGACTTTGTTGAAGCAACTCCATGAGAGCGGCACGACTCATATAGAGAGGAGAAAACCGAACATAATCAAGCAAGCCAACAAAGGATGTCACAAGTGGTTTTTGAGCATGGTGATTGGGTGTGGTTACACATGACGAAAGAAAGGTTTCCAGTACAAAAACGTTCTAAGTTGCTGTCCCGAGGAGATGGTCCATTTTAAGTGCTCGAACGGATCAATGATAATGCCTACAAACTTGATTTACCAGGTGAGTACAATGTTTAGAGTTATTGTCAACATTTATTGCTACAAACTTATTCATTTGAGAGAATCACTTTGAGTGATCCATAATTGTAATCCAAGAGAGGGTTATTCTCTTGAAGACTAGAGGAACTCTAGTGTAATAGCTTGTTGAAGCATTATAAAGGCTTACAAGCACTCAAAGCTTGTGAAAGATAGGAAAATTTTCAATGAGGTCTTAAAGAGTAGACGTAGGCAATATTAGGCCGATCTACTATAAATCTATTTGCAGTCTTTCTTCCCTTACTCTCATTATATTATTTATTGATTATATTTTAGTGCATAAATTTTCATTTGAGATTTATTATTTTAATTGGTCATTAATAGTGCAAACTTATTTCAACCCCCTCATAGTTTACCTT
>CM018894.1:7724406-7726906 GCA_009663005.1 Actinidia chinensis | reverse complement strand
ACAAACAAATAAGGCCAAAATCCTCTCTTTTTGCCATACAAAGGCATGTGGAGGCCACTTCTCTGCTAACAAGACATCTGCAAAAATTTTACAGTGCAATTTTTATTGGTCAAATTTATTTAAAGACTCCTTTGGCTTTTGTAAAACATGTGAAAGATGCCAACATCTGGGTCGAGTTACCCAAAGGAACTTGATGCCTATGTCCCCCATTTTGGTTATTGAAAATTTTGATTGCTGGGGTATAAACTTCATGGGACCATTTCCTCCATCTTAGTGGCAGTAGACTATGTGTCCAAATGGGTTGAAATTGTACCTACAAGGATCGATGACCACAAAGTGGTGCTAAAATCTTTGAAAGAAAATATTTTGTCCCAGTTTAGGATGCCTAAAGCAGTCATTGGTTACCAAGGGACTCATTTCTGCGACAAACCATTTGAAGCATTAATGACAAAGTATGACATAACTCATACAGTGTCCACAACTTATCATCTTCAAACCAACGGACAAGTCGAGCTGGCTAATATGGAGATAAAATCAATTCTAGAGAAAACGGTTAACCCAAACCTTAAGGACCGGTCACTTCGTTTGATTGATAATTTATGGGAGTACCATACTGCTTATAAAACCATGTTGGGCATGTCTCCCTATAGGCTTGTTTATGGCAAAGCATGCCATCTGCCAGTAGAGATAGAATATCAGGCATATTGGGCTATTAAGTTGAATTATCGCCTGCCCTAAGCTAGTTGTCATAGGAAGCTACAATTGAATGAACTTGAGGAATTGAGACTGAATTCGTATGAGAATACTTGCATTTACAAAAAAAAGGTCAAAACATTTCATAATAAGAATATCATTCACAAAACCTTTGAACCTAATCAAAAGGTTCTTTTATACAATTCCTATCTTCATATTTTTCCTGGTAAGTTGAGGTCCAGATGGACTGGCCCATATATTGTGAAAACAATTTTTTTCACATGGAGCCATTGAGATACAAAATCTACAAGTGGAAATATTTTTAAAGTGAATGACCAACGGCTAAAACCATTTTTGAAAATTTTTGAAAAAGAGGAGATGGTAGAAGAACTTGAGAATCCTATCTACTAGGATCTCACCAATTCATAAAAATCATGCACTTTTTAGATTGTACATAGATTTAGAGTAGATAAAATTTTATGCTTGTATCTGTTTGTTTATGGGCTAACTTCCATTTTGCAGATTCATATCTAGTATAGTTCAAAATAATTGGTCATTACACTCTTCGAAGGGATGATAAACTTTCAGGTGACCTTGTTCCCCTTTATTCTATTTTATTCTCATTTTGTATTGAGGACACTACATAAGTTCAGGGGTGAGGGTTAAAATTAGAAATGTTTTGGTAATTAGTATTAACTAGGATAAAAGTGTTTAAAAAAATTTTCTTCTCTAAAAAATATGAAATAGATAATACCTAATCAGTGGTTATGAATGGTTATTAGAACTAAGCATGTTATTTGAGTTTTTTGACTATCCCTAAATGATGCCAAAAATTTGAAATTATGCATGTATGATAGACAATTTTAAACTAGATGTTGAAAAAATTACATAACATCTTAAAAATTAGTTTCAATTTGTATCCAACACTTAAAATATGGCACTTAAAGAATGATACAATGCCAATCAAATTCATAAAAGAATCGCATATTTTGAGTCAAAATCCTTTGAAGCTAAATTTGAGCCTATACACTGAAAAATCCCATCTATAAAAGTTTAGGAAATCGAATTCAAGGGAGGAGGGTAGAGAATTGAAGAAGAAAAGGATGTTCGTAATTTTTGAAATTATGAATTTTGGGGTTAAAATGTGAGAATAATCAAGTTAGGGGTTGAAGAATGCACATAAATTGAAATTTTTGAGGAACAGAGAAAGCTGGACCTGTCAGACATATTATTGGACCGGTTGGTGAATGGACAAAAGGTTTGGGTAAAGCCCGACTAGCCAGGACATTGCTGAACCATTCAGGGAGAGGTCAGTAAGCACAACAGGATTTCCCAACGGATCGGAGGATTGTTGGACCGGTCGGGGCACTTCAGGTAGTTCAAAAGTTTCAGGTTTGGGTTTTTCATTTAAACACCTTAAACCATAAACCTTTCAACTTTCCCCCTCCTAGCCGTCTCTCTCTTCCTCCCAAACTCTCTCTCTCACTCCTAAACGACTCTCCCTCTTCCAAATCTCCTATAAACCTATCAAATCCCTCATAAAACTTCACCAAATCACTCCAAATCATCCAGATTTGAAGAAACAAGGGCTCTCTCTTTCATTCTTTCTCTCTTGGGGCCCCCAAGTTGGGGGTAAAATTTTTCCACCACTGTTAGAGCTTTAAAGAGGTAAATCCTAAATCTTAACTATTTCAATTCTTTTTGAAATTTTTTCTTTAGATTTACATTTTAGAAGCTTGAAAACATACATTGTTTGTCCAAATCCTTAGATTTATACTTCATAAAACATCTCTATTTACAAATTTGT
>CM018894.1:7699406-7704406 GCA_009663005.1 Actinidia chinensis | reverse complement strand
CGATTCTGACACTGGTTATGATCTTGCTTTTTTAACGTTGGTTTGGGTCCACTTTTATGATCAACGGCTGCTTTCTTCTGTTCGGCATTGTAAGTTTTTTGAAAAAAAATTACTTCCTTTCTATTCATGCATATGTGACTTTCTATTGTTGTCTCTGAATTTCTGAAGTTTCTTGATTTCTTGATGTGTCTGGAGTGTTGTTTTTTCTATTTCTTGTTTTGTCGAGTCTACTTATGGTCGCCCATCCGCCATTGATTGGTGTTTGGTGCTTTATGAGTTTTGATCTGGTGTTGTTCCTGACCCGTTTGTTTTGTTACAGATCGGTTTGCCCACCAACTCCTTCTGCTTTCGAGATTCGCTTAAGATAGAAGGGGGATTTGATCTTCTGTCCATTGAATACAATTTATAACTTAGTGTCCCCTGAAACGAGCTTCAAAGCTTGTACCATGCTCGGTTGACTCTCCCCTAGGCAAAACTTATGGGACAGAGTTCGGAGTTCGCATATAGCTCGATTAACTCTATCCCTCAGTTTTCATGGCTCACGTCTGTCATGACTTTGTAGTTGAGCTCGTTCTCACTATTTACTTCTGTTTTTCAGAACATGGAGTTGAACCGTGCTCAATTGCTCGTCCATGATGACGCGGCCCTAGCTCAGTTCTATGTTGCCCACAACATCCCAGATGATGTTCTAATAGAGAGACAGGGCCCTAATAAAGATGCCAATTGGGTAGAATGGGAGGGTAACCGCATACCGGTCCAGACTTGGTTGATCCACCAGGGCGGACTGAAATTCCTCTTGAGTCCACTATTGAAAGAGGCTATGTCTTTGTGCTGCCTCACTTTCATGCAAGTCTAGATAAATTTTGTCTGAATCGTGCTGGCGGTGGATGTTATGATGAAGAGGTAGGGCAAATAATTTACTATCGAGGATTTGCTTCACGTGTACTCTGTAGTGAGGCCTAGAAAAGATCCTAAGACCCAGACTACACTAGTAATCACTATTTGTGACTCCGGAAGCCCAATCAACCTCAAATGAGGTTGGTTACCGATTCCCCGGATAAAGACTTGTGTTTAGACGATTTTGTTTGGGTCTCGAGGAATTGGGAGTTCCAGGTTGATGACCTTGACCGCTTTTTATTTCCAAGATTTAGGGGCTATGTCCCTACTGATAAGAGTAGATTTGATCTCAGTTTTTCAAGTAAACTTTCATTCATTTCATTTCTGATGGTCTGACATTTCTTTCATTACGGTTCGATTGTTATAGGATTCAGTGCCAGGTTTTGGAGAAGGTCTGACCATTGTGCTGTTGCAATTGAAGCGGTGAACAATTGTGTTCAAACACGAAAAGTTGTCGAGCTGCTTAATTATATTCCACTATACTACCATGTTATCCCTCACTGAGATGATCGTTACAGACAGTCTAGACTTCCACCTCTACGCATTCGCAAATGAGCTCTGAGCGTAGGAGTTCACTTTCGGTTGAGGACATTGATCTTATTAAAGGGACTGCTGTCGAGATCGCACAATTGAGGGAAAAGGCTGAAGGACTTAGTATCGGCTCTAGTGGATTGAACTCTTTTGACTCATTCGACCTCGGTGATGATGACGACGAAGGAGAAGGGGCAGCAGGTGTAGTTGGTGACGAGGAAGAGGACGTCAAAGTTGAAGAAGGGGAAGAAGTCAATCAGGGCAAAGACTAAGTCCTAGATATTGCTCCTCCAACCCACATTTTGGCCGTGGAGCCAGTACTTGTGCTCAGCTCAGACTCTGAAGTTGTGGATGACCTCGAGTTTCCAGAAGTTGCACCCGCTACCAAGGATCTAATCGAGCACTCTTTCAACCTAGGAGGTAGCTCAGGTTCAAGCTCAGAAGAAGTTGACATGGCTCCCAGGATTAGAGCTTTGGGAAAGAAGGCTGTTGGTACTGAGCTAGATCAATAAGCCCTTGACCATATCTTGGTTATCCCTAATCCAGCAGCGGAAGTTTAGTCAAGCACCCCGTCATCCTCGCTCGCCAGCAAGCAGAAAGAGAAGCAACCTGTGGAGGGGCCTTCTCATTCCAAAGAGGGGGAGGGGAGTTGGTCGCTCAGCCACCCCTCTAAAAATTACCAGTGCTCTCGAGTTTTGGGCTCCCAAGTTTGCAACTATTAAACTCGGGAAGCAAGTGACCAACACTGACTCCTCTAGGGACTATGAAACCTGCTTGGCCTTGGGGAATGCCATCATGCTCCCATAAGATGTTGTTGATCTGACTGTGGGGCCTCAAAAAAGTCCAAAGATAAACTGATCATGAAAGGTATTCAAGTATGTTGCCCATATTGGTCAATACTCGCTTTATTTCCTCGTGATACTTAGTAAATTTCTTGTGTTTGCCTTGTAAATCCTCTAGTGAGC
This sequence comes from Actinidia chinensis, assembly GCA_009663005.1. Lineage (NCBI taxonomy): Eukaryota > Viridiplantae > Streptophyta > Magnoliopsida > Ericales > Actinidiaceae > Actinidia > Actinidia chinensis. Next base: position 7,702,013 of record CM018894.1, on the reverse strand, counting down.
CGTATCAAACTCAAAATGCTTGAAGAAGTACTCCACTGATCTAAAGAATGCCAATCAGAGGGCCCACACCTTGGAGAGTGAGTTGGAAAAATCTAGGCTTGATGTGGCTTCGATAGAATTGATTGCAATTCAGGCCCACAATGAAGCCGAGGCTTCACTCACTCAATTGAACAAGGCTTTTCAAGAGAATGCCGAGCTCAAGAGAGTGGCCCAAGGAGGTCTTCCAGAAGTTTTTTGATCACAGCTTCAATTGAGCTGAAGATACCTATGAGAAATATGTGGCCAAACTTGCAACCAAGCATTTTCCAAGAGGGTTGGTTTGCCTGCCTGAAAGAGCTCGGGACTCCTTCTGATCACCCTGCTTGGACTGCTTCCCTGCCTCCAATCCAACCCTCAAATCCATCCACGATTTACTCGCCATTCATCCTATAGGGCTTTAATGAAGATGAGTATATGAATCAGCCAACAAATAAAGAGGTAGTTGCTGCCGTTAAGCTCAGTGGTGGAAGAGAGGATGCTGACGTTGATGTGCGTCATGGCAACGAGCTCGGTGGAGGCAAAGTGGAAGAGGTCGTGAGAGCTGAGGGGGTAGGTGGTGATGAAGAGAATCCTCTAGAAGAGTAGTGTTTTTGACACACTTGTATTTTTGAATTTTGCTCCACAATCTCACACTCTTGATTTTTGGTCAAGCATTGTTGTAAATGTGCTTTAAACTCTTACAGTTCTTTCTGTTTTTAGCTCGTCGTTGTAATATCTTTGCTTTCGAACGATTATTACTTGTATGCAAACATGCTTTTGATTTATGCGATGCTTTTTCTTCTCAGTTCATTTCTTGCTTAGATGTCAATAGCTTGGTTGCAACTTTTATTTTCGTGTTTCTCGTGGGACAAAGCTCAGAGCTCGCATAAAGCTCAACTAGCACCTTCCCAAAATTTTCCAAGTATACGTAGCTATCCTCGCGGGATAGAGCTCAGAACTCGGGTAGAGCTCGGCTAACCCTTCCCTAAATTTTTACTAAGTATACTTGGGCAACACTCATGAGACAGAGCTCAGAGCTCGCGTAGAGCTTGGCTAGCACTTCCCGAAATTTTTCCAAGTATACTTATCCATCCTCGCGGGACAATGTTCGGAACTCGCGTAGAGCTCGGCTAACTATTTTCCAAATTTTTACTAAGTATACTTGGACAACACTCATGGGATAAAGCTCGGAGCTCACATAGAGCTCAGCTAGCACCTCCCGAAATTTTACCAAGTATACTTAGCCATGCTCGCGGGACAAAGCTAGGAACTCGCGTAGAGCTCGGCTAATTTTTTTCCAAATTTCTACTAAGTATACTTGGGCAATATTCGTGGGACAGAGCTCGGAGCTCGCGTAGAGCTCGGCTAGCACTTCCCGAAATTTTGCTAAGTATACTTAGCCATTCTCGCGGGACAGAGTCCGGAACTCACGTAGAGCTCGACTGACTTTTCCCCAAATATTTATTACGTGCATTTATGTGCAAACCTAGTGGGACACGCGGCGTGGGTAGGAGTTGCCACGTGCTTGTCTCTTGTTTGCTTAAAGGAAGTGGTTAGCCTGCAAAACGTCGCATTCGAGGTGCATGCTCCGCCGCTTCAGCTGCCTTCTCTATTAATTGAAGTTCATCCCATTTTTCAATGACGATCTGTTAGATTTCGCCATTCATCGCGGTCCACTCGCTTTCCGCATGGATGGCAGTCTTTTTTCCTTCCTTCGATCACTATAAATTTAGTAGTCCCCTTGCTGTTTTTGCATCTCAAAACTTCTAGTCTCTTCGAGTTTGCCTCTATTTCTTAAGATTAGAGTTGATGATTTTAGAATTTTATCCCCCGGGTCCTTCTACTATAGAGGTGAGCCTGAGGTAGCGGAAGGGTCTGGTAGCTGACCCTTGGTAAATAGTAAGTAGTCTTAGTGGGGCAGAGCTCAGTGCACGTTGTTGACTCATCCGCCTTTGTCCCTAAAAGTTCTATAATATGAAGCTTCTACTTGGCCAGATCGAATTTTCGTTCAAGGCAACAAACTCTCCTACAGCTAATAAGCAATCTGTTGGGGTCTTGTCGATGTTGGATATTGTAGACTTCCATCTTCCCAAAAGCCACGTTCTAGATATTTAATAGATGATTGTTTCCTTAGTTGATCATAATGGATATCTACTTGATGACTAGTGTATATATTATCTCGAGACAACCATCCACAAGGACTATAGACTTGCCGAAGTCAAATCATGGATATAATCTTGATCATCACTTTCGGGCACCTAGTTTGGGAAATTTTGTACTTGAATAATTTCGTGTGTGAATGTCTTTGTAATTCGAACAACTTTGTGCTTGAATAAAATTTTTTCTTTTTGTACCTCGTTTGTGTTACACTATTTGCCTGAGAATTTACATCCACAACTATTGTTTGATTTGTGGGACGGAGTTCGGTACTCGCCTAGAATTTACTCTCCCAAATTTTTACTAAGTAATCTGAAACTTCATGGGATAGAGCTCGGAGCTTTGCATAGGACTCAGCTAACTCCTCCCTTGATTTTGCTAGGTGTATCTAGGTAAAACTGATGGAAAAAGTTCGGAGCTCGCTCAGAACTC
>CM018894.1:7666906-7671906 GCA_009663005.1 Actinidia chinensis | reverse complement strand
CGTGGGATTTATGAGCATGTTATTGAAATATTAGATTTAACTGCTCAGCTAAAGAATTTGGGGATGAATGTGAATGAATTCTTTATCATGCAGTTTAATTTGAACTCATTGCCTTTTTAGTATGGGCTATATCAGATTAACTATGACAATATGAAGATTAAGTGAAATGTTAATTAATTGTCCATTATGTTTATTTCGAAGATGTGAAATTTAAGTAATTATGACAATATTCACTTCATGAAGCTGAAAAGAGGAAAGCCTAAAATGATAATTTTGTTATGTTACTATTATTCACATATTTAATAGGATCTAAGGATTATTTACTATAAAAAAAAAAAATCAAGTTTAGGTTTTGGTGGACATTCTTTTAAGTTTGGGAACGAAAGTTTTTATTTATTTAGAGTATCTATTTTATTGGTTATGGTTTCTTCACGATAGTTTGTACAAACTAAAGTTTGATGACCATAAACTATTTTTATCTTGTATCATAACGTTATAACTAAACGTAGCCAGATATATGAAAAATTCTTCCATATTGTGGCATAAATGACCGTGTCATATATTCAAAGAAATTAAAAAGATTAGTAAAAAAATAAAATTCTTTCAAATCTAAACTTTACTGATCTTGGTATGTGTATGGATTGTATTAAAGAAAAACAAACCAAACACACACACAAAAAAAAAGTGCTTCAAGAAGTGCAAAACTTCTTGAAATAATCATACGGACATATGTGAATCTTTTAATAATCCATCTTTTGGTGGAGAAAAATATTTACCACCTTTATAGACGACTTTTCCATATTATGGATATATTTATCTATTACATGAAAAATTTTAAGAAGTGGATGTTCTTGAGATATACAGTACTAAAATTGAAAGACAGTTAGATAGAAAGGTAAAAATCGTCAGATCGGATAGAAGTGAATATTATGGAAGGTATGACGACATAAAGCAATGAACTAGTCCATTTGCTAAACTCTTTGAAAAGCGTGTCAATGTACACAATATACTATACCAGGTACATCATAGCAGAATGATTTAGCTGAAAGGCGTAACCATACGCTAATGGACAGGTTATGAGCATATTAAGTAACTCCTCGTTACCCATATCATTGTAGATGGAAGCTCTTATGACCGCTATGTATTTGTTAAACTGGATTCCTAGTAAGACAGTTCCAAAGACTCCTTTTGAACTAGAAGAAAATTGAGTTTAAGACACCTGCATGTTTGGGGTTGTTCGGCGGATGCTAAAATTTATAATCCACACGAAAATAAATTAGATTTTAGAACAATCAGTGGTTACTTTATTGGTTACCCTGAAAAATTCAAAGGGTACAGGTTTTACTATCCTACCCATAGTATGAGAATTGTAGAAACTGGCAATCTAAGATTCATTTAGAATGGTGAAATCAGTGGGAGTGATAAACCACGAAATGTGATTATTTAAGAAGTTAGGGTACAAGTCTCATTGCCTATAACTTCTAATGAAGTTGTTACCATAGTTGTTGAACAGTTTGATAATGATGGGCAACAAACTAATGATCAACCACTCTATAATGAGATTCTCACCAATGAACCGATAATAGAAGAAGTAAAAGGGGTAGCATTAAGAAAATCTCAAAGGAAAAGGAGATCAGCTATTCCGAATGATTGTGTGATATATCTACAAGAATCTAACTTTGATATAGGGACAAGTAAAGATCCAGTTTTATTTTCTCAAGCCATGAAAAGTAATAATTCTGATAAATGGATTAATGCCATAAATGAAGAGTTGAAATCAATAGACCAAAATAAAGTCTGGGATCTTGTTGAATTTCCTAAAGGATATAAGAAAGTTGCTTGCAAGTAAGTCTTTGAGACCAAATACGACACTAGCGGCAATATTGAACGATATAAAGCCAGACTTGTGCGTAAAGGATTCACTCACAAATGAGGCATTGATTATAAAGAGACATTCTCTCTTGTATCGAAGGACTCTTTAAGAATCATTATGACTTTGGTAGCTCATTATGATTTAGAGCTGCATCAAATGGATGTGAAAACTATTTTTCTAAATGAGAATTTAGAGGAAGAAGTTTATATGAATCAACCTAAACGATTATTTGCAAAAGGAAAAGAGCACATGATTTGCGAACTTAAAAAATCAATATATGAACTTAAACAATCTTTTTCGATAATGATATTTTAAGTTTAATGATACTATAACTTTCTTTGGTTTTAAGAAAAATATTGTTAATAGGTGTATACATCTAAAGGTTAGTGGGACTAAGTTTATATTTCTAATTTTGTATGTTGATAATATTTTGTTTGCCAGTAGTGATATTGGATTATTGTACCAAATCAAGAAATTTCTCCATAAGAACTTTGAGATAAATGATATGTGTTAGGCAACCTACGTGATAAGAATTGAAATATTTCGGAATCGATCACGTGAATTGTTAAGGTTGTCTAAGAAAACTTACATCAAAAGAGTTTTAGAAAGGTTTAATATGGAGAATTATTCAGGTAGTGTTGTTCTAATTCAGAAAAGAGATAAGTTCAGTATTATGCAATGCCCACATAATAAATTAGAACGTAAACAAATGGAAATGATTCCTTATGATTATGCTATAGGAAGCTTAATGTATGCACAAACTTGCACTAGACAAGATATCAGTTTTGCTGTTAGTATGCTAGGAAGGTACCAAAACAATCTTATGATGGATCACTGAAAAAATGCTAAGAAAGTGATGAGGTACTTGAAAAGAACGAGTGACTATATGCTCACGTTTAAGAAGTCTGATCATCTTGAGTTGATTGTTCTCTTAGATTAGATGTGCAGATGGGTGATAGGTAAGACAGTTCCATTTTTGGTTATTTGTTCCTATTAGCTGAAGGAACGATATCATGGAAAAGTGCGAATAAACTATCACTGCTTCATCTACTATGGAAGCTAAATTTGTGGCATGCTATGAGGCCACAGTTCAAGAATTGTGGTTGTGGAATTATATCTCAGAACTTGGAGTTGTTGACTCTATTGCCAAGCCACTAAGAATTTATTGTGATAACACCGCAACTGTTTTTTTCTCTAAGAACGACAAGTATTCTAAGGGTGCTAAATACATAGAATTGAATTACTTTGCCGTTGAGGAGAAAGTTCAGAAATAGAGAGTGTCTATAGAACAAATAAGCACAGAGCTTATGATTGCAGATTCATTAATTAAAGGGTTACCGCCAAAGCCGTTTAATGATCATGTTAACAGAATGAGTCTTGATCGTACCCATAATAGTTATTTACAATTTTGAAATTTTAGGATGTTAATCTTTTGATTATTAGATACTTTGAGATCTCGTTAAATAGGTTTTGATATTTTTATTTTCCATAATGTATTTATTTATGAGATTAAAGGAATGCTAAAGGAATAATCTTGTTAAAAAATATTATGTTGACTATTTATTATACACTCTATTTATAGAATGTGTAAGCAGTTTTCTAATGTTGTAATTTATGGATGGGGGGGGGGGGGGTTGTGGGAATGTAGACTTTGATTACGACCGCATAACTCTCATGGTAATTATTTAATTATGGTATTATGATGATGACCAAATTAAAGTGAGGATGGATTGAATTTATCGTGCACTTATGTTTAATCTTATTGAACCTAATATGAAACGTTATCATATGAGCCAAGTGGGTGAATGTAAGATAAATTATAACCCACTTGATGCGGCACATATGACTTATCTAATATCTATCAGATATATTTATTGGATTTATCATATTAGGCTTTTTTATCTTATTCTATATAAATCTCTTATTCTATTGGTCAAGAAAGAGCAGTTGTTTTTTACTACAACTATCTTAATGGGTTGGTAGAGTTTAAGTCTAATAAGAAAACTAATCCTCTCTCTACCTATAAATATACACTGTATCCCATCGTTAATGTGTAATCAAGACTAAAGGTCAAGAGAGAGAAACTCAGTTTTTAGGAGATAAAGAAGATATAAAGTCAATCACTTTAAAAGTCTGCTATTATGGCTACATGTATGCTTTATGTATTTTCGTTTTATGAATAAGTGAAAATCATGATAGTTCAAGATTCTGAATTTATGAGTTGTTAATCAAATAAAAACATTAAGATTATATTTTACAGGGGACATATAGCAGTGTGACAAGCGATTAGTAAGCTTTCTCTATTTAAGCTTCTCTTTCTTTTTTATGAGATGAAAGGACTTGTTAAGACACTTGGCTATAGGTCATGGTTATCTTGTGTTCATAGTTTAGGAAGTGGTTTGTCTTGATCTCTGGATTTCTACTAATTCATAAGTTTTCTTTGGTAAAGAATGTAACTCATATATTTATTTATATTGAAATGTCCCACATCGCCTAGTTCTGACCTTTCTATGCTTTTTATAAGGCTAATGTTCTCCTCTCCTTAATACCTGAATTTTAAAGAGAAAGATGGGCTGGGTTGGCCTGACAAGTGGTATGAAAGTAAGGTTGGGTCTGTCGTCAAAAGTGTGGCCAGTCGGACAAGAATTTGTTCCTCAAAGTAGAACTTTTGCATGTGCATATAGATTTTTTGAATTCTTTTGGTTATTGTGGGGATTCAGTTGCAGAATTGGAGAATTTATTTCTAAATTCTTTCTCCTGGTGAAGATTTTATGCTACGTTTGCGCCTTGGATTTGTTGAATGAAGAGAAGGAGAAACACACGAATAGAAAAAAAAAGTGAAAGAAATTTGATATTGTTCTCTCCTTTTTTGATTGTGTTGTTTTGATCAAAACTTTTTTTGTTAGCCCTTGAAGTGTATACGCAGAGGTAATTTTGTTTCCCTTTCATTTTCTTTCCTTTTACAAATCTAAGATTCTATAGATTCAAACATAGCATAAAATATTTGAAGTTTGGATGTCGATTTTCTCTCTTGCTGCGTGTTTGTGCCAATGTGTATCCATCTCTACGGCATTCTGCTAGTCTAATTGAACAAGTGGATTCAATTAAACCATTATATTGTAACTGG
>CM018894.1:7646906-7656906 GCA_009663005.1 Actinidia chinensis | reverse complement strand
GTAGGACTATGACCATAGTGAACCAAACAACTATCCATATCTCCTCACCTGACAAAACAACCTGTGTGCGTGTGAGCTAAATATCAACGTGCTCACAATAGATAATTAAACTCATAAAGAATGATATAAGAATGTCATACATCACAGATATCTAGCAAAAGATAACACCAGCAATAGATAATGTCAATATGTAATGCATCACTCATATATGTGCGCAAGTTTAGATAACGTTGGCCCAATTAGTGATGACTCGTTATCAAGGATGCTCCACATCAACACCCTATAGATCACCCCCCACTTAGTTAATCTTTAGGTTAGCCCCACATCAGCATAATCTTCCTCTATATAATGCATTGACATACAATATGCAATGACACCTCAATTATAATCATCATCAACAATATATCAAGTAGCCTCATGTATATATCAACATCCGCATTGTATCAAATGACCTCATATGTATGCTAATATTTATACTATATTGAGTCAATCATGTCAATCAATATGAATACAACTATCTGTATATTAATCCCACATCATAGATATATCATCATCAACGTTAATATTGAGTCATGCAATTCAATATGAATAAGACTATCTATATTTTTCCCACCTGTTACCGGCATACAAATTGATTGAGTCACTCCTTTTATTAAACTAGAGTACTTTGATCCGCTTTATCACCTATAACAAAATAAATGAATTCAATCCGTTGGATTCTCATTAAATGATAGTAATTACACCCTATTAAAATTTCACAGTGATCGAACAATTTTTCACCGTTGATTGTCACCAAACATGCTCATTATCACTACTGATCACCACTTTATGTAACACATCAATTTAACTTTAGAACTAGTCTAAACTAACCCTATAATTAGATCCAGAACACTGAAAAATATAGAAAATAACTATTCACATGACCAAAAACTCATCCGATTAACTAATTTTCAATTAGGGTGCCACGGTAATACCATAACTTCACCACACTGGATAATTTTTAGTCTTGAGTAGCCATTAAAACCAGTGAAGCTTCAGCTTTGTTTTTGAGTTAAACTTCGCACAGAATTGCATATATATACCCGTCTCTTGAATTTTAGTGGTCAATGACTTAATTTTGTGTTGTTCATTAAGTTTTGGGGATATAACTATTATTATTTAAAGTTGTGGGTGCAAGTGTAAATATTTAAACTAATGTGGATAGTACATATAATAAGTTTTGGGGTTAAAGTGCAAGAATTATAACCTTTTGGAATAAAATATATAATAATTTTATTCATATGAATTGTTTATCTCTTATATGAGGTGATTATGGTGTGACACACGTTTTCCCACCGTCCTTGAAAGATATGTTGTTCGAGAATTTTTCGATATCTTTCCCGATGAGCTCCCTGGTTCTTTAGTGTATATTGAGTTTCACGTTGATCTAAATTCGGTACTAGACCCATTTTCAAATCTCCCTATCGTATGTCTCCTTTGGAATTAAAAGAGTTGAAAGTCAACTCCAAGACTTGTTAGAAAAAGGATTCATTCGTCTTAGTGTTTCACCTTGGGGTGCTCCTGTATTATTTGTGCTAAAGAAAGATGGAACTACGAGAATGTGCATCAACTATCGGAAATTAAATAAAGTTACCATTACAAACAAATACCCATTACCGAGAGTAGATGATTTGTTTGACCAATTTCAGGGTGCAAAAGTATTTTCAAAGATCGATCTAAGGTCAAGGTACCATCAACTGAAAGTTAGGGCAAGCAATGTAGAGAAAATAGTTTTCCGAACTAGATATGGCCATTATGAATTTCTTGTGATGCCATTTGGAGTTATTAATGCGCCTGTGACATTTATGGATTTGATGAATTGGGCTTTCCAACCCTTTCGTAATGAATTTGTCATTGTGTTTATTGACGACATTTTAGTGTATTCTAAGAGTTTTGTAGAACATAAACAACACTTAAGAAGAGTTCTTCAAACACTACGAGATAGGAGACTGTATGCCAAACTAAAGAAGTGTGAGTTTTGGATATCGAGCGTAACATTTCTTGGACACATTATCAGTGTAGATGGAGTATCTATTGATCCTCACAAGATTGAGGTCATTGTAAATTAACCGAGACTGACGAACGTGACTAAAATTCGAAGTTTCACGGGTTTAGCTGGATATTGCCAAAGATTTGTGAAAGACTTATCCAAGATTGCAACACCCTTGACGCAACTTACACGGAAGAATGCTCCATTTGAATGGAATGAGAAATGAGAGAAGAGTTTTCAAGTATTGAAGCATCGATTAGTATCTGCACCGATTTTAGTTTTACCTTCCGGAATTAATGGTTTTGCCATCTATAGTGACGCATCATAACGGAGGGTTATGATGGGGCGTTTTGATGCCAAAATGGGAAGGTGATGGCTTACACATCAAGACAATTGAGATGTATGAGAGGAACTACCCACTCACGATCTGAGGTCGCAGCGGTGTGTTGCATTGAAATTTGGGCCACTACTTGTATAGAGTTACAGGCCCAAGATCTTCACCGAACTAAAGAGGTTACTTTCACCCAAAAGGGCTGAAACATAAGAAAAAATAAGATGGTTGAGTTGATAAAGATATGACATTATTATTTAGTATATCCGGGCAAAGCCAACGTTGTATCCGACGCCTGAGCGAAAAATCAACTTCAATCTAGCATGGCCTAGTTATGTCACAACGACCGTTGTTCATCGAATTGGAGACCCTTCCCTGTTTCGGAGCAGAAATGAATGTTGTACCGGACACCAACATGATTCTTACTACCATGATCGCCCAATCGGCATTAATAGATATCATGAAGCAATGATAATCGGAGATCCATATTTGTGGAAGATTTATGAAGAGATGGGAGTAAATCCCAAGCCTTTTTTCACTATGCAAAATGGAGCTCTTGAATTCCAGGGCCGCTAGTGTGTTCCAAACATACCCGAGGTCAAGAAACAAGTTTTGGAGGAAGCTCACAATACAAAGTTCACGATGCATCCGGGAGGAACGAAGATGTACGGAGATTTGAGAGAAATATTTTGGTAGTCGGGAATGAAGAAAGAAATAATCGAATTCGTGTCGAGATGCCCAAGATGTCAATAAGTCAAAGCAGAACATCAAATACTGGAGGGACTACTACAATCTCTACCGATACTAGAATGGAAATGTGAGCACATTATTATGGATTTCATTGTCAGACTACCGAACTCGCCATGGGGCTGTAATGCCATTTGGGTCATAATGGAACGTCTCACTAAGTCAGCGCACTTCTTACCCATAAAGACTATGTATTCTTTATCGAAGTACGCGAACCTTTACATTGTGGAGATTATACGACTTCACGGTACACCAGTCTCAATAGTGTCAGATCGAGATCCGAGATTTGTGTCAAAGTTTTAAAAAAGTTTGCAAAGGGCATTAGGCACCGAATTGAACTTTAGTACCGCTTTCCATCCATAGACGAATGGACAATTTGAAAAGACTATCCACTCTAGAAGACATGTTGCGGCTATGCGTACTAGATTTTCAAAGAAATTGAGAAGTACACTTGCCACTCGTAGAATTCGCCTACAACAACAGTTTTCACGCGAGCATCGGGATGGCACCTTATGAAGCACTCTATGGAAGGAAATGCACATCACCCATTTATTAGACCGAAGTTGGAGAACGACAAATTTTGGGGCCAGAGATTGTTCAACTGACCACCGACAAGATCAAAGTAATTCAACAAAGAATTTAAATAGCCTAGAGCCGTCAAAGGAGCTATGCGGACTTTCGGAGATGAAGTTTAAAGTTCGAAGAGGATAAGTCATTTTGGCAAAAAGGAAAAATTAAAACCGAGATACATCAGACCGTTCAAAATTCTTCAACGAGTTGGAGCCGTTGCCTATCATATCGCACTTCTACCGGAACTATCACGTGTTCACGACGTCTTTCACATTTCGATGCTACAGAATAAGTCCCTAGCTTAAAGAGCCCCAGCATACCGATATGGTTAGTATATGTGACCAACGGTTATAGGCCAAGTTGTTACACATGTTAGTATACAGCTTTAAGTTAGATCCGATGTTCAAGCTATATTATGTTACATGAGCTGCAAGTTTATGAAAAATTTCAAGTTTAAAAAAGTTATGCTATATTTACATGATGGTTTCAAATGAGATATACATGTTATACTAATGATCTATGGTTTTTTCACATTCATGCATTTGTTATTCACTAAGCATATAACTTATGTTTTTAAAAAAATAATTTTTAGGGAGCCAATCAGAGGAGCCTTAGAAGGAAGTTGCAAGGCAAATTTTAGTTTTGTGGCCAAGGGCCTTATGTAGTTTATGGATGGGCCTGGCCCGATTTTGTAGCTTCAAGTTGGCCACACTTTTATATTAAAGATGGCCTTTTATGTATGGAAAACAGAATTTAGGTCCAAGTCTGTATATCATCCACACGTTATTACTTTCAATTATTATGACGTTTTTGCATTTAATGTATTCATTATACTGAGTAATGCACAGTGTTCAACCAGTTACAATTATGTGGCCTTGGTAGCTAGGCTACCAGGCCATCATGTATCTTTGATTCGCATAGGCCGAAGTGCGAGGCGGACCGTTTACAAACTCATCAACTGTATTTTCAATTGCTATCCTTGAAGTGTGTTAAGTATTTGAGTCTAAGATTTAAGGGTGCAACTCGTAACTTGGTCATAGATGAAGGGGGTTTAATGTTATTTTTTCAAAAAAATATCTCCCTTACATCTAAGAATACCACACTGGCACTTAATTTTTTTTAAAAAAAATCAATTAAACAACTAAATTTGTAAAATATTACTTAATTAGGCTTTTCACGTCTACTTCACGCAACCCCATTCTCGTGACCAACCTAACTCCAAACTCTGTAATCTCGTAACATCAGCCTCTGTTCTGGCATGGCAAATGCCTAGAGGCCAATACCTAAAACCCTCAACTCAATTATTTTCACTGAACCACATCCTACCATTTCCTTCTTCCCTATCTTTCTCATCTTTGCACCAAAAACCTTCACCTATCTTCAACAGCGCTCATGTACTGGCATTATAAAAGACAATACCCCTTACTAGAAAGGATTGTTTTGTCTTTTTAATTAAGAACCACGTTACATAGAACTAGTTGGGCAACTTTATTTGTATTTCGTACTTTTGGTAAGTTTTGTAGATTGTGTTGATTGTAGATTTTGGTAATTGTGCAGTATGAGTTTAGAAAATGAGAGAAAGAAAATCGAGATAGATATCGTGGTGGTCTTGTAGCGATGAAGGTGGCTACAAGCAGTCAGTAGTAGCAAAGGCCTAGCTGCGATACAGAACAATGAGATTGGCCGTCGGAGCTGTTTCTGAGAAACGGCTTTTTAACCGTAGTCAAGTTAAATGACTCGAGAATGTATATAGAGAGAGAAATAGAGAGAGTATGCTCTTTAGGGCTGAATTGCGTACTTTTTAGAAAATAAAGACTGACCTTATATAGCACAGTTCGGTGCGTGCCTTGACGCGCCAACTGCTGTGTCAATGAGTAAGCGGCTGACGTATCCATGCTCTTAGGGCAGGGGTAGTTTGTCATCAACGTTGTCGATATCTCAATACGGGCGTGGGGACTATCAGAAGAAATTTCACCGTGCAAGTTACCTTTTGTCCCATTACATGCTTCAAGATCGTTGCCAACCGTTGTCCCTTGGCCAAGCTCCGGTGTGGTTACTTTACCGAGCTTACTAAATAGTGACAACTCAAAAGTGATGGTAGCCTCAGCTCGGACAGTGCCTATGTTCGAAGTGTCTTGACTGAGGTTCGGTGCAAGTTTTGCAAAGGGACTACCGAGTCACATAATAGCGATAGGCTAGTGTGATGGCTGCCACCCCATAGCAATGTCAGAATTTTTAATCGTATAATTCTTCCCCTTATAATTGTCCCTCGATTCGCATGAGTTGCTTCAATGCTTGCCGATGTGATGTGAACTGGACGTGTTCATTCTTTGAGCCCAGGATTTGTCGAGAACGCTAAGGCCCACTAACTATTCTCCTCCTACTTAAGTCTCTCATTTCATTGTATTGTTGAGCCATGCATCAGGAGTTAATTAGTCCCCGAGCTCAGTTTGAGCACTGGTGCCGAGGTCCCCCACCTACCCCTAGGGCTTGTTTGGTGAGGACTCGCAGTTAAGGGACTACGAAGTGTTCGTTTCTTGTTGGTTCGGGGATGGTTAGCTGTCTGCGAAATGACGTGCCTTAAGGGCCCATTTGGGTGCTTTCTTACCTCTTCAAATCCCTATAGACATCTGTTTGCCTTCCTCTGTTAATGTTCACCACAGCGCTCTAAGAGTATTCTAGAGAGAGAAATCATATGCCCTAAAATTGTTGTCGTCCAACTGCTTGCCCCTTCACCGTTCTAGTTGCCGGTGACTATTTTCCAACCTTTCTGTCGATCAGATCTTTTGGGCATTGTTCTCCTCAGGATTTGATCTGGTGAGTTTCTTTTTTTCATTCTTTTATGTAATTCTCCTGGATCCTTTGTGTTTTGATGCATTTTCATTTTTGGCTCTATTTGGGCCTTGCTTGAGTTTGCCTATGTCTTACTTTGAATTTTTTTTTCCCTTGTTTGGCATTCGTCTTGATTTTCTGGCTTTGGATCGTCCGCCATTGTTGGGGCTTTGTGCTTTTTTGAGTTCTAATAGCTAGGTCGTTCCTGACCCATTTTCCCGGATAGAATGGGGTATGAACTACCATGTAGGCTGGAAGTCATTGGTTTAGGGTTTTGCCCCCAGGCCCCTCTATTGCCATGTAAAACGTGTCTGATAGTTGTCCCTTAAAAAATAGTTAGTATAGTCCTTGTACGACATAGCTCGGTGCTCATAGAGGGCTGTTTGACTTGCTCCCGAAAGCTTGTCACAATTGTCTGGATGAGCTCGTTCTAACTAACTTGTTCTTGTTTTCAGAACATTGAGTTGACCCAAGCTCAGCTTGGGTTCACAATGACGCAGCCTTGAATAAGTTCAGGACTTTAGGCCAGAAAAAGTCCACGCCAGTTGCCAATCCTCCCGCGGTGTCAGTTCCTTTAGTCAGCTAGGACCCGCAACCACCCCTTACTCTGGTTCTGGCTTTCACTACCCAATAAGAGGGCGAACTAAGTTTATCGAAAGCACCTCTCTTGGATAAGCGCAAAGGGAAGCAACTTGCAGGGGGCCCTTCAAGAAGTCCAAGAAGAAGAAGGGGAAAACGAGCTCGACTTTCCTTCTTTCCTCTAGTGTGCATACCGAGCTTTGGAAGCCCGAATTCTCCACTACCAAACTCGGCAAACAAGTAACTATCTCTAACTCTGCCAAGGACCATGATTTTAAAAAATTCTTACTTTAAGATAAGAAAATAACTAGAGCGGAAAAAAAAAGGTGAAGCTATTAATACAACAGTTTTTGCTTCATCCAGAACTACAAATCGCAATTAGTTCATTTTTTAGAGAACATAAATAATAAAAATGGGTAAATTTCATTAATCTCATGTTACTTCAGCTAGGGATGTAAACAATGCATTTGGGTTGGTTTTTAAAATAATTTGTCAACCGATAATGTCAGTTTGTTTGTTTTAGTACATCAAAATAAATAAAAATTACCATAAACTACACCCAACCAATATGCATTTAGCCGGTGCAGTTTAATCAGTTTTGGACTTTACACTTGAGCCAATTAATTACTAAAAAATATTAAAATTAGGATCATTTTAAAATAAATTTACTTGTACCCAATTATGAAACATGTGTTGCTAGTTTACTGTTTAAACAATAAGATGTAAAAACCTCACGGGAGGTCATCACCCTTTAAATAATCAACTAGAATAGTCAGAAATATTTCAAGTTGTGAAAAGTAAAAGGGTAAAATTCAGCCTTTGTTCCTATTTGTTCAAATTTTTAATACAATTCTTCCATCAATATTTATTATAGTAATAACTTAGATGGAAAGATAACATGTGAAAACTTGATTATTTTTAATGACCAAAGTGATACTTTGGCCAAATTTCAAGGACTAATATAGGTAAAACTACCATCTAAAGGGACCATGTGAGCTTTATGTGCTCATTTTCTGTATAAATTCTTAACGAATATTAAGAAATGAACTATAATAAAATTAAATTAAAACTTTAGAGTTTAATTATTGAAATTAAAATTATAAGCATTACAAATAAAACTTTGTTCAAACTACAAGCAGTTGGTGAAATTTACCCGAAATAAAATTCCTATTTTTTTTTTCAAATTAAAGCGGCGACTCCTCTGAAAATCATTCCCGCCCCCCCCCCCCCCACCCCCCACCCCCTTCCTCTCTCTCTCTCTCTGTCACTCACTCAGCCGTAAGAACAAATTAGCTATCGTTGCTGAATCTCCTCACGCTGTGCTGTAATTGGCTTCGACGTGGTAAGTAAAGCAATCTATCTGATTTTTAATTTATATACGCACAAAAATACGTCTGTCTTTATGTCAAGTGTGCATCGATTGATTTCACACTAGATGTTCGATTTCAGTCGAATTACGTAATCGTCGAACGAAATCCGCTCAAGGAATTGGTTAGTTTCCAACGAAGTTAAGGTAGGACGAAAGCTAATTGTTTTCGTTTCAAGGTTAGCTCTGAAATTCGATCAATTTTGATTTTGATTCCGTAGTCTATGATTTGAGCTTGAATTCAAGAAATTTAGTATAGGGTTTGTTTCTGTATATTTGTAGCCATGATTGTGGTGAGATTCTGCTTACATTTGTATGTAAATCAACCTGACTAGAAGTTTCGCTTATGTGCTTGCACAAACTGTGAAACATGTGTTAGACTTATATGAATAAAGCCCAAATAGGTCTGGCTTTAATAGTCCACTTTTGAAGTTGTTAAGAAGCTCAAAGGGCTGTCATTAACAATTTGAATGGTAGTTGTTATTGGTAGATTTAACACCCTCATGTTGGACAGCAATTATTTTAATTAATTGTAGAATTTCAGCAATTTTATTTTTTTATTTTTATATTTCATTCTTCTTGAGTTGAGAAGGAGAAGAGAATAAAGCAAATAAACTTTTTGAGTCATCGTTCTTGAGAGAGACAGACAGACGTAGTAAAGTTTATCACGGCTGCGTAAGGAGGTGTACCTACAACCATTTTATATTGGGAGGAAGACGTCGACAACGATCTACAATACCATCGGTAGACGGCGAATCTTCTTTAAGAAGACTGCAATTGCAGGACTCGACTAAAATTTGTTTGTATCTCATTCCATTTGTTTTCTTTCAATTCAATTTAGTTTATGTGAATTTAATTTACTGTATATTGTTGTGAGTAATGAAAATTATTTTTTGAAATTTTTTATTGACCAATATTTTTTCATCAAACTTAAAAAAGATTCTTTTTTCTAATGATCGGCAATTGAATTTTAGAAAATAATTTATGTTCTAGATTTAGAAAACTGTTCTGATTTCAGTTGGTAATTGTTTTCGGATTCAGTTTTCTGCACATATTCAGATTGTTAGAAAAAACAAAACAACAACAACACTGAAACAGATTATAGAAAAACAGATTCTAAAAATTGTTTGTAGGCTGTGTTTTTTCTGGATTCAGATTTCAGTTTCAGTTTCTATTTCAGATTTCTGTTTCAGAAATTCTCTAGGCACATAAAATTCTTCATTATACTTTTAAAAGGGCACTCTTCCACGCATCCACTTTGTGTCTTATGCTTATGAAGGTATATGTTATGTTAATATTAATTTATTAAATAAGGATTGCCTTATTATTCCAGATTCTATGACAACTGACAGCTTTTCACTGTGCCCATCATTTAATTTGGCTGAGATGAGAAACTATACATCCTATTTGATTCCCAAGAGCGCATTGTGCCTTTCAGATTTCAGTGTTTTTGATTTTGAAACATTTTCTGAAATTATTGCAATTCTCTGACTTCTACAATTTGGGATGATAAAAAAAAAAAAAAAAAGACAGACAGGGAGAGGGT
>CM018894.1:7614406-7616906 GCA_009663005.1 Actinidia chinensis | reverse complement strand
ATCATGAATTACTAGAAAATTTTTAAACCAAGTCCATACCATAAGATAATATGTATACACAACTGAACCTGAAATTATAAAACGACATTCTGGTTTATAATATAAACAGACATATACAGCGTAACTTCAAAACCTTCAACAAAATTATACAAAGGCAAGCACTATCTGAAGTCCTATCATTGACAACCAACCACAACCAGGAAAGCCTCCACATCTAGGATCATGACCATATTGAACTAGACAGCTAATTGTCTCACCTCACCTGTCAAAATAGTATGTGTAGGTGTGAGCTACTAATCAACATGCTCATAATAGATAATCAAACTCATAAAGAATGACAGCAATAAACATCCACCATAAATATTTAGAAATAAAGTGCATCAATACAAAAATGTATCACCCACATGTGCGTGCAATTTTAGATAATATTGGACCAATATTTGACAGCTCGTTATCAACGGGAATGCCCAAACTGACAACATTCTAGTTAACCCCAACCAGGGTTAACTTTCTCCAATGTAATGCAAGCACACAAGATAAAATGATATGCATTGACACATCAACTCATATGGAGGAATCACCATAATCACATCATTATAATATCTCACTATAATCATCATCACCAATTACATAAGAGACAATCAATTCAATATGAATAGATTACTCATATATTTTATTCCCACCTGTCACTACACCACCTTACAGTCAATAACGCTTGAAGGTTTTTTGGCCTTAAAGGCCCTTATACTTCCTAACTCCTGGAATTCACAATTTATCAGGCAAAGACAATGTATTAAATACAACAATGACAAAATTCAACATATGCACTGTCTACACACGCCTCACATCCACTCTTATAACTCTTCTCAAGTTCCTCACACAATGCCTTAATATGATGTATTGAATGTATACAACTCAAGCCTATAAAGTTATAATTCAATCCATTGAATTCTCATTAAATAGTAGTAATTACGTCTTATTAAAATTTCTCAGCGATCAGACAATATCTCACCGTTGATTGTTACTAAATGCGCTCATTATTACTACCGATTGCCACTTTATGTTACACGTTATATGAACTTTAGAATTAGTCTAAACTGACCCTATAATTAGATTCAGATCATTGAAAAACATAAAAAACGACTACTCACACAACCAAAAACTCGTCCGATTGACCAATTTTCAACTAGGGAACACAATAGTTCTTGTGGTCTCAACCACACTTGATAATGTCCAGGTTTGGGCAGCCATTATAGCTTCCAGTAATCTCGAAATATGCTCTATTTCTTTTCCCCCAACTGCTTATATACATATATATATATAAGTACAATAATAAGACAACTTAATTTTCCTTCAAAAACCAACTCAATACAGTATAATAATATTCATAATCTATATATATTTAAGGAATTACAATATCATCTTCTCTCTCTACAAAACCCAATTCCTTAAAAGAACGTCTTACAAAATAACAACTTGCATGCTAATAGATTCTTCATAATTTCAACAACTACAACTAACAAATCAAAAATAGTGATAAATTTTACTAACAATTGTTTAAACCCAATGTTCTTCGAAACCCTTATTTTTCCTTCTCTGCGTCCTCTCTCTCCCTCTCTGTCTTTCTCTCTTTTTCTCTATTTTATTTTTGTTTTGTGAAAGCTACTGCATGCACAACCATGCACTTGCGCACATACACACCTCACACACGTGTCCTATCACTTACCACTTTTATTTATAAAATTACAATTTCAACCCCTCCAATTTTAAGTAATTACAATATTTTAATTTCCTATTTAATTTTATTCCAAAAGTTTTGAATCTTTCAATTTAATCCCAAACTAGGTTAAATATCACGCTTTCACCCTAAACTTTTTAATATAATATTTATATTCCACACACCTCCACACATCTAAAGAACATGACTACTCATAAAAAAAACCAAAAAAAAAACTAAACATAATTTACAAAATTCACCTATATATAGCATGAACACTAAAACAATTATGAGATTTAAGGTTTAGGGTCTCACAAAACGGTTCTCCGATCAAGTTAAACGACCGAACTATATGCAGAGTATGTAGAGAGAGTGTGTGTATAAGCCTAGAATAATTGAAATTGCATACCTTGAAATTAGTAAGGCCTACCCTTATATAGCAGTCTTGCACGTGCATTGACACGCCAACTGTCATATCACTAGACAGACTATAGTTCAGTGTGTATCAGGACGGGCTAACTATTGTATTAGTGAGTAGATGACTGATTCAACCATGCCCCTGGGTCTTAGTTGGTAGCTAGTCATCATGCCATCGATGTCTCGATCTAGGTGTTGGGGCTATTAGAGAAAAACTCAGCGTACAAGTCACCTTTTGCCCCTTGGCATGCCTTAATGTCATCGTTGATCATTGCGCTTCGACCGAGCTCCGACGTAGTAACTCCATCGAGCTTGCTATAAAGCGATAGCCAAGTAAGCAGTGCCCGCCCTAGCTTGGCTAGGGCG
>CM018894.1:7564406-7566906 GCA_009663005.1 Actinidia chinensis | reverse complement strand
AAGACACACAACAAACTTATCCGACACATGACCTTTGGACCTTGCGGCCGTTTATTTTTACCTTAAAAAGTTGGCGCATTACTGTACGGAGAGCGGTTTGAAGTGTTTTAAGACCACAAGAGCTTGAAGTAACTTGTTCCGCAGAAAGACTTGAACTTGAGGTACGGCTTGGATGAAGTAACATTGAAGACTATGACTTCGACTTACAATATCATCCGTGAAAGGCTAACGTTGTGGCCGATGCACTTAGTAGGAATTCGCTTAGTGTTTTGACGAGCATTTTCATCCCTGAGTGGAAGATGCTTCCATATATCGGTGATTAATGATTTACTTCTCGGCAAGACAAACGAGTTTGCTATGTTTTTTCACGTTGTCTGTAGAACCATCCCTATCCTCATATGGTCATTGAGGCCAACAGCAAAATGTGGAGTCCAAGATGATTGTGATCGTATTGTCTGAGTTGTAGTAGCCAACATGTTGGGGTTTTGCTTCGGACAGGGGTTTGAGGTATAAGTCTAGATATTTGTACCTCTGTCTTGTAGAACGACGTTCTTTCGTGAGTTTCATCATTCACGCTTGCAGTTCATCCTGGAGGGACGAAGATGTATCATGATTGTGTCGCCAATTTTGGTGAGGCGAATTAAGAAAGACATTGCTTTATTCGTTTTTGAGTGTTTGACTTGTCTGCAAGTGCAAACTAATACCAGAACCATCAGTTTTATACAACCATTACTAGTTTGTGGAGTGAAATGGGAGCACATCACATGGACTTTGTTCCGAGTTTGCCTAATTCATTGAGAGGACATGATGCCGGTTGGGTCAGTGGATCGTTTGACCGCACATTTTTCCTTCCTATCCGTCTATCAATTCGGTAGGAGGATCTTGGTGTTCTTTCTGTTTCGAAGATCGTTAGACTTCATTGGGTTCCATTATCTATTGTTTTGTTCGAGATCCACGTTTTACATTACTCTTTTGGAAGGGGATGCAATCCGTACTAGGATCGGATTTGATGCTTGTACGGCAATTTCTCCTGTAGACTACGGCAGTCTTCAAGCATACTATTCAGATTTTGGAGGACATGCTTCGAGCATGCGTACTTGATTTTGGGGGTCATGGGAGGTTACTCTACATGTGTAGAGTTTTGCGTATAACAATAGTTTCTCAGTCTAGCCATCGGTATGGCAACCTTTGAGGCGTTATACGCAAGACCATGTAGTTACCCGGTGTCGGACCGACGTTGAGAGGCATCTTGCAAAGTCGAATGGGTTCGGGATACGACGAGAAGTATATTAATTAGGAAGCGTTTCTCACGGTGTCAGAGTCGTCTGAATAGTTATGCCGATCGGAGGAAACGTCATTTGAAATTTTTGCCGTTATGGATACGTGTTTTATGTTTTCACCAAGATGGGTTTTTGATGTATTTTGGGCAAGTAGCAGGCTATCACCATGTTCCTTGTACCCTTTGAGATTCTTGATCGTGTCGATGCCCTGCATACCGCTTGTCCTTTCCACCGGATTGGCCAAGTGTCATAATGTCTTTCATTTTTTCATGTTACGAAATATGAGCCCGATCCTTCACCGTTTTGGTGACTGGGGAGCATCTTGACGTCAACGAAGATGTCAGTATGACTAGCCGACCGATTCGTGTGTTGGACACGAGGAATCAAGGTTTAAGAGGGAAACTATTCCCATGGGGAAGGTTCTAATGCTTCATTAGGCATAGAGGAGCTACGTGGGGCGCGAAGTCAGAGATTCGCGCAAATATCTGGAGCTTTTGAGATATCGGGTACGTTTGTTTATTGTCGAAGCTAAATTTCTTTAAGCAGGGATGTGGTAGGTTTCAAATTTTTCTTTGTTATTTTTATGACTATAGGATGGCAAGTGGTTATTTCATGTATTATATGTGGTGTGTGTGTATATAATATATATTATATATATACATATAAGTAACATATAGAAAATAAAGTAAATTTTATTTTGGGCTTGAAGTTGGTGTGTGAAGAATGGGTCAATTAATTAGACCCAATGTTTATTAATTTGGGTTTGTTGCTTGGCAAACAAAGTCCAATGCCCAAGGGGCATTTAGGTCATTTTCTATTTTGATCTAAACACATTAATGCGAATTTATTTTTGCCATTTATTGTCATCTTCTTCCTTTTCCCTCTCCTCTCTAAGTTTGAGCCAAGGAGGGTTTGTGATTTGTGAGCTTAGATCTAGTGAGTTATAGTGAAGTTTTGATAGTAGTTCTTTGGAATAATATCATCTACTCGACTAAGGCTACACTTTCCCCCCCGCCCCCCTTTGAGCCAAGAACATTTAAATCGGAGCAATCGAAATTTTGAGACGCCCATTGTTTGTGGAGCTTTGCTTTCTTGTATTTGACGTAAAGGGGGTTTTCTTGTGTGGTTTTACTTTGAATTTGTTGTTCATGGCTTATATAAAAATTTATTGAGATAATATTTGGGTATAAACCCTAAATGAAAACTTTGTTTAGATCAAA
>CM018894.1:7546906-7551906 GCA_009663005.1 Actinidia chinensis | reverse complement strand
AACAATTCTAACCAAATTCATAAATTCGACGATAACCAATAATCAAAAGCCCATTTAGTACTAGCCGAAGATGCAACTTTAACGATTACAGTTTCCCTTTATTATACTCATGAGTGTATCAACAGAAAAGGCAATAATTGAAACTTGAAAATTTGTTACCAATCAATGTGTTAAAATTTCTTAAAGGAAAGGCAACAGAATCCAAAAAAAAACAAAACAATATATCATGTGTTAAAGGTTAAGATGGTTAATACCATGTGTGCTTATATATATAATACTAATTAATAGAGATTTATAGGTTATAATCATCCATATGCTAATAATTATGACTTGGACCAAATTTATATTAAGAGTTAGAATGCATCACATAGTAACCCCTAAACTTGAGTGTACTATTTAATTAACCATTTTTACTTAGTTTTCATGAATCTCTTTCTGATCATGGTCTATTTTTTTTTTTTGGTAACTATTTTCTTCATCCACACCAATAACGTTATTTTCATTGTTTCAAGTTAAATTTGAATTTTTGCTGCAATCAAATTAAGTTTCGCAAATTCAAATCATCCTCACGTCTTTAATAGGTATTTTCTCAAATATGTACTTTTTGTTTTTGTGTGAATTTTTAAAATTTTTAATCTTTATAGATTTCTCATTGTGTGTTTTTTAACTATTTTTTTCTTTAACTCTATTTAAATTTTTATTTTCCTTGATTACCTTGTTGTTCCATGTTAAATTTATAATTTGACTATTGAATAAATTTAATTATTGTATTAGTTTACGAAAACTATTGTGGTAGAAATTTGGAGGCGAGCAACCAACAGTCAGAATTGCTCGTGATTTTGATATTGGACCTTGGCTAGATATGGGCGACCTGCGGAAGCAAAGGAACAAACATTATCGGCCGGGGTGAGGCTGCTCAAAACCCCTCTGGCGTAGAAATCAGACCAAGGCGAAGATAAGCTAGACAAGACAAAAATACCAAAGCTCTCAGAATGAATAAATAAGGGTTTTGGCATACCTTTCAATGGTGGGGAGCGACCTTTTTATAATTGGAGAAGGGAGAGCCGTGTAAGGAAAGTACAGGGTTATCCTCGGACGGCTAAGTATGGAAGAAGATCCCGTTAATATCGGAGTAAATATAGGTGACGTGATGAAGAAGGAGTCTTACGGAGCTAGACTTCTCGTAGCGGAATCCTCGGACAAGCGATGATCAACTTTGCTCTTTGAAGAGCTGGGCGAAGGCGAGCCTCTGAGTTTCATCTGTCCATCCAAGTTAGTCCTACTTCTTCTTGATAGATAGTTTTGGTGATCTCAATGCTCGGGTTTGACAAGAATTCCAGAGGTATACTCCTATCCAAGATAAAATTAAAAACTTAGGTCCGGGTAGCCAGAGTGTCAGCCTTCCTATTCTCTTTTCGGGAATTTTGGCAAATTTTGAAGTCTTTGATCTTTCCTAATAGGGCCTTCATTTCTTCCAGGTAGGATACCATCTGATCATCTTTGGTGAGGTAATCTCCTTGTACTTGGCTCACCACAAGCTGAGAGTTGCTGAAGGTGTCCAAGGATTCAACCCCCAATTCTATTGGAACCCTAAGTCCAGCGAGGAGAGTTTCATACTCTTCTTCGTTGTTTGTGGCTTTGAACCCCATTCTTATAGAGTACTCTATTTGCTCTCCAAAAGGAGTTTGGAGGACAAGTCCCGCACCACAGCCATACTGGTTGGATGAACTATGTATAAAATGTTTCCATTTGATGGGGACATCTTCATGGTCTTGTTTTTTTGGAGTTCCCACCTCAGAGGGAGTGACTTTGGGTTCTGGAGCAACATCGTGTGTAAACTCAACTATGAAATTGGTCAGTGCTTAGGCTTTGATTGCCATCCTGAGTCTATAGTTAATATGAAATTCACTAAGCTAAATAGACCATTTGAGAAGTCTTCCTGATGTGTTAGGTCGTTGTAATATCTACTTCAAAGGCTGGTCCATCAGCACAGCAATGGGATAAGCTTGAAAATAATGTCAATGCTTCTTGGCGACGATTAGAAGGGCATAGGCGAGCTTATCAATTTTTAAATATCTAGTCTCAGCCCCTATGAGGATTTTGCTAATGTAATATATAGGTTTTTGAACTTTGTCCTCTTTTCGAATAAGTACTAAACTTACAGTTGTTGGCGAGAGGAGAGATATAAGATGAGTTCCTCACCGTACTCGGAACTGTGAGTAAACATGGCAACCCAAGATACTTTGTAAGCTACTGGAATGCCATCTCGGACTCTTCCGTCTACTCAAAGGCTCTGTTGTTTCTCAGAATCTTGAAAAATGGCAGGCACTTGTCTGCTGACTTGGACTTTAAGCTGCTAAAATGCCATCTCAGACTCTTCTATCCACTCAAAGGCTCTATTTTTCTCATAATCTTGAAAAATGACATGCACTTGTCTGATGACTTGGAGATGAATATGTTAAGAGCGGCTACTCGCCCAGTTAACTGATGTACCTCATGTATATTCCTGGGCAAGTTCATAGCTAAGAAAGCTTGAATCTGGTCCAGGTTGGCCTTTATTCCATGCTTAGTCATAAGGAAGCCAAGGAATTTACCCGAGGATACTCCAAAGAAGCATTTAGAAGGATTTAGCATTATCATGTGCTTCCACAGGACGTCAAATACTTTTTCCAGGTAGGCAATGTGATCCACAGCCTCTAAGCTCTTGACAAGCATGTCGTCTATATAAACTTTCATTATCTTCCCCATCATCTCCTTGAACATCTTATTTACCAATCTCTGGTATGTCACCTCGGCGTTCTTCAATCCAAAAGGCATGACTTTGTAGCAATATAACCCTCTCTCCATGATGAAAAGAGTCTTATCCACATCGGGTGGATACATCTTGATCTGGTGATATCCCGAAAAGGCGTCCATAAAGCTAAGAAGTTCATGCTTAGAGGTAGCATCAACAATCAGATCAATTTTGGGCAGTGAAAAACTACTTTTGAGCAAGCTTTGTTGAGGTTAGTAAAGTCAACACATACTCTCCACTTCCCCCTTTTGGGGTGGGCGACAACTATATTGGCGAGCCAATCCGAATAGTGAGATTCATTGATAACATTGGCTTTGATGAGTTAGGCCACTTCTTCTTCTATGACCTTTAGGCATTTTGGGGCGAACTTTCTTCTTTTCTGGTGAACTAGGGAATGATCTGGATTGGTAAATAACTTATGCACGGTGACTTAAGGATCTATCCCTAGGACATCGCCTTGTGACCAGGTGAACACATCATAATTTTTCTTTAAAAATTCTACCAGCGCACTCCGCAGCTCTTCGATTAGGTCGATCCCAATCGTAACATGGCGATCTGGATAGTCAGGATGTATGGATATTAGAGAGACTTCTTTTAAAGACTTGGCATTTTCTATTTCTCTAGGATCAGTAAGGGTAATTTCTTCTATCTCGTCCCTCAATGCCTCTATCTTGGCGTCGTCAATCTGTAATTGCTATTTGACCCTTGGTTTCAAAGAAGATTCGGTCCTCATGGTTAAGATAAAGCATTGTCTAGCAACTTTTTGTCCATCCCTCACCTCATATATCCTTGTTGATGTTGAAAACTTCATCATCTAGTGATAAGTTAAAGTGATGGCTTTGACTTTGCCCAGTGTTGGGCAACCTAAAATCAGGCCATACAGTGGTCTGGTGAGGCTCAGTCCCTAGGGTCAAAAGCAATCTGATCAACCCAATTAGGTGAGTTTTGTTCCCTCCAAATCCAACCAATGGGGTATGAAAAAGATAGAGTTTATCTTGCCCAATCTTCATTTTATCGAATGCCGAGGTGAACAAGATATCCGCAAAACTTCCATTGTCAATCAAGATTCTATGTACATTGAAATTAGCGATGGTGGCTGAGACCACCAGGGCGTCATCACGAGGAAGATACAAGCCTCTTAAGTTGTCATTGGTGAAGGCGATAGGCTGGTGACCCACGACTAGTGGCGATGAGAGGTTGTAAACTTCCTCTTCTACTCGTCTGCTAGCTTTTCTGACATGTCTCTTATAGGATGAGTTCGAACATCTTCCTGATCCAAAACCTCCATGGATCACTTGAATATCTCCTTCCATAGGTTTGTTGTCGTTATATCTTCTTTCAGGTGATCTAGGGTGTGGGCGATCAGCAATATATTTTTTGAGATATCCCCTTTTGATTAGGTTAGCTATCTGCTCCTTCAGCTAGAAGTAGTTCTCAGTGTTGTGCCCATGGTCTCGGTGGAGCTCACAATACTTGTCTAATGGGGGTCGGTCTTGATCTTTCTAGGCCACTTTATAAATTCTTCGTGTTTAATCTCCATGAGTACTTGAGCTATAAGAGTGTTGAAAGGAGGCAGTACCAAGTTAGGTTGGCGAGGTGGAGTACGCAGATGCTGGTCATTAGTCTTCCTTTTAACATCTCGATCAGACCGATTTTTTTACCTCCCTTGGTATTCAGCTTGCCTGGAATCCGGCTCCTTTCTTTTATGATCTTCCTTTCCTTGTCTTCTTTGCTTAGCCTTGGCCAATTCTTCTGTGGCGATATATTTGTTGGCTTTGCTCTGGAGTGTTAACTGGGTCTCTAGAACATTTTTGGAAAGAGATTCAAATAACAAATCGAGACATAGTCCTTTCATCATCGCCATGACCACTACCTTATAACTAGCATCTTCCACCTCTAGCATGGCCTGGTTGAACCTCTTGACGTAGTCTTTCAAGCTCTCTCCTTCTTTTTGGTGAACTATAAACAGGTGGGATGCATTCTTTTGCCTGACCTGACAGCTCATAAAATTGACGACAAAAAGCCTGCTCAGGTGGCCAAAACAGTCAATGGTTCCTGGAGACAACTTTCTAAACCAAGTTCTTTTGAGCCTTTTAAGGTCACAGAGAAAGCTTTACATATCACCTCGTCTGAATATCCCTGTACTGTCAACAGGTTCTTGTATGAGTCCAAGTGATCCATTAGATTGATTTTCCCTTCATATGTC
>CM018894.1:7534406-7541906 GCA_009663005.1 Actinidia chinensis | reverse complement strand
GTGGCTGAGCTGAGGAATAATGAAGCTTGTTACAAGAGGCTTGCCATTGAGGAGTTCCAACCCTCAAATGATTTCCAAGAGGCAGTTGAGGCTACTGCCTCCACGTACTTTGGCGAAGGATTTGACTTCTACAAAAGGTAAATCAGTCGCCTCCACCTCGACCTTGATATCCTGAAAATAGGGATCGACCACGACCTCCTTGAGGAGGAGGAGGAGGAAGAGGAGAGAGGGGAGAAGTAAAAGAGGGGAAAGAGGAGAGGGAGGAGAAGGAAAAGGAGGGGGAAGAGGAGATAGAGGGGGAGGGGGATAAGAATGGCAATGTCAACCCCCTCTCTCCTTAAACACTTGTAATTTTTCTTTTTTTCTTTTTTGTGTAATGGCGAGCTGTAATCCTTCCAATTAATGAATGAAAATCTTTTATTTCCTCTTGTTTCCTCCTTGTACTTTCTATCTAGTAGCATAATACATGGTTATATTGGAAACATCTTATCTCAGGACGTTGGCAAATTAGTGAACACAATTTATTGAACTTTTGGCAAACAAAACTGCTTGGCAAGTTTAATGCCTTTAATCTCGGCAAAGTTCTCGACATGTTAGTTTGGCGACAAAAAGATAACCTTGGCGACCTCTACTTAGGCGATCAACCCTTTAATTCTGATGGTTGATAGTAGAGGGACATGCGACATCAAATTCGTAATGATTTCATCTCGTAAAATAAAGAATCTGGCGAATTCAACTGTTAGGCAATGTAGTCTAACTTCGGCGAGCTTGATTAATAGGAGATAAGAAATCAAGCGAGTTAACATCTGGCGATCAAGATGCCTTGGTGAATATTTTGCAAATTTATCAAATAAGCAAAAAGGGCAATCTTGATATTGGCGGCACTGATCCAAAACTATCGATTTAATGGCAAATTGAAATTTTTGAAATTTTTGATTAAAATCTAACAATTTGGGTAATAGTTAGGCGAACAGATTAAGTGACATCTTACTGATTTACTTTGGCAAAATAGGCAACATCATTTATTTAGGCGAGATTAAATCTTTTGGCGAGATAATCAAATTTGAATTTAAAGAATTTGGTATTTTATTAAAATAACTTTGACCACATAGGACTTGGCGATCTTAATCACATGAGCTTTTAGCGAATAAAATTTTTAAAATTGGCGTTATCATCCACTAGCAAACTTGGGAGATACGCAAGGATTGAATTGAACTAGAGAAATGTGATTTTATTAAAATAACCACAATCATAAAGAGATTGACGAACATGCTTTTGGCGATAAAAATCGTAAATACATGGAAACCCGACTATTTTAAGATGTTGGCGACCAATTGCCGAGTAGGCGAACTTCGACATATGGCAATCAGAGAGATTACTGGTGATATTTTTTAAGTGCTCAACATTCTAGGGGTGAGATAGTGCCTTCCCACTCATGTCTTCTAACCAATACATTCCCGATCTATACACTTTGACAACTTTGTAGGGACCTTCCCATGTAGGACCGACCTTTCCAGCAGTCAGCTCCTTGTAGACAGAGTGACCTTCCTCAAGACTAAGTCACCAGGCAAGAAAGATATGTGCTTAACTCTTAGGTTATAGTATTTGACAACCTGATGCTTATAAGCAGCTTGGCATACCTCAACTCGCTCCTTCCTTGCATCAAAGAGATCAAGATTAAGTCTTAACTCGACTTCGTTGATCTCCTTGTCAAAATTTAAGGTCCTAAAGCTCGGCATTCTTATCTCTACTGGTATAACTAACTCTGCTCCATAAACCATCGAATATAGCATCTCGCCCGTAGGGATCCTGCTCGTCATGTGGTAAGCCCATAGTATGATCTGGAGGTCATTTGCCCATTCTTATTTGGATTTTTCTAATCTCACCTTTAGGTTCATCATGATCGTTCGATTGGTAACTTCCACTAGCCCATTCACTTAAGGATGACTTGGCAAGAAAAAATGGTGAGAGATGGCGAGGTCTGAACATAACAGCTTGAATCTATCATTGTTGAATTGCCTGGCATTGTCCGAGATGATAATCATAGGAATTCCAAATTGACAAACGATGTTTTTTTATATAAATTTTTTGGCGTTCTTCTCGGTGATTTTGGAAAAAAGGCTCTACTTCTATCCATTTGGTGATGTAGTCTATGGCGACGATCAAGAATTTTCTCTACAATGGAGCTTAAGGCAGAGTTCTGAGTATGTCAATTCCCCATTGAGCAAATGGCCATGGGCTGGTCATCAGCACCATCTCAGTATGAGGGAGATGACTTACTAGAGCAAACCTCTGACACTTGTCATATTTTCTAGTGAATGGTACCGTATCTCATTCCATTTGAGGGCAAAAATATCCTTAGCAAATAGTCTTCCTAACAAGTGACCTCGCCCCCGAATGGTTTTCGTAGATGCCTTCATGAATCTCTCTGAGTATATACTCTGCTTTTTCAAGTCAGAAACACCTTAAGAGTGGTCCTGAGAAAGATATCTTGTACAAAGTCCATTGGATGATGCAGAACCTGGCTACTCGATATTGGGTCCGGAGTGCTTGGAGCTTATCTGATGGCAGCTTTCCATCCTTAAGGTACGTGATAATCTCATCCATCCAAGTTGGATCTTCTATAGCTTCACATATGGGTTTGGCAACATCAATACTAGAACTTAGCAAGAACTCCAAATGGATACTCTTATCCAATATGAAATCAAAGGCTGGGGCTAGGTTAGCTAGGGAGTCAGCCTTTCTATTCTCTTCTCTGGGGATTTGGCGAATCTTGAAATCTTTAATCTTTTTTGATAGGGCCTTCACTTCTTCTAGATAGGCCACCATCCGATAATCTTTGGTGAGGTAATCTTCTTGCACTTGACTTACCACAAGCTGAGAGTCACTGAAAGTTTCCAAGGATTCAACTCCCAACTCTATTGCAACCCTAAGTCCGGTGAGGAGAACTTTATATTCAGCTTCGTTGGTGGTGGCTTTGAATCCTATGCGTATAGCATACTCCATATGCTCACCTAATGGAGTTTGGAGAACAAGTCCTGCACCACAGCCGTGCTGGTTGGACAATCCATCCACGAAGAGCTTCCATCTGGCGAGGTCGTCTTCTTGGTTCTGCTTTCCTGGAGTTTCCACCTCGGGGAGAGTCATCTCAAGTTCTAGAGCACTGTCATATGTAAACTCAGCTATGAAATCAGCCAATGCTTAGGTTTTTATCACCATCCTCAGATTGTAACTAATGTGAAACTCGCTCAGCTCGATAGACCACTAGAGAAGTCGTCCTGAGGTGTCAGGTCATTGGAGGATTTGCTTCAAGGGTTGATTTGTCAGTGCAACAATGGAATGAGCCTGAAAATAATGGTGAAGCTTTCTAGCAGCGATCAAAAGGGAATAGGCGAGCTTTTTAATTTTTAGGTATCTAGTTTCAACTCCCATGAGTACTTTACTGACATAGTACACTAGTTTGTGAACTTTGTCCTCTTCTCGGATAAGCATTGCACTCACTACTGTTGGCAAAACAAACAAATATATGATGAGCTCCTCGCCTGTGAAAGGAACTGTGAGCAAGGCGGCGATCTGAGGTACTCCTTAAGCTGTTGGAATGTTATCTCTAATTCTCCTATCCACTCAAAGGCTCTGTTTTTCCTTAAGATCTTAAAGAATGGTAAACACTTGTTTGCTAATTTGGTTATTCGCTCAGTTAACTGTTGCACCTTATGTATGTTCCTAGGCGAGCTTATTGCAAATAGAGCTTGAATCTGGTGCGGGTTGGCTTCAATCCCTCGCTTTGTCACCAAGAAACCAAGAAACTTTCCTGATGATACACCAAAAATGCATTTGGAGGGATTAAGCATCATACGGTATTTTCGTAGGACACCAAACATTTCCTCTAGGTGGGCGATATGATCAGCTACTCTTATGCTCTTGACCAGTATGTCGTCTATGTAAACCTCCATAGTCTTTCCAATCATCTCCTTAAATATCTTGTTGACCAATTTCTAGTAATTGTTTTAAAACCCGGATTGACCTGGACGGTTCGACCGGTCGAACCATCGACCGATTAAAGAAACGGTCAAATCGGCTATCAAAACCCGTTTTGGTCAAAACCCAATCAAACCCGCGGTTGAACCGGAAATCCGGTGATTGAACTGGCCAGTTCAATGTTTTAAGGAAATTTTTTATGTTTTAATTTTAAAATTTTAGGTCTTAAGTATAAAAACTAGTATATAAAAATAAAAAATATTTTATTACTATTAATAAATAAATTAATGATATAAATATGATATCATGGGTTAATAACGGTTGACCCGACAGTTGAACCAGTGACCCATGGCTCGATCTCTTTTTCGGTTCATTCAACGGTCCGAGTTTCAAAACATTGGTCTCTGATACGTCGCCCCCACGTTCTTCAATTCAAAAGGCATGACCTTGTAACAGTACAATCCTCTCTCCGTGATAAAAGAAGTTTTTTCCACGTCGGACAGATGCATCTTAATCTGATGATACTTCGAGAAGGCGTCCATGAAGCTAAGGAGCTCATGCTTTGAGGTTGCATCAATGATCAGATCAATTTTTGGTAGAGGAAAACTATCTTTTGGCAGGCTTAATTAAGATCGGTAAAGTCAACACATACTCTCTACTTTTCTCCCTTTTGGGGGGTGATAACAACGTTGGCGAGCCAATCCAGATAGTGAGATTCTTTGATAACATTGGCTTTGATGAGCTTAGCCACTTATTCCTTCATGACTTTCAAGCATTCTAAGGCAAACTTTTTTCTCTTTTGGTGAACTAGAGAATGGTCAGGGTCGGTGAACAACTTGTGAATAGAGACCTGGGGATCTATCCCTAGAACGTTGCCCTACGACCATGCAAACACGTCATAATTGTTCTTCAAATATTTCACCAAGGCATTGCGTAACTCCTCGGTCAATTCGATCTCGATCATAACATGGTGATCAGTATGGTCGGGGTATATTGAAATTGGAGCTACTTCCTTTAATGGCTTGGTGTTTTCTGTTTTCCTAGGGTCAACAAGAGTTATTTCATTCATCTCATCCCTAAGTGCCTCTATCTCAGCATTGTCTATCTATAATTGCCATTGGATACTTGGATTCGAAGGGGATTTGGCCTTCAAGGCCATGATAAAGTATTGTTTGGCAACTTTGTACCCCTATTGAAGTGGAAAACTTCATTATCAGGTGGACGATAGAAGTGATGGCCTTGATTTTTCCCAACGTTAGGTGACCTAGGATTACATTATAGGCAAAAGGCAATCCACAATAATGAAATCTTGCTATACCGTGGTCTGGTGGGGCTTCATCCCTAAGGTCACTGACAACTTGATCTACCCAAGCAGATGGGTTGTGCTTCGTCCAAATCCGACCAGAGGAGTGTAAAATGGGTGAAGCCTATCTTTCTCAATCTTTATCTTGTCAAACGCTGAGATGAACAAGATGTCCTCAGAACTCTCATTGTCAACCAAGATCCTTTGCACGTTGAAATTGGCAATGGTGGTAGGGAAGACCAACGCATCGTCATGGGACAAATGCAAGCCTCTCTAGTCATCATTAGTGAAAGTGATAGGCAGGTGAGCTACAACTAAAGGTGTGGAAAGGTTATAGACCTCCTCTTCAGCTCACCCATTTGCCTCTCTGGCATGTCTCTTCCGAGATGAGCTTGAGCATTTCCCTAATCCAAAGCCTCCATGGATAACCTAGATGTCACTAGTTGTTGGCCTGTTGTCACCATACCTTCTATCAAGTGAGTCAGGTTGTGGGCGATCTGTAGCAAACTTTCTCAGATACCCTCTCTTGATTAGGTCGGCAATCTGTTCCTTCAACTGGAAACAGTCTTCAGTGTTATGCCCATGATCCCTGTGAAACTCACAATACTTATTTTTGTTTCTCTTGAGGGGGTTGGTCTTGATCTTCCCTGGCCATTTTATGAATTCCTCTTTTTTGGTCTCCATAAGTACCTGGGCTATAGGAGTATTGAGAGGAGGCAATACTAGGTTAGGTCGACAAGGTAGAGTGCGTGGACGTCGGTCATTAGCCTTCCTTCTAGTATCTTAATCTGACCTCCTACTTTTCAGATCGTCTTTGTAGTAAGCTCGCTTGGATTCAAACTCCTTTCTTTTATGATCATCTCTTCCTCGCCTTCTGCGCTTGGCCTCAGCCAATTCTTCTGTGGCGATGTATTTGTCAGCTTTGATCTGGAGTGCCGACTGGGTCTTTGGAATGTTCTTAGAAAGGGAATAACCTAGTAGTCCTGGGTGAAGTCCCTCTATCATAGCCATAATCATCACCTTGTCACTAGCGTCTTACACTTTTAGGACAGCCTAGTTAAAATGTTTAACATAGTCTTTCAAACTTTTCCCGTCCTTCTGATGAATCGTAAAAGGTGTGATGCATTCTTCTATCTGACTCTGCAGCTTATGAAATTGGCGACAAAGATCCTACTCAGGTCGCCAAATGAGTCAATGGTCTATGGAGACAATTTTCTAAACCACAACCTCGTCGGTCCCTTCAAAGTAGCAGAAAAAGACTTACACATCACCTCATCCGAGTATCCCTAGAGTGATATCAAATTCTTGTACAAATCTAGATGGTTCATTGGATCCGTCTTGCCTTTGTATACTCTGAGCTGAGTTGGCAACTTGAACCTGGAAGAGACCCTAGTTCTCATCACTCTCTCTCAGTGAATGGGGGCTCGATTTGTCATATCAAGGTGTCC
This sequence comes from Actinidia chinensis, assembly GCA_009663005.1. NCBI lineage: Eukaryota > Viridiplantae > Streptophyta > Magnoliopsida > Ericales > Actinidiaceae > Actinidia > Actinidia chinensis. Next base: position 7,535,177 of record CM018894.1, on the reverse strand, counting down.
ACAGTAACGGGAGCACTTGCACTGGTGTTGATGGCATTAATTCGAGCATCCAAATCTTTAATCTTATGAGTGGTTGATCTATCTCAGCGTTTAGGAGCTCGATCATCACGGCCGAGGTGCGAGGTGATCCTATTTCTCTTTAGTTTCCTCGTCGTCCATACTAGGAGTCCAACTGAGGACCAAGATTCCGGAAAGGTAGGGACTTCCTTTCCACCTGAGTGCCAAACTTGGTGATTATTGGCGATGACTTCTGTGGGAGTTGGCTCGACCCAGTGCTATGGTGACTTTGAGAATCATGGTTGCCTAACTGTGAGAATGGCGAGGTTGATTAGTTTCTTCTGAGCAAGGCTTGTAGTGGGAGGAGGGTTATCATGGTGCGTTGAGGTGCCTGTATAAATAGGTATTGTTTCGTCATTATTCTGATTTGCTTGGCGATCCCATGCATCTCACAGTGGGACCTTAAGATCTAGAGCTTAGCTGGTGTTCGCCCATAGGGTGTGATCGGTTATATAGAGGGCTGGTGGCATTTGAGTCTAGATAACAAACGGCTGCACAGGTGCTAAAAAAGTTAAGAATTGCTTCTCATAGAGCCTAATGTTATGGTAGAATTTTAAGGGGCAAGCCAAACCAATAGTTAAAATTGCTCGTGATCTCGGCATTGACCTTGGTACTGATCGGGTGACCTGTGCAATACAAACGTTACGGTTGGGGCCATGGCTTTCAAATCCCCTTCGATGTTGGAAATCAAAATAAGGCAAAAATTAGACAAAG
>CM018894.1:7524406-7526906 GCA_009663005.1 Actinidia chinensis | reverse complement strand
GAACCAGAGTGGTATGTTTTGATACAATTGCATAGGCTGTATTTGGATAAAGGATTGTGAGGGATTTTTGGAAGGAAAGGACAAGAGGAAGTGTAAAAGCGATCTTTATTCTTTTGTTTCCATATCATATTCCTTTCCCTTGATAAATTCCTCAATGAATCCATGAGCCAAATACAACCTAAAAAGAAAATAAAAAGGAAAGGGGTTGAGGAATGGGTGAAACTGACGTAGGTTTCCATCACAGAAATAAAATCAGAAAATCCAATCCAAGTAAAACTTGAGAAGAAGTTTGGACAATCTCCTGTGTTCATAGCATCTGCACTTATCGAGATTGGCAGTATTCCTTGAGATGCCAGTTCAGCATCACTCTTGAAAGAATCCATCCATGTTATTAGCTGTGGTTATGAAGATAAGACAGAGTGGGGAAAAGAGGTAACTGAAGATATCCTAACAGGATTCAAGATGCATTACCATGGTTGGCGGTCGGTCTACTGTATGCCTAAGCGGCCTGCCTTCAAGGGGTCAGCTCCCATCAATCCCTCAGATCGTCTTCACCAGGTTCTTCGGTGGGCCCTGGGATCTGTTGAGATTTTCCTGAGCAAACACTGCCCAATCTGGTATGGTTATGGAGGCTGATTGAAGTGGTTGGAACGATTCTCCTATATAAACTCTGTTGTCTATCGGTGGACATATGTTCCCTTGCTTGTTTACTGCACACTGCCAGCCATCTGCCTTCTCACTGGGAAATTCATTGTCCCTGAGGTATTATTTCAAACTTTTTCGTATCACAAGTACTTTGGTGGGTGATGTGTTGGGCTGTAGTAGAGGTGTCAAACAGGCCATGCCCTTCTGGCCCGGCCCATGTATTTTTGTGCTTTGTGCCGTGCCCAGTGCCCCCAAAACAGTGATCCAGCTCCGCCCATCACCGCGTCCGTGCCATGCCATGCCCATTATAATCGTGCTGTGCCAACGCTTTCACGTGCCATGCCCTTGCTTGTCTGCCCATTTGACACCTCTTGGCTAAAGGACCACCAAGCTGCTGCTTGTCTTCTTTCACTGTTTTACCGGTTAACCAAAATCAGGAAGATAAAGCTTGTGTATTTAGGAATCATAATTAAACTTGTAACAATTTTATGAGTTTTGGACACCAAAAGGCAGACCAATCTGATGAAGTAATTAATGCAGAGAATATTGTGGTAGAAGATTTTTTAACCGTCTAATTATGGGCCCAGCACCATACTTTAGAACTCTTCTATGTCACGTAATACTCAAGTCAATGTTTCACCAGGCATATGTCAATTGTTACATTGGATTTGCTTATGTTGGTAAGCTACCTTTACTTGAAATAGAATACTTTTGAACTCATTTTTTAATGATATATATATCTTTCCCTGCTGGCAATGAAATCTGTTACATAAATGGCAGTTGTTGACATCTGTGATTTCAAATCCTTCCATCATAAGTGTTTCTTTGTTATGTATGAATCACAATATCTATTGCATAATGTGTTTCTTCTGATTTGGGTCATGCTAATCACTGCCCATTATTAAAGAATAAATGATTCCCAAAGAGTTTGAATTTCGATACATATTTTAAATGCATTCTTAAACATTTTGTATACACATTTCACATGTTCCAATACACATTTTTCACCTTAATCACTACCCATTGGGCTATGGTTAGCGTTTCCTTTCTTATGTTGTTTGGTGTCTATTGTCATTTGTGTATGTTCCAAATTCTTTGCAAAGACATTGTGCCAGATGTGTTTCTGTGATTGTGACCTCCAGTTTATCAGTTTTGTCATCTTACCTTGCAACAATTGGAAAAAACTTTACAATCAGCGCGAGACCAACCTTGTCTGAATTAATTGAACCCCGTCCATTAGTTTATATTTAGTCTTATTTAAGTCTGATGACTGTGCTCCTTGAATGATTTACTTAGTTCTCTTCTTCTTCCTTGGCTGACATGTGGTCCATTGATTCTTATTACAGATCAGAAACTATGCCAGCATTGTGTTTTTGGCCCCCTTCATATCTATTGCTGCAATGGGTATCCTTGAAATGCAATGGGGTGGTGTTGGAATAGACGACTGGTGGAGAAATGAGCAGTTTTGGGTGATTGGCGGTGTTTCGTCTCACCTCTTTGCTCTCTTCCAAGGTCTACTTAAGGTTTTGGCAGGTGTTAACACTAACTTCACCGTCACATCCAAAGGAGGAAAAGATGGCGATTTTTCTGATCTTTACCTCTTCAAGCGGACATCATTGTTAGTCCCTCCCATGACTTTGTTGATTGTAAACATAGTCGGCGTGATAGTTGGGATCTCAAGTGCCATTAATGCCAGATACGATTCGTGGGGCCCATTGTTTGGTAAGCTATTCTTTGCCTTCTGGGTCATTGTCCACCTCAAGGATTACTCGGGAAGCAAGATCGGATGCCTACAATTGTCTTGGTCTGGTCGATTCTCCTGGCTTCAATATTAACACTTTTGTGGGTCCGAATC
>CM018894.1:7499406-7501906 GCA_009663005.1 Actinidia chinensis | reverse complement strand
CCAAAAAAACATGTACAGTAGATCTATTGCTTGTTCCTACCATCTTCTTGGCACCAACGGTGCAGCTTCTCTCTCTAAAAACTCGTATTTCACGTACCCCTCAAAACGCGCTCTACTCCAAAAAAAAAACATAATTAAAAACCAGAGAGATTAGAGAAAGAAAAGAGAGAGGAGAGAGAGAATCCATCTATTGGGATTTGTTGTTCAAAATTCAACGGGGGAAGCACCGGAATCGGTGCGTAAGCACCCCAAAAGGACTTGAAAGACTCCAACATGGCCATGTCCGCCGCTGCTCAACAGCTCATGCAACTAAGCGGAGAAGACAGCAACAACAACAACCAGAAGGTGGTGAAGAGAGAGAAAGTGGAATCCAAGATTAATATTTTCCGACCTAAGAGACCGAGGTACCGATCCATCCGTGATATATACATGTCCACCAAACCATTGAATAATGTCAAGAAGATCAATATTACTGAAAAATAAAAACTCTAATTTGGGATTTTAGGATGCTAAGAATAATCTTAGTAAGTTGCGGGAAAAAGTTTGTTTAGTTCTCTTGTTTAGGAAAACTTTTAAAAAAAAAAAAAAAAAAAAAAAAACAAACCCCCCCCAAACCACAAAAAAAAAAAGGCTCGTGCTTTCTTAATTGTTCTGTATTTCTAGTTGATAAGATGTTACTTTGATTATTGACTACTTCTTTGGTTTTTGATGAGGAAATGGAGATTTAAACATTGTTGTAATTGGAGGAGATTTTAAATTTTGGATGAGGAGTGATAATTAGAGAATGAAAAACACAAATATAGAAGAAAGAAAGAAGAAGCACACGTCCACAAAATGCATGGTTTGGCATGTCATGACCAACTGCTAGTTTGTATACATCTTTTGTTTGTGGGTTTGAAGTTGATACAATATATGTATTATGTACATAGAATGTGTTTTTTTAATAACGCGGTATCCGGTTAAGGGTACCAATCCGTCATCCATTAACGAGAACTCAATTAAAACCATAGCATAGATTCGCATGAGCTGACCCTCAGAATTACTGACAAAGAATTTGACCATGGGACCTTGGAGGTGAGCTCCTTAGTCATAGCCAAATTCACACTTGACCAAATCATTTGGGGTTATTACGTACATAGAGTGTACCAATATTTATAGGGGTGAAGAGGAAAGCATACCCCTTAAGGGGACATTTACATTAGAAGTCAAAAATAACATCCCATGGTTTCTGGAGTAATATGAGCCTGTACAGGCTATCTAAGACTCTTTGCCTTGCACGCCTTGTTCATTTTCAACAATGGGGGTGCAATGGGGGTGCCTCTCTGATATCTCTAATAGGAGGGAGGGAGAGAGAGAGAGAGAGAGAGAGAGAGAGAGAGAGGGAGTGGTAGCATGGCAGTTCTCAATCGGTTGCTTGAGAAAAATGGCATTGACATATGTATGGATGGTTTTATACACACATACTCCCTCCGTCCCATAATGCTAGTTCTTTTTGGAAAATCCAACTTTTTAATAGAATATTTTCGTTACTTCTTATTTATATTAATTTTTCAATTTTATCTCTGTAACCGTTGCTTTTGAAAGGCTGTTTTATTTGAAATGTTATATAGTAAAGAAATGGTAAAAAATAACAAAAATAATTACGTACTTTTCTTTTTTGACTTTTGAAAGTGAACATATATGTTGGGACATTTCAAAATAGAATAATGGATCAAAAATATAAGACGTATAGTATGAAACTAGAGATGGCCAGTTTTCCTGGGGGACAAGAATGGTCATGGAGGCGTAGCTACCTTGTTTTCTCCAAACATCCAAGGACTTGTTTTCTAATGCACAATCGGTTCACTAGCTAGCTTTAATTATATCATTCATATTGTTCAGTATTTTATTTCAAATTAAAGAAAAATATTTAAGCTGCTTCATATATATATGTGCTTTTAAAGACATTTTTAAGAATATTACGATAGAACATGCCGATCCCTCACAAATCTTGGTTTATTAAATCAAGTAGATGGTGGTTTGGGTGGTTCGGAATAAGGACCTATGCATACCGATAGGGAGCAAGGAGGGGGGGCCAGGGATCCTTTCCTGAAATTTATGTCCTCTGTTCTAATGCATTTTCAACTATATGATGTTATGGCTGTCTCAAGAGACAAATTTCAAAGTAAGATCATGCGTTGGGAGTATTGGAACGGGAGAAAAATAATTTTGGAAATATAGTATCTCGTGGCCAAATAGGATACTAAAGTTAATGAGACAGCAGAACAATGATTTTGGAAACATTGAATCTAGTGCCCAAATTAAAGTTCACAAACTAATGCTCAAGGCGTTTAGCTAGCTGCAATGCCTCTCAAAAAGTAAACAAAACTTGTTTACGAGCTGATGTATCATTTCAAGTTCCAAACTGTTTACTTCTCAAAATCTAACGCGACTCATTTCATACTAGCCAAAACTTCCAACCATTTCCTGGCTTAAATGTTGTTCAATTTATAAACACGTG
>CM018894.1:7461906-7464406 GCA_009663005.1 Actinidia chinensis | reverse complement strand
TTAATTCTCGTGTAACAGGAGAGTAAAGTACGAAATAATCGGTCCCTTCTTTTGTCTATAACCTTTTACTATCAAGTCTCGCTTTATACTTATCTATAGACCCATCAGCTTTTAAACTTCCTTTTAAAAAAATCCACTTATATCCAAGTGGTTTAATTGCCAAGAGGAAGATCCACCAATTCCCGACAATTGTGTATTTTGGAGAATTTATTCTCTATTTCACTTTACCGACTATCTTTGCCATTGAGGTGGCCTTTGGACAAGACATCGCTTCTTTAAATTCTGTCTGCGGCTCACTTTCCATAAGATAAGTTATGAAATTTTGGACCAAAAGCTTAGTAATTTTTAACTTTTTTACTTTTGTCTTATTATTTCCTCCTTTCGGTGATGTGTTTTGATTCATCTAATCTTCTCCATGAATCTTTTTGATAATTCATTTCGCGTACTTCTCTTTGTAAGGGAATACATTCTCAAAGAAATATGCTTTCTTGACTCTATGATAGGATTCTCATGTATAATCTATAATTTTAAATTTTTGTACTAAACTCTATATGCACTACTTTTTGTGATTCCATAATACCCAATCCAACCACCGTTTTAGGACTCATCCTAAACTTTCTTAGGAGCATGTATAATAACCTTAAGCAATACACCTCCCACACTTTGAAGATTTGAAGAAGGGGCTCTCTTCCTTTCCATAATAACTCATAGGGAGTCCCTTATCAATTTTTTAATGGGTAATCTATATAGAATATCGATTGGTAGTTTAAAACCGCTTCCTCCCCCACAAGTTTGTGTAAGTTCTATTTTTTCTTATTCGGTCAATACCATTTGATTGAGAGAATATGATGCAGTCGTTTGGTTGTATTCTCATTTTTTGTAACATAATTCTTTAACTGGGACCTCATATTCACCACTTCTATCACTTCTTAGAACTTTAATTGTTTGGCTTAATTGATTTTCCACTTCGCTTTTGAAAATTTAAATTTTTCAACAGTCCTCATCTTTACTTCTCATTAGTAAATATAACAAAATCTAGTACAATCATCAATCAAAGTTATAAAATATCTTTTACTACTACCTCTTGTTTGTACTAATTTTAAATCACACACATCTGTGTGGATTAACTAACTCTCAAGGTTCTGTCGACCTTTTATTTATAGAAAAAAAGCAATTTTACTTACTTTTGCTTCTAACCCATATTTGGCATTTTTATCATTATTTTTAAAATTTAATTTTGGCAAATAATTTAATTGAACAAGTTTGAATCATAATAGAAGAACGAAGACGAACAAATTAGAAATACTGATAATTAAAACAAAGCAACTTAAGGGTGCGGATTTGATTTGGCCTAAGGTCCTGAATAAATTCAGTGTCCTTAGTCGTTTACACAACACGGCACTTGGTACTTACGGAATATGTTTGTACGACTCCTAGGATACAACACAACGATCTTCGGATAGTAGTAATCTCCAAATCAGAAGATACCAACGTCGAATTTCAAGTGTCTTCTCCTCTCAAATTAAAACTTAAAAATGATTGATCTTCTAGCACTCTCTAATGCTGGCCTAATGAATTTCGAATAATGAAGAATGCTGAGATGTTAAGAGGTATTTATAGAAACCAACACACTTTCTAAAAGTCCCACATCTTTTTGAAAAGGCACCCATTCGGCCCAATAGCAACCTATTTGGCTAAACAGCTGTGCACGAGGGACCTGTTCCTGCACAATTGAAAGGTTGGCCCTTGTTCGCTGGATTAAAGAAAAATATTCTGAAAAAAATTCGTAATTACCGTTTCGTTTAAATTCGAACATTGTGAAAACTGGTCGCAAAGGAAGTTAATTCCGGAAAGAAAATTTTAAAGAATTTCCCTTAATTTAAGAATTAAAATAATTGAATAAATTTTCCCCTCAAAAAATTAATATTCAATTAAGCCCAAAGCCCAAATCCCAAAGCCCAAGCCCAAGCCCCGGCCCTGCCGCCGAACCCGAACCGACCGCGGGTAGTCGGGTCGGACTGACGGGCGGCTGCGGCGGCAACCGCAACATGGGTTTAAATCAAATAAAGCCCATAAGGCTAATGGATCAGGGCCCCTTTTATATTAACTCCTCCCCTTTAAAAACCTTGTGGTGCCTAAGGGCCCAATTTAAGAATCCATACTTGGTTTTTATATTCACTTAAACACTTTTCTTTCTTTTTTTAAATGTGAGACAACCTTATCTATCCCATTTTTTCCTTTGCATTGGAAGTTTATTTGAAAAATATTTCTCATTCAAATTACTTGCTTTTTATGCAAATAAATACACTAAATTCATCTGACTCATTTAGGTGAGCATAATCTATCATTGTGTCATTTAATTTAGTGTACGGAACTTATTAAAATATAGTCCCAAGGTGTTCACAACACACTATTAAACCAAACTTCTAACAATAAAATTAAAACCCAATTAATAATACAAAATCAAATTATGATTTAATTCCAAATCAAATTCTACATC
>CM018894.1:7446906-7451906 GCA_009663005.1 Actinidia chinensis | reverse complement strand
AATTGTGAAGAAAAAAAAAATTGAAAATCCTACTAGATCTCCTTATTATATGTCATTCTTGTAAAAAAGATGGACTATTTCACACACTGTCCCCTGGCGAAGAAAATCAAAAAATTGTGTGTTAAACAGTGGTGGATGCCTAAGAGAACTATACATGTTATGATGTTAAGACTAACACACCAGGACCCAATGTAAAAAGGGTACCGAAAAAGAAAATTTAAAATATTTTGTAGGTACAAATACAAAGAAGAGAGGCAACCAAATAACTTAAAATAAAATACAAATCCAAGTGCACAAATCAGCAATAACACAAGAGCTTGACAAAGAAATATTTCATACATGTTCTATCCTAAGAGGAATAGATAAATTACACCTACAAAGAAATAAGGAAATGAGGCACATTGGCAATTATTATCCCAAGATTGAGAGAGAATGAGATCAAAGGAGTACATCCTCACCCTCCATCGAGACAAAATCTTCTTCCCTACAACGATTATAATGAGAAAATTCTTGGGCTAAAGTCCCAAATAGGTAGGTGATGGTATGATCTTAACACATTCCAACCATTTTACTTAATCTTGAAAATTTATTAAAGTGGTGTTGTTAGATAATTGTGCATAATGTGTTAGAATGTCATGTTTTTTTAATGTCTTATACCTATGGCATCCTATTTTTGTATCATGATGAGATTTTAAATAGTTTATTCATACTATCATGACTATGTAGCACTCTATTATCATATTTTTAGGGTTATTTAATTGATAGATCTAATGTTGATTAGATGATTTATATATTATGTGATTATCTAGATCTCTACCCAACCTATGTGAGCAACTGCAGGGTCATACTTTTGCTAACTATATACTGTACATGAAAATTGGCGTTGGGGTTGATTCATGTATATATCATTTTTGTTTTAAATATGATAATTTTATTTTATAATAGATACATTATAGGGTATGTAAATATAATGTTTTATTAAAATACATGATTTATATACCTTTACCATATTTATCTTGTACTCACTTCATGATTTGTACTCATACTAGTGGTGTATATTTTTTTATAATTCATCTGAAAGTGCTAAAATGATAATTTTTTTTGCACTCATTGATATTTCACTTAGAATTCATCATTTCTAGTCATCACTCATACTTTTTTGGTTGGCAATCCTTAGAGTCGAATAAGTCATTTTCATGATTGCATATACACTTATAAATACCATAGTGCTTTCATTGAGATATACATACTTTTGTTTCTATGATAAATAGAGTCATGCACAATTAAGATGAATGAATTAAGTCAAAATGTGTGCATTTTACTGTATCTCATCCTTCATGCAAAACTAATTTTTAATGAAAATTTTTTACTTTTTGGGTCATGAACACAATCTTGATGAACATGTCATTATGTGAATTGTATGAAATATGCTTAGATATTGTACATTGTGACATATATTTGCATGAAATGTTTTGATGTACTTTGACTTCCATTTAATTGCAGCATTCATGCTTATTCCACGTGCTTTCAATTGTGTATCTATTTAACTGTGGAATAGTATATGTTAGAGGGAGTTATACTCTATTTTGATAAAATCATCTTTTGTTGGTATCTTAAAAAAACCCCCCTCTATATTGAAGATTTTGATGACTGAAATTTATATGCAAAATTTTAAACTTAGTCACTTCACACCTCAATTGTCTTCTTCAACAGGGTCGTGCTTGATTATTATCTATAATATATGTTGATTCTCTTTCTATCTATCGCTAAGTGTCCTATTCTTATTATCAATTTTTTTCTTAAAAAATTATATCACTGTCCGATTGAAGTTGCAAAAAGAGAATTTGTCAAAATTTTTTTTCTTTTATAAAAGAATATGAGACTAGTCTCAATTTAGAAAAGGTTATTTAAAATTACTCATTTAATATGCTATGTGTGTTAATTGGCATCTATACTGCATGATGATTCTTACCCTAATGATCTTGCTAATTGGTTATATTATTTTATGCCAGTAGTTGTACGATATGGAAAAATTAGAGATATTATTTTTGTACCCCCCCTTTATATGATTTTATATGTGATTGCTTAAACCTATTAGATTTATGCATGTCATCATTATGAAATAGGAAGTACCACTCAAGAGGAGCACTAACTTATTAGTAGCACTTTGTTATTGTGGTGACATAAAGCGTGGCTTATGATTAGTAAACTAGTTGTATCACATTGTGCTTACTCAACCCCATGAAAATATAATAAAGTCTATTTTGGGCAACTCATAGAAAAGGTTTGTCTCTTAACACCATCATTTTTTGCGTATATTGACCTTACTTGCATTTTAATGTGGTAAAGGGGGAAGAGAAAATTAGGAATTTGAATAAACTCATATATGCATGCTATCCTTATTACTGCTTACCTTCTATAATACATTATCAATTACATTAATATGGGAGAGTAATTAATTTTGTATCAAATTCTTGCATATCCAAGAGTAAATTCAATATTTTTGATATGTTGGTTTTAATGTTATCTGATGATATTCATGACATCAAATGGTCGCATCATTAAGAGGCTTAATATTTAAATATAATTAACATGATACCTTGACACAAAATGTATATATGTTTATGCCTCTTAATAGTATTATTTGTCGATTAGTGCATATATATTAGTTTCCATAGCAATGGTTATTGTATATTTTAATATTAATTTTTTTCACCTCTATCTTGTCTACTCACACACAGCCATCATTATAGTAAGGTGATATTGCATTGCCTATATTTTGACTTTACTTAGATGTATTTGGTGATGTGTTTTGATCAGTGAGTTGCATGCTTACATGGTGTTTATCATTTCAACTCAATAAACATATTGTTAGAAGAGGTCTACATACTTTAGCTGATGTACTTTATATATAGACCTACTTCCTACCTTGAATCAAATTCTCTTACATGCTAAGTGAGCACTCTTTAGAAAACTTGTTTGCAACAAATCTCCTCTCCATTCCTATACTCATACTTAAATTCTTGTATTCATGTTTTGAATTTGTGTGTATGTGATGTTATGAATTGCATATTACTTGATGTTAAATAAATTTCAAATTCATTGACACATTATAATTTGAACTATCTTATACTTGATTGTGTGTATTATTATTTAGACATTTATCTTGTATTGTATAAGTTCTCATATGCTAAGTATTGTATTTTTTGAAGAACCTATACCCATTTCATGAAAACTATTTTTCTACCTTATATATTTCATATCAAAATAAAAATATATTTTCATCATATCAAGTCAATTGTTTTACTCTTTTGCTATGTTATTTAGTGACTGAACTCATGGTTCTTAAGTTTGGTTCAGATTAATTACATTGGTCTACATTTATTTTCTAAACTTACAACCATCGCTTGAGCATGTCTATATGCTACATCGGTTGCACCCTTATTTTGGACTTGCCTCTAGTATTGCGCAAGGTCTCTCTCATGATAAAGATATATTTATTAGAGAACTTGAATTGTAATTATGAAATCTATTTTACCTCACATTTATGTGTTTCCTTCTCTTAAAACAGGATTTCCCTATATTCATTCAATATATACCTTTTGCTAAATTACTACGACTTGAAATTGTGTTTTGAGTTGATTAAGTTTTTAAACTTACTTGTATATTGTATATTGAACTTAAAAAGGGTTGGTTTCAAAAGGAACTTTGAACACTAACCCCCAAGGACCCAAGATGATGTGGGTACCAAAGAACAAAACTTGAATTGTCTTGATTATAGGTTTTCCCACAATCCAACACAAGGAATGAGGTTGATACTTATCAATGGATACTTAATATATATGATTGGTTTAATATGAGGAACTCAAAGCCATGAAGCAACTCTATGTCCATATCAACCAATCTAAGATGGTGATAGGTACTCCTTTTGACAATAGAATTTATAAAAATATGATTGAATTTGGAAGTAGATTAGATATTATGTTTTGTATGCATATGTGATTATGTTTTGTATTCTAAATGATTATGCATATTGAACGAATTGGGTATAAGAAATTATTTTCCTTGATTGATTTTGATGATATTTATATTATATGATCTATATTGATAGATTATTATGTATTTGAATCCTATTTGCATTGATTTTAATTCTATTGCCAACAATCATTCATAAATTGCATTTTATGAGTATATGAGTCAAACACTTTTTATAAAAGTTTAACAGCTTTGTTTATTTTTAAGTGAAAATTGAATTTTGGCTCTCGTACTAACCTATTCAACTTTCAAATTTCATTGTCTATTCAAACCTCTCACAGAGAATAAGCAGTTTAATAAGAAAGTTTTTTTTTTGTTTTTTTTTTTTTTTTTTTTTTTTTTTTTGAAGAAGGGAGTAATATGAACATGATAGAATAAAGTGAGAAGCCAAGAAAAAGAAAAGGAAGGATGAATCCTCAATATGAGGATGAAATGAATTTAAATATGTTTATTTCATTCCTGCTCTGATACTTTATATACTCTAAAAGATTGGCTTAACATGTTCATTCCTTGATGAGTTGGCATTGAGTTTTGCTCAATGTACAACAAATTTTTTTTTATCAATTATTTTTACATTAATATTTTTGCGATTTTTTATAATCACTATCATACACTTATTTTTATAAAATGGGAATATTGAGTGTATTGTACAAAAAAGAATAAATAATATCATACATATGTATGATGAGTATGAACTAATTGATCTCAATGCTTATGATAAATGGAGAACAAATGTATTGAATAACTTATGGACTATTGTCCATGAATTGATAAATATTGAACTATGGCTACGATAAAAATATAAATGAATTGAGAATGAGAAAATGTTTTTTTATTGCATGACCATGAGATATGAAAAGAAAAAACGTGAACTAATGATGGGGAGAAAAATAGATATGTATATGTATGATTATTCAGATGAGTCAAATGTGAACTTTATGAATATGGAATATGACATGACACTA
>CM018894.1:7431906-7434406 GCA_009663005.1 Actinidia chinensis | reverse complement strand
CAATTCTGTGTCGACCATAATATCCCTGATGATGTTCTAATAGAGAGGTCGGGCCCTAATGAAGATGCCAACTTAGTAGAAGGGGAGGGAAATCGCATACCAGTCTGAACTTGGTTGGTCCACCAGGCTAGGTTCAAATTTCCCTTGAGTCCCTTATTGAAGAAGGTCATGGCCTTATGCCGTCTCACCTTCATGCAGGTGTCTGTAAATTTCATTCGCACTGTGTTGGCAGTGGACGTTCTGATGCAGAAGGAGGGCAAATAATTCCTTGCCAAGGATTTACTACACGTATACTACGTAGTGAGGCCTAGGAGGGACCTTGATACCCATATGTACATTGGTAATCACTATATGCATCTTCGGAAGCCTAATTAGCCTCAAACGACGCTGGTTACTGATGCTTCGGACAAGGACCTGTATCTGGATGAATTCATTTGGGTCTCAGAGAATTGGGAGTTCCAGGCCGATGACCCTAGTCATTTTTCGTTTATGAGGTTTAAGGGCTATGTCCTTACCGGTACGAGTAGATTTAAAATCGATTTACTTTACCTTGGTTTTTCTAGTAAATCTTGTATTTATTTTGTTTTTAATGGTTTAACATTCCTTCCGTCTTAGTTTGATTATTGTAGGATTCAGTACTCAATTTTGGAGGAGATCTAACCATTGTGCTGCTGCAATTGAAGCACTGAACAATTGTGTTTAGACTCGAAAAGTTGTCGAGCTACTCGATTATATTCCACTGTATCGTCATGTCATCCCTCACCGAGCTGATCGTCGGAGACAGCCCAGACTTCCACCTCTGCACATTTGCGAACGAGCTTTGAGGCATAGGAGTTAGCTTTCGATTGAGGTCAACGATCTTATTGAAGGGGTTGCTATCGAGCTTGCGCGACTTAGGGAAGAGGTTAAAGGGCTTAGTACTGCCTCTAGTGGATTGAACTCTTTTGCCTCATTCGACCTCAGCGATGATGAAGAATGAGAAGGAGAAGAAGAAGGGGCAGCGGGCGTAGTTGGTAACGAGGAAGAGGACGTCGAAGTTAAAGAAAAGGAAATGGTCAATTAGGGCGAGGACCAAATCCCATAGATTGCTCCTCCAACCCAGATTCTAGCCACAGAGCTAGTACTCGTGCTCAACTTAGACTCTGAAGCTATAGATGACCTCGCATTCCTAGAAGTTGCACCCGCTGCCGATGATCTGATTGAGCATTTCTTCAACCTAGAAAGAAGCTCGGGTTTAAGCTCGGGAGAAGTTGATATGGCTCCTAAGATCAGAGCTTTGGGAAAGAAGAAAGTTGCGGGGGCCGAGCTAGAATAACAAGCCCTTGACCCTATCTTGGCTCTACCCAATTCGGCGGCTAAAGTTCAGTCAAGCGCCTCATCATCTATGTGCGTCAGCAAGCAAAAGGAGAAGTAGCGTGTGGAAGGGCCTCCTCATCCATAAAAGGGGAGAGGAGTTGGTAACTCGGCCACCTCTCTAAAAATTACCGATGCTCTCGAGCTTTGGGCTCTAAAGTTCACAATTGTCGAGCTCGGGAGGCAGGTGACCAATGTTGATTCCTTAAGGGAGCATGAAACCTGCTTGGCCTTGAGGAACACCATCATGCTCCCACGAGATGTGGCTGATCTAACTGGGAGGGCTCAGAGGACATCAAAGATAAAATGATCATGCAAGGCATTTAGGTATGTTACCCAACTCAGTCAATGCTGGGCTACTTAATAAATCTCTTGTGTTTTCTTTGTAGATCCTCCAGCA
This sequence comes from Actinidia chinensis, assembly GCA_009663005.1. Lineage (NCBI taxonomy): Eukaryota > Viridiplantae > Streptophyta > Magnoliopsida > Ericales > Actinidiaceae > Actinidia > Actinidia chinensis. The sequence goes on along the minus strand of CM018894.1, from coordinate 7,432,653 downwards.
AGCTAAATCAAACTCAAAACGCTTGAAAAAATATTCCATTGACCTAAAGAAGGCCAATTAGAGGGCTCACACCTTTGAGAGTGAGCTAAAAAAATCTCGACTTGATCTGGCATCGACAGAATTGATTGCAATTTAGGCTTGCAATGAAGCCGAGGTTTCACTCGCGCAACTAAACAAGGCTCTTCAAGAGAATGCCGATCTCAAGAGGGTGCCTTCCAAGGAGGTTTTCCAGAAGGTTTTTGATCGCGGCTTCAATCGAGTTAGATACTCTTATGTGCATGGAAAAAAGTCGTGGGACAGAGTTCGGGGGTCGCGTGGAGTTCAGATAACTCTTCCCTTAATTTTTCCAAGTATATTTAGGTCAATCTCGTGGGACAAAATTCGGAGCTCGCATCGAGCTCGACTAACTTTCCCTTAAGTCTCTACACAGTGTATTTGGGCAAAATTAGTGGGACAGAGTTTGGAGTTCACGTGGATTTTGGCTTACTCTTCCCTTACTTCTGCTAAGTATACTTATGCCAACCTCATGGGACAAAGTTAAGAGCTCGCGTCGAGCTTGGCTAACTTTTCCTTTAAGCCTTTGCCCAGTGTATTTGGGAAAAAGTCATGGGACAGAGTTCGTAGCTCGCGTGGAGTTCGGCTAACTCTTCCTTTACCTTTTCCAAGTATACTTACGCCAACCTCGTGGAACAAAGTTCGGAGCTTGCGTCGAGCTCGGCTAACTTTTTCTTAAACCTCTGCGCAATG
>CM018894.1:7384406-7386906 GCA_009663005.1 Actinidia chinensis | reverse complement strand
GGCAATATCACGTCTATTGTGTTAGAAAAAAATTACGGTAAATATAAAATTTTAAAAAATAATTTTCATTAAGAACAATTGTATATAAGTAAAACTAAATTTATATTTACAAAACATAAAACATGAATGAGATACAAATAGAATTACGAGGCAAGTCCTACAAATGCAGTTTCTTTAAGAAATATTCACCGTCTATCGAGGGTATTGTAGACTTCACGGTGTCTTTCTCATAGGATAAAACAGCTAGACTGCGTACGTTGGAACACCACCGAGGTAAGCCTAGATGAGCTGAATCTAAGTATGTCTCTCTCTCAAAACTGAAAAACCAAAACTATGAAAACTATGTAAACTCTCCATTTTTTTAAAATCAAAAGTCCTACCTTTCTTTTATAGGAGAAGGAAAAGATAGAGTCATTTTTCCTATTTAAATTATGAAAATAAAAATCGTTTTTCCAGTTGGACTGTGATGGGAGGAATTCAATGAGTTTTTGTAATTGACCTCTACAAGTGAGAAACCTATCAATACCCAACTTCATTCATACCAAATTTTCAACAATCCCCCCATGAATGAAATTAACAAACAAACCGATGCAGAATACAAAGTTCACCTGAGAGAGAGACAATGGATAATTTTTGTTAGGATAGGTAATTTTGGGCCTTCAATCTTCCCTTATGAGAGTCTATCTAATTTATTAGCAAATCAGTGGACATGTTCATCTTGAATTGTACCGCCGTTGGTGTAAATTGAGATAATAGACGTCATACATGAACTTCTTCTAACATAATTTAGTTATCACTGTTGTGTCCATTTCGACCATGGAATACTTTTCCTGGTTCTGTAAGTATTTTCTTGATAATTTTGTCTTTCCAAATTCTCAAATAAGTAGCCCCACTTCATCTCACGTATATGACTTTTTATCATAAGTATATCACAATACACAGCCTGGCTCACTAGCACAAATAGTCATTCATTAAAAGTTAATGATTAACTTTATTTATAATCACTGTGCATCATAAGAACGAGTAAGAGTTATTCAATTTCACATTGATTATCTTAGATATACTCAAGTAAGCTGTCTCATTAAACCTAAATCTTGGTATCTCTTTAATCAACTAGGTTGGGTTTTCCTCCACGATACATTTCTTTTTATAAGTTTTAAATCCATTCCTTTCTATGCTTGCTCAACTAGGTCTCGGCTTAACCATTTGGTTTACGGATCCACGATATTGTCCTTTGACCTCATATAGTCAATAGCGACAACTCCACTTGAGAGTAGTTGTCTAATGGCATTATGTCTACGATGAATATGTCTAGACTTACTATTATACGTATTACTCTGTGTCCTACCAATCGTAGATTGACTATTGCAATCAATGGTAATTGTAGACATAAGTTTCGACCATGTTAGAATACCTTCTAGAAGTTGGCGTAGCCACTCGTGTCTAGAGTAATGAACTCTGATTCCATCGTAAAACATGCAATGCATGTTTGTTTTGAAAATTTCCAAGACACTGATGCACTACCAAGCATGAAGATATATTCACTCATGGATTTTGAATATATTTCATATCCGATATTCAATTTGCATCACAATACCCTTCTAGTATTGGTAAAAATTTGGTGTAATACAGTCCAAAATCATGAGTTATTATCACTTTCCAGTGATCATTACTAAGTAAGCTATATCGAGCCTTGTACAACTCATTAAATACATCAAACTCTCAATTATACGAGAATATTTCAATTAGGATATGTCTTCCCCTATTCTCGGATAAGTGGAGATTTACATTTATAAGAGTCTTGCGACATTCGAATCAGATTTATTGAATTTTTTTAGAATCTTATGAATATAATGTGTTTGAGATAGCATAAGTCCGTCAGATATTCTAGTGATCTTGACACCCAGAATCATATCTACAAGGCCCATAACCTTTATGTCAAACTTCGAGTTCAATATGTTCTTGGTAGAATGGATAACTTTATCGTTACTACTTACAATGATCATATCATCAACGTAAAGACACAAGATGACGTACCCTTCGTTTGTATCCTTGATATATATACATTTATCACATTCGTTAATCCTAAAGCCACTATAACATTATCAAACTTCCCATGCCATTGTTTTAGTACTTGCTTGAGACTATACAGAGATCTAACGAGCCTATAGACTTTCCCTTTATGTCCAAGTACAGAAAAAACCTCAGACTATTCAATGTATATTTTTTCATCTAAATCTCTATTTAGAAAAATTGTCTTGATATTTATTTGATGTATCTCGAGATTTTGCAAAGCTGCGATAGCGATTATTATCCGAATTGATATAATTTTTGAGACTGGTGAATATGTATTAAAGTAGTCTAGGTCTTCTTTCTGTCTATATCATTTGATAACAAGTCTGTCTGTATACTTATCTATTGAACCCATTTGCTTTTATCTTCCTCTTGATGATCCATTTGTATTCTAGACGCTTATTTTCTAATGGCAAATCCACCAGTT
>CM018894.1:7326906-7329406 GCA_009663005.1 Actinidia chinensis | reverse complement strand
TTTTTTGTATATCCGTATATATATAGTTATACACACACACACACACACATATATATACTCAATTAGCTAAGGTATGTATACTATAAGGGAATAAAATATACAACTACAAGTTCTAACCTTACTAGGGCAGGCACCGTCGCCGGGCTATCGCTATGAAGTAAGCTCGGGGACTCTTGTGCCAGAACTCGGTCGAGACATCACCAAACACCGGTACTGTCCAAGCTAAGGCCATCATCACTTCCTAACTGTTGCTCTATAGCAAGCTCGGTAGGGTAACTGCGCCGAATTTTGGCCGATGAACAATGATCAGCGACAATCCCTAGACGTATCAAGGGATAAAAGGTAACTTGCACGATAAAGTTTCCTATGACAGTCCCTATGCCTGGATTGAAGATATCAATAGTATGGTGACAAGCCACCAACCATGCCCTAGGAGCATGGCTGAGTCGGCCATTTACTGACACAACAGTCAGCGCATCATCTATGCACCGAGCTGTAGTCTGTCCAATAACACAATAGTTGTTGACGAGTCAAAGTACGAGTCGAACTGTGCTATATAAGGTCAACCCTTATTCTTTAAAATGTACACAAACTCAATTGAAATAAGCTTACACTCTCCTTCTCTCTTTCCATATATATATTTTTCGGTAATCTAACTTGACTGTCGGAGAGCTATTTTTCAGAAACAGCTCCGACAGCCGATCTTACTATTTCTGTGTTGCAGCTAGGCCATTGCAACCAGCGACTGCCTGCAGCCACCTTCACCACTGCAGGAGTTTATCCTCAATTTTCTTTCCTAAACTCACTCCCTACAATTGGCGCCTTCTGTGAGAAATCGATTATAGACATCTACAAAGATAGTCACAAAGCAGTAATCGTTCTAGAAGTCAAGAAACTAGATGGGAGCCCCCTCATGCTCCCAGAACTTTGGGAGACAAAGGGGCTAAACTATTGGCTGATGCCTAGAGGACGGCCAAGCCACCTCCAGGAAGAAACCAGGTCGGTTAGAACAAAACCATCAAGCACCTGTAGACCCAATTGGTTGAAATGGCACAAATCCTGGTTGACAACAAACTGATGAAGCTAGCACAGCGCCAGAAGGAGGACCATCCGAGGACATATTCAAAAGAAATAAACCCCCCGCCTCGAGAAGGTCAAAATAGGAGGCAACGTAGATCCCATGTGAGCCTAGATAGTCGGAGCGATAGTAAATCCGTGGTATTGAATAAGTGGAGGTGTCGCCAAGTCGAGCCCACCCTAGCATGGATCTCAGTGAGACACTCAATGCCAAACGAAATCGAAAAGGCGATCTATGTGCTAAGCTCAATAACTGAATAGTAGCGGCATTAGAAAAAATAATCATTCCAGAAGGATCAGCAGCTCGCACAACTAAGTTAGTACCAAGGGAAACGGTCCCGAAGTACCAAACTCCATTCACCCAAGACATCGAAGGAATCGACCAGCCCAAGAAGTTTATGCCACCAAAGTTCACACTACATGATGAAAAGTCAGACCCAAGATCCCACGTCAGTCATGCCAGACAAATGATGGCCCTATGGAATTATTTGGACGCGGACTTTTTCCCCCTTTCTAATGGCTATCTCTACATTCTTCTAGTAGTGGACTACGTGTTCAAGTGGGTAGAGGCTATCCCTACACGAACCAATGACCACAAGTGGTGGTCATATTTTTTAAAGAAAATATCTTTTCACGGTTCGGGATGTCTTGGGCGGTCATAAGTGACCAAGGCACACGCTTTTGCCATAGGCCATTTGAGGCCTTAATGGCAAAATATGGCTCTCACAATACGTGTTAAGTGCGAGTCAAGCTCGGGAGCTATGTCAGAATCATGGCTCAAGTTCGAGCTCAAGCTTGAGAGCTATGTCAGAATCATGGCTTCCCTCTGAGCTCAGATCGGATGGTACAGTCTTTATTCTTTTTGACATCCCTGCAAAACAAATACCGACATCTAGAAAGAGATTAAACACTGGAAAAGAATAAAGACTGTACCATCCGATCTGAGCTCGGAGAAGCCATGATTCTGACAAAGCTCCCGAGCTGAGCCGAGCTGCCTGGCTCCCAATAAAGGAAGGTCGGACTTTTGCCACTAAGATTGACAGCAAAACTTGATCAGGGAGGCGAGATAGAATTCTCTCACTCCTCCTCATGGTTCCTATGTACTCTACTGAGTTGTCTCGAGCGTGGTCACCTCGGGGTTGTTCATCTCGGGAATGGCGGGACTCACCCTCGTTGCCCGAAGCAGCTTCGCCATCCATAGACTTGGCTTCGGCGTTGTTCCTGCCACTGGACGACATCCCTTCGTAATCGAGGGCAAAGTACTTTTGAAATATTTTAGAGCCAAGGTCTATCGGAACCTTGAAGTATCCTCTCGGCCCTAACTTTTTAAAACCCTATTTGGCCTCCGATATTCGAATCGCGTTCAAGATGGGCAAGATTTTATTGCAACGTTTGCCTGGAGAAATGAAGAGCATTGTTAGGG
>CM018894.1:7319406-7321906 GCA_009663005.1 Actinidia chinensis | reverse complement strand
TTTGGTCAGTTTATTATTTTTAATAAATATAATGATTTAAATAAAATTAATAATAAAAAAAAACGCCTAGGCGCTGCCCGGATACCGCCTACGATTTTTAGAACCTGTCAGTAGCATCAAAAATTACCATCCACACTGTCACTTAGCTATCCAACATACCAAGAAAGCAAACTTTAATTTTTTTTTAACCTTTAAAGTCCCCAAGCTCCATAACTTTGAGGGTTTCAGTATGCTTCTATAAACTTTCTTGAGTTTCTTCACAAAAAGACTAGTATAAGGAAAACTTTTTTCATAATTAGCCCGTAATTGGGATGCCTAATTTAATTTGTTTCTCTGAATTTTCTTATCTTTTGTGAACATATCAAGATTTTACAGTTTTCTATTTCCATTGATGAGAGGAGTCTGAATCTAAAAACTTTGATCTAATTTGACCTAAAAAAAAAATTATGAAAAATAATTTTTGCACTCCTTTTTTATCAAATACATTCCATTTTTTGTCCTTGTTATGGAGTGTATTTAGTAAAAAAAAAATGCAAAATAAATTACCAAATACACTCCATAATAAAGACAAAAAAAGAATGCATTTGTTAAATAAAGGAGTGCAAAAATCATTTTTCAAAATTATTCAAAACAAAATGAGCTATTATCTTTTGTTTAGTGAATTTATTTCAAATTTATCAAAAATTTATATTTCTAAAATTTCTCCCCGCATTAAAAATTTGATTAGAAAAAATACAAAAAACGAACAACCTAGAAAAAGGGAAAAAAAAAAAAAAAAAACAAAAAAAAAAAAAACAAAAAAAAAAAAAAAAAAAAAAAAAAAAAAAAAAAAAAAGAAAAAAAAAAGCAGCTAATTAATTCTATCCCAACCCTAAATAAACGAACCATGCGGATGTGGGTGTGATTAATACCAGTGGCCGATAGGCGCCTCTGCTGGACCTGGAGAGCGCAACATGTCACCAAAACGCAGTGATTTGGATAGGCCTTTGATCCCATTCCTAACGCAGCAGTAACAATCTGGCGACCTGGAAACGCCGGCGGCAACGAGCAGTTCTCGAGTCCTATCTCACTGAAACCGTCACGTTCCTGATCTCTTCATCCCGTCTCGACTGAAATGAGGACCACGACGACAATGTTGGAGCAGAGGAAGTGTTGGTGGAATATGTGAGTGTAGAAAAATAGAAAAGGAATGAGAAGGGAAGAACAATATTAGAAGCTCTGATATTTTATTACTTTGAGTACCCGTTTGGTTGGAGGATAGCCGAGTGAATAACTTTTTTTTCTCGGATAACTCATTTTATCCGGCGTTTGGATGATTTAAAACGTTCCGAATAACTTTTCCTTCAACGGACGGATAGATACTAATAATTTTTGAGTAGCTCTTACCCTAACCAAAAGTTATCGGGCGGATAGACACGGATATCTATATATTATATGTATGAATATCTTTATATTAGATATTTATTATATTCTATATATATATATATATATTTTTTTTTTTTTCACATCTAGATATCTACATTTTTTTTTTCTTATCCCCACCCTTATTCGTTCATTCTAAAAGGTATTCAAACAAAGTTAAAAGTTATTCCCCTCTAAAACTTATACCTCCTCTAAAACTTATTCCCTAATGCTATCTGGCAGCCAAACGACCCTAAGAATTGATGACATCAAAGGACTTGCTATTGACTAAACCTTTTGCTACTGCCAAAAGGAACTTTTGATGGTATTGGAAGGGGCTTTCTCTCTATTTTTTTTGGGATATATATTTTTTGCTACATCTAAATTAACATATTTATATTTTTCATAGAAAATACAAGAAACTTCTACATTTATATTCAAGACTCTTAGAAGATTAAACCAGTCACCTAAATATTCATTCTTTTGCAACTTCCAAAGTATCTATTCTAGAGTATTCCTTCAAAAAATTAAAAATATCTTTAACACCTCCTCTAATTGTAATTTTCAGTTGCTTCTTGAATTCTTGAATTTTTCAGTAGTAATAGGCTTTTGTGAGCATGTTGGCTGGCTGATCATTTGTGTTGAATATAAAATTGAGAGTAATTCTGTTTTGGCGTAACCAAATCTCGGATGAAAATGATTTGAATCTCAATGTGCTTTGATCGAGCATGAAACACGGTTTTTTTGAACATAGCAATAGTAGACTATTGTCACCGTGGTAATAGGGGTGTTGGCAGTTGCTGCTGCGGATTCCTGCAAATCTGATAGAATTCTTCTTAGCCAAATGGATTCACATATGCATCTGTTGCGGCTATGTACTCGGCTTCAGCGAGGTATAATGCCACTGCTTTTTGCTTCTTAGAACTCTATAATTACCTTGGTGCCAAGACAAACAAATAACCTGAATGTGCTTTTTCTGGCATCCAATGAACCAGCCCAATCATTGTCAGTAACCGCTAGTTTGTTATATCTTCTTTCTTATACAAGAACCATGGCGTCCTTGTTCCTTGAATACTCAACATACCCCTTTTAGCTGCTG
>CM018894.1:7301906-7304406 GCA_009663005.1 Actinidia chinensis | reverse complement strand
GAGTCCGGTTTCTATACTCACCGGGTTAAAAGGGGTTGACCGGGACCGTTTCTCCGGCCGGTCGACAGGTTCAACCGGTTCGAAACGGCGATTAGTCCGGGTTTAACATAGTGCTTCTAAGAGCTAAAATTGTATTTAAAGGTAGACAAATTACAATATATGATTTTTTTACTGGCTTAGGTAATAATTATGATCAATTGGTGAATTGTGGTTACGTGCCCATAAGGAAGTGATTGTAAGCATTTTTTATGCTAGATGTGATACAGGGCAATTTTTCATAAAGTAATGTCCATGATAAGATTTTTGAATTGAAATGAGTGTACTCCCAAAGGGGTTACACTAATAGATTGAATTTTCTTACATTATGTATGACTGTGTCCATTGTGTTATTGCATACAATTGCTTGTCCAAAGGGGGTTATTGTGTGTTTTAATGACAAGAATGTGAGTTTAGCAGCGATCTGAGAAATGCCTAACTTTGAAAATAAGGTCTCGCCCAAAGGGGACATTTTAAAATACTGGAAAGAAAATCTTAATATGGTGGCTAGCTAAGAGGGACCTCATAGCATGTTGCACTCTCTGCCCAAAAAGGGAGACGACAATGATGCACCGGGGCATCCCCATTATTTAGCTTGGTAAAATTATTGCCCATTTATTTACTGATATATTGCCTTCTTTTATTGCCCTGACAGTTTCTTTTGCGGTTAATAACAATAAAAAACACCGTTTGTGCTATAAATGGTTCACATTTTAAGAAGTAGGAAACAAGATATAGAGTTTGCTTTAGGTATTGTTGATCTGGATTTAGCCTTAGAGAGCCTAAACCTACCTGCCTTACTGACCCCAGTACTGCTTCTGAGAAGGAGTCATATGCCCAATTGGGAAAGATCAAACTGACTCACTCAGCCTCCTAGCTTATCAAGAGCTCATCCCTGGGCATCTATTGACTTGGGTTGCCTGAGACTCAAATAAGGCCACAGTGTTTGTTTGAGGGCTATAGGACAGAGATATCAATATCAGTAGGCTGAGACTGGATCCCTAATGAATGAACTCACGAGTTCAGGTATGATAGCCAAAGTGGGGTAAGGGAATATTATGTTTACACTTGTTTTTCTCCAATCCAAACTTAGAGGTCTGAATGTAACCTCCCTATATTTCATTGTCCATTATGCTCTTCATAAGTCCTTCCATCAGAGTTTAAGCCAGATAAAAACATTGCCTATAACACCTAGAATGAGTCTGACAGTAGATGACCTCATTACCAAGTATTCTTTAGAAGAGAATAAGCTTAAGAGAGAAAAACTGAGTCCGCCTTACTATTTCTCATCCTAAATCCCCTTATAGACAGGGTCACTGGGAACCGTAAAAATTATAAAAACTTGAAATCTATACTCTCATAGTTTAGAATAATAAAGGGCATGGAAAAGGAGGCCTGGTCAGCCCACAATCCTTTAGGTCCCAATCAATATTAAGAAAGGTATCAAGTGTTTTTTCTTTAAGAAAAGGTGCCACGTAAAGAAAATGTCATAAGGGTTCAGTCTTGGTTAGAGAAAGAAAAAGAATCCGAATGAGGTAACTCACTTGCCTTATAACTTGCATGATCCAATTTCGTTAATGTTCCATCAAATTCCTTGGTGGTTAACAGTGGTGCACTGTTCATGTTGCTAATTTTTCAAGATTCAAACAGCGGAGGCCAAAGTGAGAGTGAGGCAAAACTTAAAGTTGGAGATGATAGCATAGTTGGGTCGAGTTCATAGGAGATGTCGTTTCCAATTTAGAAACTGTTTTTTAACTTGTTTTCAGGAAAACACTGCTTATGTACCCGTCTTTTAGATGAAATTTGATTCTATTTCTTCTTTGGATAAATTTGGATATGGTTTTCAATTCGAATGCGTGGTTAATTTTAGTTTTATACTTCAAAATTGTTTGGCCATGAATTTTTTATCTGATGGGTTATAACAGGTTAATTCGAAGAATAATAAATATCCCTCCTTCCATGTTGAAAATTGTATAAGAGACCTAGAATTAAAATCCTCCATGTTGTGGCTAAGCATTTAGGTCATTTTCTAAAGAAAGAATTCAAAGAGGTTAATTAAGATGACATTCTTATAAAAATCGCTTGATTTTGGAGATCTAGATACTGTGTTGAACTGTATTCGTGGAATTTGACCAAGACTAAGAAGAAAAGTGCACACGGAGTGGTGGAACCTTTTTAGAAGTCATACACATTGATAAAGTGGACCCTATTCCTCTACTTTTTGTGAAAATAATTATTTTTCTGACCTTTATTAATGAATTTTCTCACGATATGGTCTAGGTTTATCAATTAAGAGAAATCTGATGGCACTTGAAAAGTTCAAAATTTTTAAAAACAGAAGTAGAGAATCAACTGGTCAAAAGAATTAAGGTGGTTAGGTCTACGTGGGGGTGATTATTATGGCAGACATGATGTCACTGGACAACGTAAGGACTGTTGGCTCAAATACTTGTCACGAAATGTT
>CM018894.1:7289406-7291906 GCA_009663005.1 Actinidia chinensis | reverse complement strand
GGTGTACTATGTAGCGTGTGAGAGTGGACACAACCATAATCCTTGGACATTCCAGCCATTTTTTGTAGGTGTGTTTTCTAAAATTATTCTTGATCGTGTATTTAAAATCAATTAATTTTTGCCATCTGATAAGGAAGTGATAGTTTTGGGCGGAAAAAAAATAATTTCATGTGAAATCTCAGCCGTTAAATTAATTCAAATGGATTTCAATCATAGATAGCGGGAGATAGATTTGAGATTCAAACTGATTTGTGATTTATGTTATAGATTTGTGTCATCCGCTGGTTATAGAACCTTGGGTGACTATGCCTCCATGCACTATCTTAGAATTGCCAAAAACAATTGAAACTTTTGAAAAAAAAGCTAATTTTTTATAAGCATTGTGATGTTTTTCAATTTTTTACTTTTGAATAATAAGATTTAATATAAGTTCAATTACAACGAACACCCTCGTTACAATTGTTAGGGATTTATATTAAATACTATTTGTGTATGGCTTTTAGTATTATTAATAAATTAGTTTCCCTTTTAATAAGAATCTGTATTAGTAATGTTTGCATTAATATTATTTATTTAATATTGTACATGTGTGTCTCTTATTCTATAAAGTAAATAATTTGGTGTGTAGAGTACGGCTTACACACAGAAGATTAGATCATTAGTTCTTATGAAATATAAGTTTATCGTTTACAGTCTTAGATAGAACTGGACACACTATTAGTAGGACTGTAGAGCAAGGTTTTAATTAGGTCCCTGTCCTTACGAACGGGACGGGGTCTTTCATTTCTTGTACTAGTATACTTTTGTGGTTTATTTTTTGTATGTATTGAATAGGACCGTATTGAGATTAATTATTTTTATAATAACTATATACAACAATTCATATCTCATGTTTATTATGAGTCTTATACTCTTAGGTCTTGATATATTGACACGTGCAATTTAATTTTATTATTTTAATTCAAAGAAAGCAGTGAAGATTTTTTTTTTTTGGGTTCATAAACCTCAGTGAGTTAAACAGAACCTTCACGTGTATGGTGAATATTACTATTGATTGGAAATCCACGTCCGTATTGGGATTGATGATACCCCCTTAAAGAAGTTTATAAGTTTTTTGATTAATGTCAAACCTGCAGGTGGCTTATGAAAAAACCGACATATCAAATAAGTTAAATACAAGATCTCAAGAAATTAAATTTAAATTTAATTGTCAGTATTTAATTAACAAGCGGGTATCTGTAATGTTTTTACGTGGGAGATAAATAAGTATTTAATAAAAGTGTAGCTCGAACTATATTCACGTATTACAAAGGAGTGAATTATAATTATTTAGTGGATTTATTATAATTTACATAAATAGGGAGTAACATGAGTGCTTAGGAATTCTATTTGTGTAGGACGCCTAATCGTACTGAGTCTCTGGTTCCATTTAGCCTAATAGACAAACCTTATATAGGTTAGGGTTAAGAAAAATATTCGGAGAGCAGCAGCGAGCCCCCTCTCTTTGGAGTAAAGCGTGTGTGAATAATATAGCAGAAGACTATAGATTGTGATCGAGCGGTTGATACATGTTACTTTTTGAAATCAATGAGAGTATGATTCTAATTATGTAGATTAATTTTTATTAATTAGATCAGATCAAATTTTTTAGTATTATGCGTATGCACTATAACCGAGTTGTGAAAAATTCCACAGTCCTCATCAACAAGAACACTACACCATTAAGTAGCAACTCATGAGAAATTTTTGTTACTATATATTTTATTTTTTATAAGTCTCAATACATTCTGATTGTTATACAGGCACGAACCTGAAGCAAAATTCATTTTTTATACATAGATAGGTATTGAGATCAAATTTGTTATATATGTGGCGTATAAACAAAGTTTACGTATCTCAAGTCATTGATTAACACATGCAAAAAGAATTTAATCTTCCATTTGTTTTGTTGATTAATCCATTATGACACAACACTATGATTTAAGTGGTTGAACATGAAATTTGATTACATGTATTACTTTCCTTTCTAGCTATAAGCTTCGATCCATTCTTATTAATACAATGCCATCAAGCTTAGGAAGAATTCATTTAGCTCTACAAATGCTTAACTTTTGGTACAAAAAAAAAAAAGCACAGCTCCGAAACTTCACACCACACACATATTACATAACAGTAACACAATATAATGTTAGAACAATACACGTTTCTAATCATCCAATGATCAACAGCATTCAAAATAGTAATTGCTAGCAATAAAAATGCCTACACCACGCCTACAAATTGAAAAAACACTTTTCTCCGATAGTCTTATCCATAATGTGCAGCAAACACCACAAAGGCCCACAACGAATCCAGATCCCATGCTAATGTAGAACCAAAGCATTTCATCTTCTTTCCTCGTATCATTATCTTCTAGGCCATCACAAGAAGTAGGTGAACTAGATGCATCTTCATCACCTGGGTGTTGGAGTTTGGAGACAACTAATCTATGAGTTTTGGA
>CM018894.1:7274406-7279406 GCA_009663005.1 Actinidia chinensis | reverse complement strand
TGAGTTTTGGGACAGTGGTTACATGGCTCTGGAGTTTTTTAGCATCGGGGTGCTCTTACTTGAGAACATAACGGAGAAGAGGAATTCTAGTTTCCATCTTTGCTTGAAATCCTTCCCTACTTTGTCTTCCATTCCACACGAGTAACATTTTTTTGGATATCAAATAGACATTTTGTGCTTACATAGTAGTGGCATTTGAAATTTAGTCGCAAATGTTTCAAAATTGTTACTTTGATGTGATTGGCGGACAAAAAGACGAAAAATGCAAAGACGAAAAAAGAAAGAAAAAAAACATAAAAAAGTTGGGCATTTTATTTGGTAAAGTTAAAGAGTAGCATTTTCATTTAGTATGGCTTCCATGTTGAAGCCAATTCTGCGGTTGGACTAAGGCTGTGTTTGATTTAAGGATTTTTCGAGAGAAAATGTAGATAATCCAGTGGTCCTGAACGGTTGGATCGTCTAATTTTTTCTTTTTCATTTCCTTTACCTTTATCAAATTCGGAATTCAAACATAGCCTAAAAGAAAATCTAAAAGTTGTTTAAGTGCAGTAGTATATTTGACATTAACCTTAAATTCAAATATTTTTGTATGAAATTAAAATTCATATGGATCATGACATAGCAAATCCACCACGTGCATCTCATGCTATTACACTAGTAATATGAAGAGGGAGAACATGTCTACATATGCATAACATGATAAATTTTTTTTTAATAAAATACCTCCCAAAAAAAGTCACATTAGACTCACCTCTGCATAATAAACTTGACAATCCGTAGTCACTTGACAATCCGTAGATCTCAATTAAGCCTGGGTATTAGAAGGATAGTGGAAGTTAGGATGTCTGAAATTATTGTTCATCCAAAGAATCGTCCATTCAACCACTAAGATACCCGTGCAAACTAGAGACCGGACCATTCTATTTTGATGACGCATTGAGTTGTTATCTTACACTAAATTTTATAGATTAGTTTATCTTTATGGGGGAGTTATTAGATGCTTGTTGGGTATCCCAACTAAATAGTGATTGGTTCATGTCATAGGGGTCATCAATTGGGTGGTGGTTTTTCCCAATACGCAATGAATGTGCCAATGGGTGATTGCATTGAAGACCAGGCCTTATAGTCCAAACATGTGGGGTTATCAAGGTTCAAGTCCAATCTATTCATTTTGTAGGATGCTATATTTGATTATTTATGGGAAAAAATTAAAGGGATCAGATAATTTTAGTCAAATGATTCGTCACATCTATCTTTAGTAAAATTGGATGATAAGAACAATTTAAATAAATACATTTTTATGACAAATATAATGAAAATCATGCAATTATAAATATCGATTCAATTTAATATTTTTCAGAGATAATCTATATGCATGGTAATATAAGCATCGCAATGGCTTAGATTTAACAGTCCAATCACATTAATGACTAAAGAAAAGTCATTTCCCTTTTCTTACTCACTATTAGGAGTTAATTTGATAACCTAATTCAAAATTTAAACTATATGTATTAAGTAAAATTTAATTAAAATTCCATTTAAATACGTGAATTTCAAATCAAAAAATTTCACATTTTTTTATTGAAATTGAATAGTTTATATTTAAATTTAGTAGTAGACATAAGGTTTTCAAGATTGAGTTTTAGAGTTTTTTATGATTGATTTAAAATGACTAATAATAGTAGTAATTTGAAATCCTTCATTAATGCATATAGTTATACAAAATATGTATCTTTTTTACTTCTAATCTCCCTTCCTCTCTAGTTTCACAATAAACCTATAGCTAAACCTCTTCTAATCTCACTTCCACTCTTGTTTCACAACAAACCTATAACTAAACGTTTTTTATTTTTTATTGAATTGAATATAAAATTCATCGATTTGAAATTCACATGTCCAAATGAAGTCTCAGTTGATTTAATAACTATATTTCATATCACTTAAAAGTTTTATGATATAGTTACATGTTTGGTAAAGCTTAAAAAATAACTTTCAGATTGTACAAAAGTTTTTTTGAAAAAGAAATCCCTAGAGTGCTGCTAAAAATTTGCTTAAACCCCTTCCCCCTTCCCCTCCAAAAGCAAAACACAAATAAAACGTTTTTTGTATTTTTCCAAACATTACCAACAACATTTTTTAGCTAAAAAATGGGAAAAAAAAGTTGCTAGAAGTTAATGAGAATATTGGGGGCAGTGAATAGAGGGTGTGTGTAGTGAGTAGTGGGTATATAGTGAGTATTAAGTGATGTGGAATGTTTAATTTCTACCATTATATGTATAACACTGTCTGAGTTAACACCCTAAACACTCCCAATTACAATCATCACTAACACATGCACAAAGAGACAGAGAAATCCACAAGTTCAAATGCATTAAAGTGTAATGACGATAGTAATACAAAAGTAGTAAGAATATTCTTATACAAAAAGAAATATGTGAAAATAAGCATATTGAATAAGGCAATTGACAAAAGACGATCTAACATCTACCATCTGTCTAACCAACAAATGATAAAGCCTACCAACAAAGGGTGATACGAATCAGGAGGTCAATATTGTATCTTGTGTTAGGCTATAGGCTATCATACAAAAGATTACACTATCCAATAATCTTGAGGTTAGTAACTCACTAAAGCTTCTTTTTTTCATATTTTGTTTTGCTTATTTCTTGAGTTAGATCTAAGAGGTGAAATTACTAATCCTTCAACATTTCAAACCAAGGCAATTCAATATCATGGCTAGTTTCCAAAATTAGCACTATTACCAATCATGCCTACCGCTTGACCGGTTATAATGAACGGCAATTCAAATCCGCATTCACGTCGGACACTGACACAGATGTTTGCATGTTCTCTCGACTCTGGGACACATCTCAAACACCACTTGGCATATCTATATTTTATTATTTTTTGTATCACACATTACAGTCACTTCAAGGACACGAGTCCTTCCTCCGAACATGCGTAGCCGTGGCCGTGGCTGTGTTCGTGTTCCCATGTGCTTTCAAGATAAAAAAATGAAGCAATTATTCAAGAAGGATAACGAGTCACGAAAGACTTGCTAAAAGGATTTTGAAATATATATTCAACATCGTATTCAACGTGTCACCGATGTGTCCGTATCTTAATTTTAAGAAAAATTACATGTTCGTGTGACCGTATTATGTCGTGTCAATATTTCATGTCCCTATCCGTGTATCTGAGTTGACTAGTCATGCAGGTCATACTTGTGGCATGGCTCCGACTGGTACATTTAGTGAGATGTGTCTGGTCATAGCGTAGCAGTGTGAACTTCTTCAATTTCCCAAATATCCAGTTAGGTTAAAACACTATATGAAATCAATAGAAACACCGAAGACAACGGACTTGTATAGTCTTATATGATCTCCAACAATTATTTTTCTATTTTTTTTGGCAACTGCAGCAATTCTATGAACAGTGTGAAATTTCTGGGTACTTTTACAATCATGATGCATGCGTTATGCAACAGAACAACAGAATCTATATAAGCCTTGCATAGGTCTGAGGTGATAAAAAGGTTACGGTATGATTATAAGTATTGTGAAGTCTATATGATAAGGAAGAGACAATTGAACACATACTGACCTGTAAGCCCTAAGTTCTCTCTTTGCGCCAGTAATTCCAAGAACATTATCCTTAATTCAGGTAGAGTCGTGCCAGCTGGAAACATACACACCAAGAGGAAATAAGCAAAGAATTGGAATGAACATCTATCAAAATCAATACATTATAGCTGACTGAAAATACAAAGCACTACATTATTTCAATTCTGGCAACAAATATTCGTTTTGAACCATTTTTTTCAGCATGTCACTGCTGCTTCCTTTTTAATGGGGATAACCGGAAGGAAAAAAAGAGTGGTGATTAATGAAGCAAACAATCGGTTATTATAAAATGAAGCATGCATTTTTCTTGAATACATTTTCAAGCTATCCAAAAGGGATTGCAAGTCAAAAAAAAAAAAAATTTATGCCTATCTGAACCCTGCTAGAAAGAATCATAAAAGGCTGGGCTCAGTCGTTCTTGATATGGATCAGAAAACTACTTACAAGTTGTTATCACCGAGCTGTTAAAACTAAAACTAAAAAAAGATATTGAAAAATGATACTAAATCGATTTCAACAATTAAGTTCATTTTCCTTCGGTGCAAATTTCAACACATACAACCAGGACTATAGATAATAAAAAAAAAACGAAATAAAAATGATATAAGGTGGGTATAAATGAAATCACATGAAACTGAAGGAGGACTCCAATCGGAGGAATCATAATAAAAGTTGTAAAACAAGTGTTTAGATTGTGCGAACTACAGAAAGAATATCCTCCTTTCTTCTGCAGGAGATTAGCATTGTCACCAACTCTATTGAACCAAATAATAAAGGAAACCAAAAACAAAAAAGCTATTTGGTGCCATTTATCATCTAGTATCAAATAAATTTATTTCTACTGATCGTTTTTATATTTGTCAAGCACTGCAACACAGATTAACTAGTTGTGAGAATGATTTGGGATTAGTGCATGCAGTAACATCACAACTCTCAGTAACTCACTCCAAATTTCACGAAACATCTCAGTTTGACGAAGCTTGATTCTTATTAAACAGCCTATGCAAAATTTCAATATCGAGCGGAGTCCTAAACAACTCAAAATTGGACGTAAATAAACATAACAAGTAATGAAGACAGAAGTATGGTATAAATCTAACACCTGCTGCAGATATAGGTGTAGGTTTTACAATAGTTCAAGTTAAGTTGAAACAAATACAAGTTTTGGTACAAAGGATTGTACAAGGAAATGGGAGCAAAAAAATCAAAATGAAGGATGTGCCAAGTTGAGAAACCAAATTCTTATCTCCCCTTTAACTGCCTTAGAAAGTTCCACTCAACCACTTCTTCCCCAAAACACTTTTCTTCATTAGAGACTATTTCCCAACAGATTCCATGGAAGAGGTGGAACAGGATGTAACATTGAAATTGAGTTCA
>CM018894.1:7266906-7269406 GCA_009663005.1 Actinidia chinensis | reverse complement strand
TTTTGTTAAAATATGCCCCAACTATGAAACATTTCCTAAAGAATCATGCCAACAAACAGTCCATTTAAACAAAAAAAGCCTTCTTGTTAAAAATTGCCTCACACCCCATATTTGTATTCGTCAACATAAATTAAGGTTACTAAAAAGCAAAATTAGGAATGTGGAAGAGGCTCCCAACACTTACTTGCGAGGAATCAGCATACAGAGAAGATTGACTGGTACCAAAAGTTAAGGGCACGGAAAGAGGTGCTTGATTTAGAAGAAACCACATATTCTTTTGTTAAGTGACTTCTTGATGCAGAAGCTTCCATGTTTTGAACTAACAGCAGTCAAAACCTTCCAGACTTCCTAGATATCACCATTTGATGTTCCGATTTCATTAGTTCTTGTAAAGGAAAACTAGTACATAATATTTCAAGCATGAAAGGACTAACCTGCCGCCGTTTGGGAGTCTTGTTCTTCTTTTGGTAAGAAGTAACCCCATATCATATGGTATAGTATCTCATCATGTATTTTAGGAGGTAGATATCTACCCGTAAGATCGAAGGGTAGTTTTTCGTTAGGCAAATCAAAATCAGGTCATATGTTAAAAACAATACCTAACTTAAATCAGAGGAACAAAATGTTTTTGATTTCAAAGCCACAATGTAGAGGAAACAAGAACTTGCTTATATAAACCTCCTATTTTGTGTGTGACAAGTGGTGAATGCTATTCTAAATCATCCTTTTCTGGTCTAAGCCTACAAATAACAAGATGTTCTCAGTATTGGATAGCTTGATATATATTGTTGGGCTCATTTCCTAATAGTTTAACTTTTTAGATTAATTGGTGATCTAATCATGGTATCAAAGCTTTGGTTTTTAGGAGGTCTTATAGGTTTAAGTCTATCCATTTGCATTTGTTCCTTTGAATATTTAGTTTCGTTCTATATAGTTTTGCATCTCCACATGCAAGATGGGATTGCATGTGAGGGAGAGTGTCAGATAGTTTGATATATATTGTTGGGCACATTTCCTAATAACTTAAACTTTGGGGACAATTGGTGATCTAACACTTTCTTCATAGCGGAAACAGCCTATTGCTGAGTGCCCACTCCCTCCTATAGAAC
The DNA here is from genome assembly GCA_009663005.1 of Actinidia chinensis. Taxonomy (NCBI): domain Eukaryota; kingdom Viridiplantae; phylum Streptophyta; class Magnoliopsida; order Ericales; family Actinidiaceae; genus Actinidia; species Actinidia chinensis. Next base: position 7,268,297 of record CM018894.1, on the reverse strand, counting down.
CTGCTCTTTGCAGCAGTGCAGAGATTATGTTCTTCGGGTTTATAACTTATTTGGGTTTATAACTTATTACAAATAGGGAAAAGATGCAATGCTATTTTTTTCTCTGAAAATTTTAGACAAAGTAACATCAAATTATGTAGTGTAAATAGGCGAAAGAAGTTATTACAGAGTTCTTAGATGTAATTGATACAATACTTGGGTAGAACTTACCCCAAAAGCTAGCTATTGAGGAAAGGGTACCCTTACACTTATGTATTGCACATTACTTCAACTCTCAAGCGATGTGGGACTTTGCTTCACACCCTCCCTCGCGCTCAGCATGCTGCAGGCCAGGGACACGCACCCTACCCATTCCTAGGAGTCCCCGCTCTGATACCATGATACAATACTTGGGTAGAACTTATCCCAAAAGCTAGCTATTGAGGAAAGGGTGCCCTTACACTTATATATTGCACATTACTTCAACTCCCAAGCGATGTGGGACTTCGCTTCACAGTAATAAGCTAATTAGCGAGGGGAAATATTAATCCCCATTTGCTTGCCATGGCTTTTGATACAATGCTTTTCTACTAGGAGCTGTGTGAAGAAGAGGTGGTTATAAAGTGGTTCAATGTTCTTTTTTTCCCCTACTTTTTGAGACATGCTTTACTTCCTTTTTCGTAAAAAAGCACCTCAATTGAATGCTAAACTGAAAAGAGATCCATTAGAAAAAACCTTAAAGATGCAACCAAACACTCCATAAAGCAATCTTCCAAGCTAAATGCACCGTGTTAGCTAACAGGGCCCAAATCTATTTATCATGCAATGTAGTTTTGTACATTTTCCCCCCGAGCAATTTGTGTAAATATCTAATACCCAGGTCAGAGGTACACTTTATCTCTCCCCCAAACAAGGGTATGGTCTCTCTCCTAGAAAAGAGAATGGAACATATTTTGTTGATGGTATATAGCAGGCTGTCTTCGGCTGGACTATTGGCATACCCTCAACAAAAGAATGTACTTAGGTTAGTGTTATTGATTAGTCACTAGGCTGCTTTCGTTTCCCTGACAGCAACTTTTAGTATCAAGGTATTGTTTGATCTCTAGCTATTACTTTCAGCAAAACAAAATTAAAGCAGCAAAATCCAACATGTCATAAATTATAAATAAGTCGCCAATGACTTGTGATGAAAGCCCATTTTTAATGCAGTTGACTCAAGAAAATAAGAAACTTGATGTTTAGGTAGAATTATGACCTCCTTATAGCAGGCCCTCCTTAATCACTGGCCTTCCTACGTTTGAAAGAGTCAAGCCAGTTGTGGAACTGATTTCCTGGAAGTTTTCAATAGGAAAGTTTCCATCCTTTGGAGCTCCCTTCTTTGCATCTACGCAAAGCATCACTTTTCTGCAGAC
>CM018894.1:7216906-7219406 GCA_009663005.1 Actinidia chinensis | reverse complement strand
ACGCCCTGGAATTTTCTTTTATATATAAAAATTAAACCAATAATTCTTTAATGAATAAATAAAAAAAAATAAATAAAACTAGGAGCATGGTTTCATCTAGATAATGGGACCAATGTCTAGAATAGTAGAGTCCTGTATGAATACAAAAAACTATCATAATGACTTACTATCAAGGACCTAAATGGTAATTACCCATTACCCAACATCAAGCATACACTAATGATAAATTTAAAATAGTTAAGATCTAAGGGTTAAATAAGTTTACAACCATTATCGAATAAGTAAAGTTTATAATTTATATTGCCCAAAAATCAGCGGATGATCAGAAAAGTAAAAGTATAATTAACAAAAATAAACTTTTTTCTGAAATAACATCCAACATACTACAAAATGGATGTCCACCATGTCATGCAGCCACAAAAAAATAACAAGTCTTCAGGCCCTTACCTGAATCTGTAAAATATTTATAAACGACCGGAGATGAGTATTATAACTCAGTAGAAAAAATCTGTTACTACATTTAAAGCATAATTGGTGGCCTGTGTTAGTGTAGTGGGACCTATAGTCATGCATGAGCATCTACATAATTAACACAATTAAAGTCCCAAAAACAACATATAAAGAATTTGGGTAAGTACTTCCCTCTGCCTCCGGCCCGTCGGCGATAGACAAGTAAATTCCGCGGTTTCCAATCAAGATTGGAGGGCACGTATACCCCTTTGGCCAAGAGTTGGATGTATAAACACCGGACTATAAGCCCGAATCTATTATTTTCCTCTACCCATTTCTGTTCATAAACAAACATTTCTAACATATACAAAAATTCAACTACCAACAAACATTCATAATCAAATTTTCAAAATTTATTACAAATGGGGCTTTTACCCCCATCACCCACATAGTTCATATCAATTAACCACATGCTCATTTTAACATCACGAACAAACATGCTCATTTAAACCTAATATTAAAAGAAATTGATCTCCAAAATATCATTCCATAAAATAACACAAATACCTTAAAGTTTAATTAATATGAGTACAAATATAAACTAGGTTATCTAACAAATTAACATTTAAATGGGTGTAAAAAAATCCCTACCAAAATAGTGAAGGAAATCAACCCTAGGGTTTCCAAATGTGCACCTCAAATAAGTGGTTCCTTTAATTTTTGAGAAGCGCTTTTATAGAATCCCACACCTTTATATCTTCAAAAAGAGACCAAAAATTATGAGTTATAGCAAAAGTAAAAGAAAATGGACGAAGCTCTCTGTGCATCGCGCACAGAGACACCGAGAGGAGAGGAACGAAGAAAAGAAATGGGAAAGTGAAAGTCTCAGGAGATTGACATATATAGTGGTTAATTACACATGTGACCCTGAAGTTATAGTTAACATCCAATTAACTTATAAACTTTAAAAAAAAAATTACTTTCAATTTAACCCACAACCAACCTAAAATAAAAAATACTATACTTTAGATAAATGATAAATTACCTGAATTCATCAAAAATTCCCCACCAAAGAAAATTTCGTCCCCGAAATCCGCCCCTAGTCAATATAAAATAACTCGGGGGTACTTCGCTCGAACTTCATCCTCCTTTTCCCAAGTAGCTTCCTCATTCCCGTGGATAAGTCAAACAACACTTTAAAACCATGGGAATAGGTCTCCACCTTCAAGACATGCCAAGTGTATCAACAAAAGGAATCGTTTCTAACGTATGACCACATCGGCCTCTAGCTCAAGGCCCCCCATTTCCAACACATGGGAAGGATTCGATCTCGTAGTTCCGACAACATCGACACCGTGAAAAACATCATGTACTCCTGACAATTGAGGCTGGTAATGCTAAAAACGATACGCAAACCAATCCCAAATTTTTGCAATAATGTCAAACGCGTTCCAATATATACCGTGGATGACAATTTCCTCCTTGGACCGAAATCTCTTCAAGCCGCGGAAGTGGAGGATACCTTTAGAAAAAACATGGTCCCCCAACCTCAAATGATAAAGGTCCCCATCTTGTCTGCATAATCTTTTGTCGACTTTGTTGCCGTCAACAACCTTGTCGAATGGTCCTTGATCTTCTCAGTGGTCTCTCGAATATATCGGGTCCAATCTAGATACCCACCTACTCCGGCCCAACACACTTGGAGACCTACAGCCTACCTACAAAGCTCAAAGGGGTGTCATCTCGATGCTGGACGATAGCTTTGTGGTAGGCAAACTCAACAAGTGGTCAAATGATCTTCCCAGCTTCTTTGAAGTCCATCACCACAAGCCGCAAAATGTATTCAAGATTTGAATAGTTCTCTCGATGCCATCTGTCGGTGGATGGAATGCGAAAACAGTAGTTGTGTACCAAGTGCAGCTTGCAAACTTTGCCCAAAATCGAGCGGTTGACTCGGATCTCGGTTCTGAAAACAATAGACACTGCGAAACACCATGAAGCCGAACAATCTCTCGAACATACAAGTGGATTAGCGCTTTCACTGAGTCTG
>CM018894.1:7208165-7216806 GCA_009663005.1 Actinidia chinensis | reverse complement strand
CTGTTGCGATTGAAATAGCGGATCCAGAATGGAATTGTGTTTAAAAGTTAATGGGCATCGTTTGAAGCCTTATCTTGAGCTGGAACAGAGAGGTTGAGTGTGTGGGATTCTACAACGATCCACCACGTTCGATTATTGCAAAGAATGTCTTGTCGGTTTGTTGTACATAAAGTCGTTGGTTAGTTTTATTATGTAACTTCAATTTTTAAAATTTATTTTTCTTCTTCTCATTTCGGAGAATGCTCGTCTCTAGTTGGGGGGGGGATACTTTCATCTTTTTATTGTTATTTTTATGATAATTTTAATTATCAAAAAAAAAAGATGCACTCATGTTGCGAATCTTCAGGACAGTATACCTTAAACGGGCCGGGACGCTGAAGCACAAATTGCACTTAAGCGTTCGAACGCTTCCAAAATAGAGCTTCGAACGGCGAGCCCACGGGCGGTTTTAACCTAAAAAGTCGCATTTTTCCAGTCACTTTTTTACACATTGCACATCTGAGAGAAAGAGAAAGAGATAAAACTTGGGCGATTTTGAAGGGGGGTCTCAAGGTCAAACTTTCAATCAGTTAGGTGGAGCAAATCAAGGTTAAATTCAAGAATTTCTTCTTTTGAAGTGGTTTGGATTTAGGGATTTCATCCATAGAAACCTAGGTTTTCAAAAAAATATGTTTAAGTTTCACTGTAGGTGTATAAATCAAACATAACAACACACACTCATGATTTTCTTTTCCGCATTAGTGTTGTGGACTTGTTTTAAGTTGTTTAAACACCAAGAAGAGGGAATCTCAATGGTTAAATTTTCAATGACAACCTGGACTATGGTGTGCCACTCCAGTGTTCGATGAATTGCCCAATGAAAGAATTCTTAATTTGTGAGGGGATTTTGTTTCAAACTCATCGTGCATGCTATTATTGAGATTTGGGAGTATTGGGTCAAAAATATTCTGCTGGGAATTTATACCTACTATGCACTTCACATGTTTCGAAGCGCTAATTTTCCCAAATGAAAGAATCATTTGATTTGTGAGGAATCGGATGTTGTATTCGTCATGTGGTGTCGGTCATTAAAGATTTAAGACTTTGAGTAACTGCACATTTGGTATAACCTCTAGTTTTTACATGGGACACAACATCGTGGTGCATTTGCGGAGTTTAATTGAGACTCTTGGTAAACCAACCCACTTTGTAGGAACATACGTTGCATTGCATAGTTGGGCGCATAGTGTGTGACTTGTGTTTGTAGTTTTTTCTTGGTTGGTATGCAGGGGTAATTGAAAATTTGGATAATATGGACCACGGGAGTCTAACTAAAAGGTCAAATCCCAGGAAAGGCGGGGTGATTTTATGCTTCTCGTTTCCACAACAACGGACAAAATGCAGAAAAACTTGTTCAATAAGGTCTTGGATTCGCAATGGGGCATACTTGGAGAGGAAGCTCCATTTAGTTTTTTGAAAATATTTGCATTAGTTTTTGTCCAAAACTTTACCACTAGGGGTTGATAAATCTACAAAATTTAAGGCGGAGCGGTTCTAACTTGCCAAGAGTCATGGCAACCTCACAAACAATGAACCGTAGACTGAACAGGAAAGGAGAAATGGTTGTTGGGTGCGGGGAAAGAAATTAAGTTGACCCCGACACTTTTGCTGAAAGTTTTGAGATTCATCGCGAGAAAACCTCGCTTTGCATTTCCTATGTCCCGGGATGCCTGATTAGCGTAGTCTCAACAAGAATTGCATTTATAGGGGGTAGGAAGGGGACGTGAGGTGCGGTGTAACAATACCTCCTAAGGATAAGTATTTGATTCTGTTATGTTTTTTCATGTCCTTCCCTACTCGTCTCTAAAACGTACAGTTCCTAATGTCGCTAGGGCTAAGTTGTTGTGGGCAATTGGTCACTGGGAGACCATTGACTTACCCCGTATCATGTTTTTTATTTTTGTGCGCCACATATAGGCTTCGGACAAGAGGGGTTTGTAGTACCTCTTTTATGGGATTTCCTGAAGAAGTTATTTAAAAGAAGCGGAGTCCATTCCCTTTAGATTTCATTCTGATTGAGCCTAAAGGGCCCATTGGCATAGAGCTTCCTTGTCCCGATCTGAGGGGCAAAAGGAAGAGAGGAAATTGGAGGAAGAAGCACAAGAGGGATCAGCTTATAGGATGGGAGAGCTACAGGAACCATTTGTGCTTCTTCCTCCAATTTCCCTTCTTCCTTTGCCCCTCAATCGGGACAAGGAAGCTCCTATCAATGGCCCTTTAGGCTCATCCTAATGAAATCTAAAGGTATATGGACTCCGCTTCTTTTAATAACTCTGTCAGAATCCAATAAAAGGTCTACAACCCTCTTGTCCGAAGCCTTATTGTGGCGCACAAAAATAAAAACTGAACGGGGTAAGTCACTGGTCTTACCCAGTGCCAATTGCCGCACAGAACTTAGCCCTAGCGACATTATGGAATACTGTACGTTTAGTAGGAAGTAGGGAATGACATGAAACATAAACAAATCAAAATAGCTTATCCTTAAGGAGTGTCCTTGTTACACCGCACCTCACCGTCCCATTCATCCCCCTCTAAAAGCATTCGTGTGAGACTACCGCTAAATCAGCTCCCGACATAGGAAATTCAAACTCGGGTTTTCCCCTCTCGATGAATCTCAAAAATTCAGCAAAAGTGTCGGGGGTCCACCTTTAATTTCTTTTCCCCGCACCCAACTATACCATTTCTCCTTTCCCTTGTTCAGTCTCCGGTTCATGTTTGATTCTGCCCATGACTCTTGGCACAATGTTTAGAACCGTCTTTCCGCCTTAATTTTGTTTTTTTAGATTTACCAACCCCTAGTGGTAAAGTTTTGTACAAAACTAATGTCGCCAAATATTTTCAAAGCAACTAAAATTTAGCTTTACCTCTCAAGTACGGCCCCATTGCGATCCGACGCTTATTGACCAAGTTTCCTGGCATTTTTTTCCGGGCAAACGAGAACTCATAATCCACCCCTGCCTTTCCTTTGGATTTTTTGACCTTTTAGTTAGACTCCGTGTTCCATATTATCCCAATTTTCAATTACCCCTGCTACACCAAGAAAAAAATACCAACACAAGTCACCACTATGCAACTATGCATGCAACTATATGTCCTACAAAGTGGGTGTTTTTACAAGAAGTCTCAATTGAAACTCCGCAAATGCACCACGATTTTTGGTTCCCTTTAAAACTAGAGTTCTACCATATTTCAGTTACTCAAAGTCTTCAATCTTTAATGACCGACACACAGGACGAATACAACACCGATTCTCTCACAAATCAATTGATTCTTTCATTGGGACCTTCGTCGAACATGTGAAGTGCATATGTAAGGTCTAAATTCCCATGCAATAATATTTTTGACCCAATACTCACACAATCTCCTAATAAGCATGGACGATATTTGAAACAAAATCCCCTCACAAATTAAGTAATTCTTTTCATGGGGGCATCATCGACACTTGGAGTGCACACACTAGTCCTAAGTTGTTCAATGAAACTTTAACCAGGAGATTCCCTCTTCTTTGTGTTTAACAACTTTAAAAACAAGTCACAAACTAATGGGACAAGAAATCATGATGTGTGTGTGTCTAGTTGATTCTATACACCTACATGTGAAACTTAAATATTTTTTTGAAAACCTAGGTTTCTATGATGAAAAATCCCTAATCCAAACCTTTCAAAGTAAAAATTCTTGAAATTTACCTTGATTTGATCCACCTAACTGATAAAGTTTGACACTTGAGACTTCCCCCTTCAAAATCGCCCAATTTTTCTCTCTTTCTCTTTCTCAATTTGCACTGTGTAAAAAAGTGCTGAAAAATGCGACTTTTTAGTTTTAAAAACCGCCCTTGGGCTCGCCGTTCGAATGCTCTAGGAGCCGTTCGACGCTAAGTGCAATTTGTTTCAGCGTCCGAACGCTTTAAGTATACTGTCCCGAAGAGTTCTAACACTGAGTGCATCTTTTTTTTTTGATAATTAAATTATCATAAAAATAACCTAAAAAGATGAAGTACTCCCCCCGAACTAGGACGAGATCCCGAAATGTCGAAAGAAAAATATTAAAAATTGACGTACATAAATAAACTTAACCTAAACGACTTTATTACAACAAACCGACAAGACATTTCTTTGTCAATTAATCGAACTGTGGTGGTCGTGTAGATCCACACACTCACCATCTCTTGTCTCCAGCTCAAGATAAGGCTTCCAACGAGCCCATTAACTTTAAACCACTTCATTCTCGGATCCGTATTTCATCGCCCCATGGATGAATGATACATGCCAACAAAAGTCCGGCCATCGACTTTGAAGTTTTCCAGAAATAAATGCAACGGGAGTTGTACAAAAGCACCTTTTGCCCTCATTGAATGATTTGCGCACAATCAATTGATCATGCCCAGATTTCATCTTGGTTTTGAGATTCCTGTGTGTTTTCATAGCAGTCATTCCGTCCTCCCTCTAACTCTATTCGTTGGCAATTGACGTAATGTCCCCGCACTCCGCAAGACTCATGTTAATAGAGAATGGCCAATACGCTTTGTTGCTCATTTCAACTGGAGATTAACACGCTTTTCCATCCCCAATCCCTATACGAAGAACGACCCTAAAATGGTTTGTATGCGTCCTATCGCCCATAATGCATCCACGAACGCAAAGACCATCCTTTTGTTTGGGTTACAGTTTTCTCAAGACTTGTTTGATTTTCCTCATTTTGCCAACTCAACTTCCATTGGGTTTTGAGGATGGTAAGGTGTGTCCAACCTTAATGAATCACTCCATATTTGCGCATGAGGAGTCCTTGGGTCTATACAAAATGTTAACCCATGCTAATACTAGCCTCGGGGCATGCCAATCTAGTCAAAATGTATTCCTTCAAAACTTGACCACACAGCGGTCATTGGACGACTTGGTATAACTTCTACCACTTGGATACGTATCTATGGCCACTAGAATGTATAGATATCCCACGAATTAGAAAACAGGACCCCTGAAATCATACCCCCACAATCAAAGACCTCAGTATAATGATAGGGGTAAAGCAATCATGTGCCGTTTATGACAGACCTTCCTAACCGTTGACGCTTCGCAGGACGTGCAAAAGCCATTAACATCACAGAACATGTGAGCCATAAAACCACTTTGCAAAATTTTGGCCGCAGTTTTACGTGAAGAAAATGTCCCCCACATGCTTGTGATGACAAAACTCTAAAATGCTTTTCACCTCATCCATTAGGAAGCACCGACATATGATCTGTCAGGACAATACTTAAACCAATACGGATCTTCCCAAGAAAAATCCCTTCACATGCCTAAACAACTTTTCCTATCCATACTAGACCAGTGTAAAGGAATTCTACCGGTGGCCAAATAATTGGCAATGTCTGCAAACATGGTAATGAAGGCTTTGTATGACTTTTCTTTAAAACAGTTGCTCATCAGAAAATACGCAGTAATCGGAAGAAGTGTCGTTGGCTTCCCCATTATAGGGAGCCTTGACAATAGTCAGCTACTACATTTTCGACCCATTTCTTATCTCTGATCTCATATTGAAATTCCTTGTAGTAACAAAGCCACCTAATGAAGTCGTGGCTTTGGCATCGGGTTTAGTCAAAAGATACTTGAGTATGGAATGAATCAATATATTAATAACAGATGATGCCACCAAGTATGACCTAAACTTATCGACTCTAGACCACAGCAACAATTCCTTTTTCGGTGGTGGTGAGTTTCATTGGGTATCATTAAGTCTTGCTGCATGTATATGAAATGGGTTCGTCTCTATCCTTTGCCAAAATATCTCCCACTGCATAATCACTCTCATCACACATCAGTCTCAAAAGGTAAAGACCATCCGGTGATCGATAATTGGTTCGGGGTGAGAAACCTTAAGTTTTATCAAAGGCTTCTTGACATTGTTGTGGTCCACTCAAGGTACATCCAATGAAAGCACGTGACACAAAGGTCCTCGAGATAGCACTAAACCCCTCATGAAGCGAGTAAAATCCGGCATGCCCTAAAAAGATCTAATATCTTCACACACTTAGAGATAGGTAGATGTTGAATCAATTGATTTTGCTTTATCTACCTCTATCCCTTTGCTAGACACAATATGCCCAAGACTAAACCTTGTGTTACCATGAAGTGACACTTCTCCCAATTTAAAAATCCAAGTGGACTTTTCTTCACATCTCTTCAAAACACACTCTAACTGCTCTAAACATGATTCAAAGGTTCCCTAACGATAAATCGTCTATGAATACCTCAAGATCTTTTCGATCATATCGCTAAAAATTGAAATCATGCACCTTTGAAAAGTGGCCGGTGCAAATGAATAGCCGAAGGGCATCTCCTATAGGCATAAGTGCCAAAAGGGCATTGAATGTGGTCTTATCTTTGATCCTCTAAAGCACCTCACTCTTATTGTACCCAGAGTACCCATCTTAAAAACAATAATATGCTCGGCCCTCACACGCTCTAAGACTTGATCCAAAAGGGGAAGTGAGAAATGGTCTTTCCTATTTTGGCAGCTTCAACTTTCGGTAATCGATGCACATTCGCCAACCCGTTTTTGGACTCTAGTTGGTTAGCTCATTAGCTCATTCTTCACCACCGTTACCTCGGACTCTTAGGACACTTGGGTTGGCTCACAAACCACTTAGATCAAAAATTGGGTATAGGATACCCTGCATCAGAAAGTTTAGCATCTCTCCTCTAACAGCCTCTTTCATATTGGGGTTTAAACACCTTTTGCATTTGACGCACAGGTTTGACTCCTCTTCCAATAAATACGATGAGTGCACATGATTGGACTAATACCGTGAAGATGCGCCTATTGTCCAACCTAATGACTTCTATGCCTCGTACATATTTTCAATAGTGATTCCTCTTGACTTCAGTTGGCTAGAAAGATTGACAACGTGTAAGACTCACCTTCTCCAAGAAACGCATACTTAAGTTGGTAGATAGCATAGGTTTTCTTTCCCGGAATTGGTGGTTTTTCTTCAAATGAAACAGGTTTAAAACTACCACTTGTTGCAAGAGGTTCAAAAGTTGGGATCTCAATAACCCACATGCAGACAGAATCACTCTCTTTCACTGACATGATGCATCCCTAAAACTTACCGTTCTATATTCCTAATTGGTTTGGGGCTCACTCCCAACTAGAGCTCTCTCAATCGAAATCTTTCATGCACTCACGGATCCACATGCTCTTGAATGTGGACTCAATGACATTTATTTCTCATTTGGTCTACTTCCCTCTTTGTTTACCCACGTGAAAATGTTTGTTCTAAACGTCATATTACTATGAAAGCTTAAGTAATCCATTCCTGCAATTGACTAACGGCATTTGCATGGCCTAGGAATGGTCTACCTAAGATGACAGGAATATGACATTTTAGACGACTCACAATCGACAGGTGATATCCAAGACTATGAAACTATAGGTAGTACAAGTATCGACTGAATAGCACATCCTCGATGATACCCCTTGGGACGCCTTAAAACGATCAGCCAACTCAGTGTAACTCGGCGTTGGTTTTAGTTCTCCAAACCTAGGTCTTGTATACGGAAACGGCAAAAATTCACATTAGAACCTAAATCGAGAATGCTCGTCAATCTTACAACCCCCTATTATGCACGAAATAGTAGGACACCCGGGGTCCTTATACTTCACACAGTTTTTTTTTCTTGATTGGAGCATCGCACTCTGACTCTCATTCATCATTGTCGTCTTCTTTTACATGCACATTCCTTTTGAACAGTACACAATTCCTTTAAAAATTTGGCATAAGAGGGAATCTGTTTAAAGCATCTAATATAGGAATATTGATTCGAACTTTGTCTGAAGACATCATAAATTTCTGATTTAAGTTTGCTTTTACTCACTTTTGCCAATTTTTGGGGAATGGTGGCATGTTTTAAATCTCAACAGTACTTTCATTGGACACTTTGTGATCGCTCAGATCATGCTCAGTTCTTGCCCTTTGCTTTCTTTCCTTTCCTCTCTAACTTTCGTCTCTCACTCTAACCACCTAACTCCTTAGACCTTCTCCCCCACCTTGAATTACCCTCCTTTGGTGGCAATTGTTTTATCATTCCTTACCACTTCTAAGGGTCGTAAAGGCCCTGACCTGCTCATTGTTTTCCCTCAATGCAATTTGCAGATTTAGGATTTTGCCTGCGGTTTAGAGGGAAATCGCTCTGCATTTGTTGTGAACTTACGAGACTCTCCAAGTATATAATTCCATTTTTCCCAATTGTTGCTAATACTTGTGACTTTAGTGCGCAATCATTATCCTCATCCTCCGATGTGGAGGTTGATATTGTTGCATGTTGTTGGAGGTAGGTGTAGCGCTTGTGGCGCAGAATTGCATATGTTGTGGTTGTGGTGCTTCATTCTGTGTAGGGGTATGATGTGGTGGCCTGGTATGGTTGTTGTTTGGATTAAAAATTTTGGAATTTTGAGAAAAATTTGCAATTTCTGTTGCCCCTCTTGTCGCCCCCAAAGTTAGGATGATTTCTCCACAGGATATACGTATTGGAGTACGATTTTACCCCATTCCTTGAAATTTGGCTTACCACATTAACTTGTCCACGTGCCTCCTTTTAACCCCCGC
>CM018894.1:7198165-7200665 GCA_009663005.1 Actinidia chinensis | reverse complement strand
AAGTAAAGAGTTTCATCTTCACCAATTGTTGCCCAATATTTGTAATCTTAGTGCACAACGCATTATCCTTATTCTCTCCGATGTGGAGATTGGTATTGTGTCTATTGTGGGAGTACATGGTGCAGAATATGGCATGGACACAATTTGACTCAACAGGTGGTGCATGGTAAGGGGTGGTTGTTTAGGAGGAGCAATATCATGGGGGGCAAAAGAAAGACATGACATCTTAGTATCCGCTACCCCATAGTTTCTTGGTCCAAGAGGGTTTTTGAGTGAGTTTTTCCCACTCATGTTGTTGAGTGTATGAGTATGAATTGTTACTACTAGATTCCAGCATCCTTGTGTAGTGTTATTATATTTTTGCACAAACCTCTGAAAACTAATGAGCCTTATGACATCAGTAACAATATGGCAATAACTAGAACATATGGGGATATGCTCATTGTATACAATTCCTGATATCCTTGAGTAGCATTGACACGTTTTGAAATAACTCGGAAACTCATTAAGCCTGAGGACCTTCCAGTCACAAGATGCTATGCTAGCATATATAGACATGGCTATATATACAATCCTGGAGACCAAGTGGATTGAGGTGATGTGTGAAGAGTTATTAGCAATCTCAATCCGTAGTTAGGTTGTGGTACTTCAAGTTTTTTCAAAAGGCATATCAATTTTTTTTAGAACAAAAAATCAGAAATAAATGGAACGAAGTTACCCATGACCCTAAGCCGAAGATCCTACGTCCGGGGTAGATTGATGGAAATTCAATTCACCAATTGCTCTTCAAAACCCAAAACTTTTGTAAGTGGCTCACCGCGGCCTCTTGGTCCCCGGCAACGAGCACAAAAACTTGATTCGCTCCCATAAGTGATTCTTTACCGCAAGTGTACGGGTTCGGAAGTAGAATAAACCGATAATCCTGTATCGTTCTCTCCCAAGGGACCGAACTAAATATAAGCTGTAGCACTCAACTCACCGATATTACTCGAATCACCTAAAAATTATATGAATTGAATCTAAAACAAAAAGAAAAGCAAAATTCTTTCCTTTGTGGAATTTTGATTTATTTACACTAACTCTAAATTAAGAAAGTAATAAAAGTTATTGAAACTTACTTAAAACACTCGAGATCAATTGATCCAATCAATTAGTTTCGGGAATCCCAATGGAGGCTTCTTATAACTCAAATCGTTCGACCCATCATGGGTCTCAGATTCTGGAAGATTTTAGCTTCTAAAAACAATTGTTCTTTCAATCTTCAATTCGTGGGCAAGAATATAATGAACCCCACTCACGCATAAACGTTACAAGACAGCATATTATGACCAGTAATTCATATATAAACGTTACTTAGAATAATCTGATTGTTATAATCAAGGCCGTGCATCATCGTTCGCATCACAAATATGTTATCGAACATAATAGGACTCCCACAGTTTTCGAAAGTAAATAAATCTGTATTTTTAATTATGATAGTGCTCATCAATCCGATAACACGAATATTTATCGAACATAGTAGGACGTCCCAGTTTTGGAAAGTATCTAAAACGAAAAAAAAGAAGAAGGAGAAAATCAGAACATAAATCGGTGAATTAAAATACCTCCATTGGTTCATCCTTGATCCCAATCAACCTTTCACAATCAATTTCAAGTTGGGAAAATAGCCAGCATGGCTAAGAAAGCATGTAACTAAAAATTAAGACATTACGGTATGAACAATTGACTTGATTGATAATACTTAAAATTTTACAAAACTAAAATAAACCTAAGAATAATATGAACCTAACTCAAAGGCTGAAAGAACTCAAACAAGTATACTAAAGCATCTCCGTCCTAAGAGATAATGAAGTTATTTATAAGTAACACAAATTAGATCCCTAGAGAAATAGGAAACTTCAAACTTTCGAATCTGTCCCCTACGTTGTATCTTTATTTTGACCACCTTAAGGATCGATCTGCCATGCCTATTAGATACACAATTGTAGCCCTTTAATAGTCTTTCAACGCGTAAAATAAGCTCAATCGGATGTCATAGTAAATATTTAGGCCAAAATACCAAGACTGGATTCCCTGCTACGTTTCGAACTGCTAGTCCCTTTGAGTTTCTGGACGTTCGAACGGTCTTCACAATTTCTGAACTTTTCCTCTTAGAGTTTCGAACGCCAAATTCCCTTCTTTAGTTTGGCGTTCGAACTCTTAGGCAAAATCTCAACTTTCAGTCTCGCACTTTTCGACTATAAGCATGAGTTCGATTTTTTCACATTTTTCTTCCTGCGTTCGAACACCCAAAACGTGCCTTGATCCAGCCGTTCGAACGGTCATGCAAAATTTAAACTTTTCTTCCCAGCGTTCGAACTCTAATCCTTCTTGCTTTGGCGTTCGAACGCCTAGTGCAATTTTTTCCCTCTTTGCCTTTTTTCGTTTCCTTTTCTCCTTTTTATCATCCTTACCTGCAATGGTCTCAGAACATGACTATAAGTATAACAACGATAAAATT
>CM018894.1:7188165-7193165 GCA_009663005.1 Actinidia chinensis | reverse complement strand
AGTGTCCCCTACCGAGTGCTCTGCCTTGGCTGCGTTGTTGGGCCTTATCATTCTTGTGGGAGTGGTTTTGGTTGTGGTGGCCTTGGTGGGAATGATTACTCCCATGCTGGTCGTAGTTTTGGCTGTGACGGTCATGATTCCAATTGTAATGGTCGTGGACCCGTCCTCGACGGTGCACTCATACAATTAAGAGAATCACATTATTGATCATTGTTGGGATCTCTATTGTCATCCGGTTGCTCATTAGGCTTTCGTTTCTAAGGATAAGATGATCTCTATCACCATAGAGGAATATCAGCATCTATTGGCTACTTAGTCCTCTTTTGCTATTGCTACTCTAGCTCAGATAGGTTCTTCCATTACTTGTGTTGCTACTCATATTCCTTGGGTTATTGACTCTGGTACCTCCAATCACATTATCGACACTTCTTCTATTCTCTTAGGTGTTTCTACCTCTGGTCGTCTTCCTCGTGTCACTCTTGCCAATGGATCCACCTCACAGATTGATGGTTTGGGTACCACTAATTTGTCTTCCTCCCTTCCATTATCTTTTGTCTATTTCGTTCCTAAATTTTCCTTCAATCTTTTGTCTGTTATTAAGCTTTCTAAGTCTATGAACTACTTAGTCATCTTCTTTCTTACCTATTGTGTGTTTCAGGATCTCCTGACGAGGAAGAATATTGTTGGCAAGTATGATTGCGTGTAGTGACCTCTATTATTTTGATGCTGATGTTTCTCCTGGTCCGCCTCTCTAGTCAACTGTTAATCCTTTCCAATTACACTGTTGCCTCAGTCACCATCCGTGCAAAATTTAAATAGCTCATCCCCTCGTGTTAGTCACTTCCCTGTGAAGTATGTGAGTTTAGTACACTTAGTCATGTGTCTTTCCCCCTCCCCCCACCCCGTGTCGAGCGACGTGTATCTAGTTTGTTTCATTTAGTTCACTCTGATGTATGGGCCCCATTTGGGTTCTTTCTCATTTGGGTTTCTATTATTTTGTTATTTTTGTTGATGGTTCTTCGCGTGTCACATACAGTACAACCTTTTTAAATTGATGTTCGGTAAATAAATGATGTCTTTTAAATAATAAAATTGTTTGGTCCCGACTCGGGACTAACATGCTAAATTAATAACCTCCATAAAATTATAAGATCATACATTTCAAATGTATTCTTTGTATTTTATTGTCCCAAATATTTTATAAATTAATAATTAGCTAAAAAGTACGTAATAATTAGTTATTTTTGAACTAAAGATACCATAAATAATAAAGATTGTGTTGGGATAAATAATTTTGCTTTGATTCAATATACATTGTATGTACTTATTTTAAATAAGTTGATATATTGGATCTTTATAGTACATAATTCAATGAACTTTTAATTGAATACATTGGATCATAAAGAGTTTATTGAATTTGTACATAATTCAATGCACTCTTAATTGGTTAAATACATCTTATATTACTTTGAATCTTAACTTGGTCACTTCATGTTACAAATCGAATTCATCAAACCTTGTTAAGTGAATAAATATAATATATTTCCTATTAAAGTCAAAAAATTAAAAAGTATCTTTGTAAATTAATAATTATTAATTTATCAATAAATTGATATCTCGCTAAATTAATAAAATTTAGGTGGTCTCAAGGCTATTAATTTAAAGAGGTTTTACTGTATCTTTACCTCATGAAAGATCGGTCTGAGATGTAGTCAATCTTTAAATCCTTTTATAATGAAGTAGACACATAGTTCGGTGTTCCTATTAAATTGTTTCGTTCTGATAATGCTCGTGAGTATTTACAGTATTATCCATCAATCTTCTTGCGCGCGGACTCCACAAAAAAATAAAGTTGCCGAACGTAAGTTGCGCCATTTGTCAAATGTTACCTGTGCTATCTCTCTTTACATGTTCCCAAGTTGTATTGGAGTAATTTTGTTCTCACGGATTGTTACCTTGTAAATTGTATGCCCTCCACTATTTTCGGTGGTCAAATTTCACATTATGTTGTTTCCTGATCGTCCCTTATATACTCTACCTCCTCGTATCTTTGGTTGTACTTGTTGTGTTCACGCTCTCGATCCTAGGCTTGACAAGCTCGATCCGCGGGTGATTAAATGTGTTTTTCTTGGGTACTCTCGAACTTAGAAAGGGTACAAGTGTTACTCTCATGTGCTTAGGCATACTTTTGTGTGTGCAAATGATACCTTCAATGAGTTCCTACCTTACTTTTCCACTGCCCCTAGTGATTCCAAGCACTATATTCCTACTTGTGTTCCCTCTATGCCCCCGGCTTCCTCAGTGCCCTGCCCCTGGTTAAGCCAATACATGTTTATATTCGTCACAATAAAGTGACCACTACTCCAGTACCTATTTCGCCTCTTTTTACTCCCTCTGGCGGCTCATTGTCTCTGTCTATCGCTCCTATTGTCCTTGATATTGACTCTCTTCTCATTGCTATCTAAAAGTGTAAACATACTTGTACTTCACATCTTATTGCTCAATTTGGTTTTTGTGATTATTTATCTCCTTTCTTACGTGTGTTTACCATATTTGTCACTACTGCTCGTGTTCCTGAGTTAGTGTCGGAAGCCTTGTTTGTTCCTTGACAGAGGCAAGCTATGATCGAAGAGATGACAACCTTGCATGACAATGGTAGTACTTGGGCGATGGTTCCACTTCCATCTGGGAAGTCTATAGTTGGTTGCCGGTGGGTGTGTATTGTGAAATACCTTCTGGATGGGACTGTTGAGTGCTATAAGGTGCGCCTAGTTGCCAAGGGCTACACTCAGACTTGTGGTAATGACTACGCCAAGACTTTATCTCATGTGACCAAGATTGGGTCTATTCATATTTTTATCTCCCTTGCCGCTAATCTTAAGTGACCCCTACATTAGTTGGATGTGAAGAATGTGTTTCTTCACGGTGGTCTTCAAGAGGAAGTTTATATGGAGCAACCTCCTAGGTTTGTTGCTCAACAAGAGAGTGGTTTGGTATGTTGCCTTTGAAAGGTGCTTTATAGCCTTAAGCAATCCTCGAGAGCTTGGTTTGGAATGTTCAGTGAGGCAGTTCAACAATTTGGTATGCATAGGTGCCAGTCTAATCATTCAGTGTTCTCTAGTATGATCAAGAGGGAGATGAATATATTGATCGTGTATGTTGATGATATTATTATCATTGGCGATGACACTTAAGGTATTGCTGATTTGAAGAATTTCCTTTCGGGACAATTTTACACCAAAGATTTGGGCAGGTTACGATATTTTTTGGGAGTCGAAGTTTCCCGGTCTAAGGAGCGAATCAGTTTATCCTAAAAGAAGTATGCTCTAAATATTTTAAAAGAAACATGCTTGATAGGAGCCATGCCTATAGAGAGACCTATGGATCCGAGCATGAAATTATGTATGGATCAAGGTGAAATGTTGTCTAGTCTGGACAATTATCGGAGATAGGTGGGAAAGTTGAATTACCTCACTATTACACGTCCAGATACTTTCCTTCGCAATCAGTGTCATTAGTCAGTTTTTGTCTGCTCTTCGCTCTACTCACATGGGGCAACCTTGAGGATCATACGGTATCTCAAGGCACACCCTGATCATGGTTTGTTCTATATAGTGCATGGCCATTTATGTATTGAGGTGTTTACTAATTCTGATTGGGCTGGGTCACCATTAGATAAGAGGTCTACTACAGGATGTGGTGACCTTGTCACTTGAAAAATTAAGAAGCAGACAGTGGTTGCACGGTCTAGTGAGGAGGCCGAGTACAGGGCTATAGCTTATACCTCGTGTGAACTTATGTGAGTCAAGCACTTCTTGAAGGAGTTGAGGTTCGAGATGTAATTGCCTATGGATATGTATTGTAATAATTAGACTGCTGTCCATATTGCTTCCAATCCTGTGTGCCACGAGTGGACTAAGCATATTGAGATAGATTGCCATCTAGTTCGTGAGTGTGTTGAGAAATGCATTATTGCTACTCCGTTTGTGTCCACTGTAGCACAATTTGCTGATAAGTTTACCAAACCGTTGTGCCAACCATGGTTGGAGTTGTTGTGTAATAAGTTGGGTCTGTCAGATATTTACTCTCCGGCTTTAGGGGGAGAGTTAGTGTTAGAGTGTGGGGGTGGGTGTACTTAGCAGTAGTTAGTAGTGTGATGAGTTATGGTGTGTACTTAGCAATTCTTTTATTATATATATGATATTATGTGTGTACTAGGGTTAATTAACAACCCTAATCTTACTCCTAATTCTACAAGGATCTTATTAAAAACCGGGATTGCACTCTTAAATGGATGATCTAATCCCTGTAAACAAAGCATAGTATATCCTTGTTCATTCATCTAGGAAGAAACCTTTTATCAGCTGGGTTTACTGCTTGAGCCCTTAGGACAATACTGTCTCGTCCTAAAAACTTTATCTATGCGCTCGTTCTCTAATTAGTCAAGCATCAATGATACTTGCACAGATTTTTAGTGGATTTTGCACAAGTAAATATTTTCACACTTTTGTGTGTTATGTGGTACTTGAGCTTGAATTCTTATCTCTTCCTCGTTCCATCATACGACACGGAGTAATCACTGCAGGTGTAGTGCAACTTAGGAAAGCCATCAGGGCTCTTGGAATGGCTAGCTATTTTGTGCCTTATTTTTGCATAATAATAACTACTTTTGCGTTTGGGCTATCTTGCCAAAGTTCCCTTGATGTTGTTACATTGTGATCTTGCTCTTCTTGTTTTTGGTCCAGTTTTTGGGAGTGATGCTGATAATTCTCATTTGCCGCATAATGACGAGTAAAATCAAGTCGTCTATACTGGGACTCATGATAATGACAAGGTAAATTCTTCTTGGCCTTGTGTTTCTGTCATGGAAACGGATTTGTCTTGGGAGTATAGCAAAATGTACGTCCTGTTTGTGGTGCTTCTGAAAACCTATTGTTTCTCGGAAACAGAAAAATGAAAAAAGAGTTTCCACAAGCTTTTTCTGAGAAAATGTCCTGCAA
>CM018894.1:7178165-7183165 GCA_009663005.1 Actinidia chinensis | reverse complement strand
CCCAGGCCCGGCCCAAGTTCAGCCCGTAGGGCCAGGCCCAAGCCCATTGGCCCAAGTTCCCGCCCGTAGGCCCAGGCCCATGAATTGGGCCTGGATTTCATCTTTTAGACCCATGGATCGGCCCAGCCCGACCCGTTGACTAGTCCAAGCCCGGCCGATGACGACCCTTATTTCGAACTATCCAACCAAAATAAAATACTACTACTAATAGAAAATTATATTAGGATTTTTTTAAGGGTACTTATACTATTGTTGATGGTCAAATTCGATCATGTACGGCCCATTGACGATTACAGTCCAAATCAACCCAGATTGATGCCAAGCCCAATTTCATTCATTAAATTTGGACCAAATGGGTCCAATTTGGTATTTTCAATTATTTTATTCTATAAATTAGAAAATTAGTATGTTATAAGTCTTATAATTATGGGCTCAGCTATTTATATAAGCCCAAGACCCCATGAGTAGCTTGGCATCTCGTTTCATTTTGGCTCAAGTGGTCCATTTCGACATTTTGACCCATATTGGGTCCAATATCCGTAACTTATATACGTAACTTATTCTACTCTTTTTATTTAATTTTTAAGATGAGATATTGGGGGTATTTGGAGGAAGAATATGTTGGCGCCAAAGAAAAAAACCAAGAGGGGGGTAATTGGTTTTTTAAATTAATGACAATTATGATTATTCAACTTAATCTAATCAATCATTTTTGTGCAAATCATATAAGTAAAATCCAAATACAAAAAAAACGGGCCAGAAAGCAAAATAAGGACACAAAGATTTACCGAGATTCGATCACAAACGTGTGATCTACATCCTCCCAAGACCTCCGCAAGATCTTCTCCACCTACTTGTAATCCGCAACTACAATGTGGGGGCTGATTTCTAAGTGCTCATCTCAACTTTACCCAGTGGTTTTGTCCAAGCCTCCACTCAAACTTCCTAGTGTTTTAACTTACAAGAGAAGCCCAACCACACTCAAACTCTAATGTTTGGGCGTTGTACAAGAGAAACACTCAAAACTCTCACCAAGTGATTTTGTCTAAAGCTACACTCCCAACTTCCTATGTTTTACTTATAAGAGGAAACACCTAACTCTTAAGTGTTTGGCTTGTTTACTAGAAAACACTCAAAAACTCCCCTCACTAAGTGTTTTTGTCCAAGCCAGCTACACTCAAACGTACAAGGATATATTTGGGGTTTATGAAGATGATCCAAAGGTGAAAAAACAACTCTCTTTTAAGAGAAGCTAGGAGTTGAATAGCCTCAACCTTGATGAACAGAAGAATTTTTAAGAGAATTAACAAATTGAAGCCTCTTTGAATGCTCAATCCATGTTATACATAGTTGGTTCACCCTCAAATGTTGTTGGAGACTTGTAGTTAAAGTCCTTTGACTCAATATAAGCCGTTGGAGGTGGTTGGAGTCCATTTAATGTTGTTTGGAACCTTTACAACGTTTCAAAAAATAGAGCCGTTGCGCCCAGGTGTCCACACTTAAACCATAGGTGTCGACACTTTCATTCCCAGATTTCAGTATTTGGCACTGACCAACAGTGTCGACACTCCTATTCAGGTGTCGACCCTTCCCGCAGATTCAATTTTCAGGGCGCGTGTTCGTAAATTGCGTCATAACGTTTTCGATACTGAGAATTTTGAACTCCGTTTATGCCGTGAAAAATAGACTTCCGGGGCTTTACTTTAGGCTCAAGAAAATTCTTCATTTGACTTGTATAGACCGAGATAATCGAATCGAATTTGCGCAGAATTTTTAGAAAAAACAGAGGCATCGTTCTTTTGATCATAACTTCTTCGGAACTTGGGTTTGGTCATGCCTTTAGTCTCATTGAAGCTTACGTCAATATCTTGAAGGATAGATTCAAACTTTGTGGTATTTAGATCTCTATACTCAAGATATTTGCATTTGAAATCGGCTGCATTTCTCACAAAATTCTTAGTTTCTTGACATTGGTGCTGAGATTGGTGTCGACACTTGAAGTTCCAAACTTCTGGGTTTGGGACTGGCAGTGTGGTGAGGAGGTTGGTGTACGACACTTGAAGTTCCAAACTTCTGGGTTTGGCCCCTGACTTTGGTGCCAGATGAAGGTGCGACACTTCTTTTGTCAAAACTTTTGGTCGTTTTGGCTATGATCTTAGGTGTCGACACTTCATGTTTCAGGTGTTGACACTTGTTTTTCCGAATTGAATTTGTTCCACATCTTCAGTTTCAACACTTCTTCAAACTAGGTGTCGACACTTCTTCCCAAAAACTTAATCTTTGCAAAACTTTAGTAATTCTGTTTCAATATCTTCAGCTCTTCATAGATCCTCAACGTAAGGTTCTAAGAATTGGAAAGAACTTCTTCAAGGCAAGATTGATCTTCAAGAACACCTTTAATTTTCTTCGAGAGCGAAGGCAAACAATTTGATCCTCTTAGAGTTCTTCAATCAACATAGCTTCCTCCATTGAGCTAAGACTTCTTAATTTATTCAAGAAAGGTTTACAGTCATGATCTTAGCGAGGATAGTACCATAATATGTTCGGCACCAAGAAGTCGAAGCAGGAGAAAGGAACAGAAGAGAATATTAAATTTGGTATCATCAAAAATCAAGGTATTGAATCAACAGAATAGGGTGATTTCAAAAAGTAAAATTTTCAAAATATTTTTTATTATTTTTTATATTTTAAAAAAAATAGTCAAAAAAGATTTATTTTTGTTTTAGCCCAAATTGTGTGAATCTCGAACTTTATTTTCATTACCCACTTTTTTTTTTTAAATTAGACTGATTTTAAAACCCAAATTATCTTAAACTCAAATATTTTATTTCAAAGTCCAAACATTTTTGATACCAAAATCTTTTTTTTTAATGTGACCCAATTATTTTTTTAACCCACAAATATGTTTTTATAAACAAAATCAAATATTTCATTTTCATTATTTTATCTCTTCCAAGAAAGAATATTCTCTTTCCTAGATGCTCCGAAGATTTTTTCTTTCCTAGACAATGAACCTCTCCATAAATTCCAAATTTGAAGCCTTAGGCTCTCCTATAAATACCCTTTTATTTTTCATAATTGAGAGACCCCATAGAAATTTTTGAGAGAAAATAGAGAGAGAATAAAAGGAGTGATTTGAGAGAAAAAAATTGAGCAAAATATTTTGGGATAAAGAAGAGAAGTGTTCTTGAGTTAAGGTTCTTCAATACGAAGAACACATCCAACGAGTTCAACAAAGATAATCCAAAATTTAATACTAAGGGTAATCCGAAGTGATTTGCCTAATCTCAACGAAATTGTGCGTCCTCTTCTATGAGCCTCGCAATTTTCAAGTGTAACCATACTTTACATACCGCTTTTCAAACTTTATACCTTCCTTCTTTTACCACATAATCTCGATTTTTTTTAAATGTGATACAACTTCACCACATAAATTAATACCTTTTTATCCTCAAATATCATGCCATGCTCTAACTCCGCAGTCTTGGGATCCCACCAGGGGCCAAGATATACGACAATCCGATCAAGAATGAAATCAGTGCATCCATGATTATTTTTATGAAAAAAGGGAACATCGGTGCGATTATCCATCCGAACAGTATGCTCACTTACTTTTCCACCCCTTTTCTGTCATCATCATCAAGAACCCTATCCTCCTCACCCATATCGTGATCAAAACCATCGGCACATATAAGTACATTAATATCTTCACATGAATCTGCTTTGCTTGGTTCGAAGTCAATGTCATCCAGTTGTTGGTAGTAATTATTATACTCGTTCATTGCACTCTGGGCTGGATCTTCATCAACTTTAGGACGGAGTCATGGCCCTAGTACTAGGATCCGCAACATGATCAACATACCCATGTGTTTCATAAGAAGATGGCTCATTATATCCTTATGATTGATTACATCCATGTCATTACAGTGGAGTACCATACACGGGAGAGAATGGGGATAAATAATCAATGCCTTAACTCATACACAGACTGTGAGAAAGGCACGAAACCAAACATCATCATCTCAACTCATACACAGACTCCTCCTCCACATATATTTCCATGTATGATGAGAAATTCCCAGAAGCATATATAATATCAAACACTCATCATCATGAATATTACATCCTTGATATTTTATGATGGGATGAAATTGACCATTTGGGAATGGGAATTTACAAATAAAATTCAAATGTGCCATTTACCCATGATCAATAACCTTTGGTAAGAATTGATCCTCTAACTTTTCCAATGTTGATGGCCATTGGAAACTATATAATCCTCGTAGACCCCTAGTAGATCAAACCGTAGACGTCATGTTCAAACTGTTTCCCTCTCAATAAAACATAGACATCATTTGGTCCATACCTAAAATTGAATGAAATACATAAACTTGAGTATAATGTATGCAATTGTACTTAAAGCAACCATGTTACACAAGCGTTGATTACAAATTTACATTTCATTGCTAAACATAAATTTCATTTTCAATACACACTTCACAATCACACGAATTACATAATAATGATATTGCTAGAATTATTCATCATTAAAACCGAAAGAAGATTGTTACGATGAACAACCAAGACACAACCAAACAAATAGAAAGCATTCTTAAATGTCTTTGGTTGCATCTAATTCAACTTCCATTGTACCAAGTTTCCTAAGAAGTGGTGGAATAGTCTCGATTGCTCATGCGCACATTAGTAGGTCAAGCCAAGCGAAATTATTGCATCCATTAGTGGGGCATTCTACATATCTTCTGCCTGGGTGTATATCATTCCAGCAGGTCTGAATAACCTTTTTCACCACACAACAAAATAGTAATCATTTGTGTCACTTCCTTTGGAAAAAGAACTTCCTATACTATTTCTCATTTTCTCAGTTCTAATTTGACATATCAAAATATTTTTCATAACTCTAGCTACCTGGTTTGGGTGTCAAAAAGTGACGTGATTTGGGATTTTGACCATATACTTTTACTGTATATATTTTGACATAG
>CM018894.1:7148165-7163165 GCA_009663005.1 Actinidia chinensis | reverse complement strand
ATTTCCCGCTGACAAACCCGACCTCTTCTCCGTTCCTAGGCATAGGGGTTATGTCCCTGTAGGTGAGAATCAGCATGCTTCCGCTTGCGACATATTTTATTGACTTGATTATGTTATATAAGAGCTAACTGAATATTTCATCTAGTTCGCTCTTACAGGATTCAACAGACGCTTCTGGAGGAGGAGTGATCGGTGTTCGGCCGTGATTAGCGCTGTGAACAATTGTGGGCGCTCCCGCAGAGTCTCTGATTTACTCGGTTACGTCCCCTTATACCGGTATACCATCCCCCTCTAAGCCACTCGTCAAGGGCATCCCATTCTTCCACCTCTCCAGATCCGCGAACCAAGTTCAAGGCCAAGGAGCTCACTATCTGATGAGGTCAGTGATTTATTCGAAGGGACCTCGGCCAAGCTCCAGAGGCTTTTAGAGGAAGCCGAAGGCAAAAGTTCTGGCTCTAGCGAATCGAGTTCTTCTAGATGGGATGTCGATTTAGGAGACGAGGGTCTAAACGAAGAGGCCGAGGTTGAAGACAGCGAAGAGGTTGACCAAGTTCCTACAGCGGTTCCTTTGGTTCCAGCCCCCTTGGTCCTAATCCCAGAACCTATAAATCTGTCGAGCTCAGATTCTGACATCGCCATCGTCGAACCGAGGGAGATTGTTAAGCATTCTTACTCTCACAGCGGTAGTTCATCTTTCGGGTCTCAAGGGAACGAAGAGATCATGGCCCCTAAAGTGAGGATTCTGGGGAAGGGGCAAGCCCCTAAAATTGAGCCCCCCACACTCCCTGAGGCCCCTGATTCGTCTATGCTAGTTCAGGTTGAAGATCAGTCCATCACGCCGTCTTCTATGGGTGGCAAGCGCAAAGGGAAACAGGCCGCAGAGGGAACCTCTCTACCAAAAAGAGGAAAATGGGCTGGGTCGGCAATTGGCACCCCTGAGCTATAGGTCCCCCAATTACCGCTATGGAGCTCGGCAAGCAGGTTACCTCTGCAGATACATCTAAGGATCATGAGACCTGCGTTGCGTTGGGCAATACGGTGATGCTCCCCCAAGACGTGGTGGACCATGCCGTTGAGACCACGGCAGAGTTCGGGGGCAAGCTCGTTATGCTGGGAGCCCAGGTTAGCATTCTCATGTTACCGGTTTCCCATTTTGACTAGTGAATCTGATTCGAGCAGTTTTTTTCTAATTCATCCCCTTTTTTCTCTTTTTTTTTAGTTGTTTCAGCGGGCTGTATCCTCCTCACTTCGGCTGAAGCAGGGCACGGTGGATCTGAAGAAGGCAAACCAGAAGGCAAACAGCCTTGAAAAAGAGCTGAAGCAGACAAAGTCCGAACTCGCGGATGCACGATCGGCAACTGAGATCGCGATCCTACAACGGAACCAAGTCCAACAAGAAGCGTCCGACCTAAAGGCGTTCGCATGTGGTGAGGTGTATAAGAAGCTGTTCGACCAGGCCTTCGAGCGAGCTGGAGATGTATATGAAAGGCAGCTCGCCGAGCTCTGCCCCGGCGTTTTTCAAGAAGGATGGCTCGCCTGTCTGAAGGAGCTCAAGATCCCACTTGATCATCCCGCATGGTCGTCTCCTGCCCCTCCAGTTCAACTTCCTACCTCTCCAGAATGATATTTGCCAATTAATCTTCTCGATTTCAACGAAGAGGAGTATGCGACCCTACCTGCTGATGAGGGAAATATCAATACTGCGGTAACGGAGGCTTGTAGAGGGATCGAGGGTACGGTGGTGGAACCGAGTGGGGAGGCTAGGGTGACCGGCTGTGAAGCGAGGGTGAAAATCTCGTTAGAAACCATTCCTTTGAATGGTCTTCTTCCGCTTCTGTTTAATTCGTATTCTTGTTGATTTTTTTCCCCCCCCCCCCCCCCTGTAATTATCTTTTTTGGACAAGATTTTTGAACAGCCATTCACTATGCATTTCCGAATCCGACTGCTTTTGCCATTTCTAATTGCTTTGATCTCGGTTTGGCCGACTTTATTTCCTTGTTAAAGGACAATCTTCTTCGAGTCTTTACATAATGCTGACTCCACTTGCCAGATTCATAACACGCTTCACATTCCCGCGCGTGAATTGCGCTAACTCGCCATGTAAGGACCTCGATTTGCATAAAACTTTTCCACTTTTTCCGAATAATGTTGAGTTAATTTTGATTATTGGAAAATTTTTATTAGAGAGGTTAATGTGATAGTATAAATGCATTTTGGGTGTGTTGAGTACACATTTTGAAAGTCTAGGGGTAAGTGTGAGGGGTGAGGTAATAGGATTTAGTCAAAAAAAAGAAAAGAAAAGAAAAGAAGATCAGCCCTCTTCAGCTGACCCTCTCTCTCTCTCTCTCATCTTCTCCATTTTTTTCTTTTCTCTTGCTCAGGGTCTAAAACTCAACCAAAATTTTAAGTCCCCTTCAAGACCCACACCTAAATCACTTTTTTTACGCGTATGAAGCTTGTATCTCTTTATTTCGGCACGCAAAACTCATATTTCGGATTGGAGCTCATTGGAGGCTAGGGTTTTCATCTTTTCATTCATCCAACGCTCAATCTTGAGGTAGGAAGCACATTCACTCTCTTTAGTTGTATCTATTGGTGTATAGCAATGCCTTGTTCTGTTGCTCCAATTTAATCCAATTGTCATTTGCTTCCAAGTGGGTTTGTTTGATGAGTTAATTTGTGATCTACTAAATTGAGAACTTGTTTGAGCAATTATGGTTGTTTTAACACTCCGTTGATACGCATTTAATTGCTCTACCTATTAAAATTTTGACCTAGATCTCAACAATTGTGTTTGGTTGAAAGTCAAGACACCTCTATGGTGAAAATTTGCAAATGCTGCCGGCCCTGGTTAGGCTGCTGCCTCCTTATTTTTCCAGCACCTATACTCTTATTTTGGATGATTTTCTACCATCATTTGATGTCCATTGGCCCCGATTGTCATCCTTCGTATTTTTGAACCCTTATAACCATTTGTGACACCGAATTTACCTGGATATCCGAATTTAAAAACCTTGACATGTGATTTAATAAATTTCTTGTTTTATGAATTGAACACGCGTCGGTTGACACTTTGACGAAAATGGTAAATTTGGACTAAATGGGACTTTTTGGGAGTTTTGAAAGGCAAATTGTTGTGAGATGGTATTAAAGGATAAAAGAAACTCTAAGGATCGCTCGTGTGGTGTCCCTAGCCTTGGGTGCACGGAGCCCACGAAATCCGGCAGGGGTTGCACGGGCCCATAAAATCGGCCCGAGGGATACTTTCTAATAAAATCGATGAGTATTTTTTATGAAATATCGGTTTGAGTCTATTCGACAATTTGATGTATTTGGCGAAAATCTGTTTCAATAGAGAAAACGAGAATTTTGAGAATTGTTTGGATTTTGGTGAGATATTTTAAACTTAACTTGGGACATTTGACATAGTTAGAATATGAACACGTTTTGGGTCTAGTGGTGGAGTGAAAATCTTTTATTCATCTATCCTTACCCATTGGTTGTGTCCATCATTATACTCACTCCATTATGCATGTATCATGTTTATAAACCTAGAGAAGGTAGAATAGTGTTCCTACTGGGCTAGTGAGCTCAACCTATTAAATTTTTTAGGTACTCGGCTGGAGCATGAGAGGGATTTGAAGTGTGGTTGCATGACATTGGAGTCATCGAGCATGAAGTTATTTTTCCATATTGTTTAATTTTTGAAGAGGGTTTTTACACTCTATTTATAAATCTTTTGACTATTTGGTTATTGTAATACCTATTTTGTAAAATTGGTACTTAGCATTCGGGGTTATGGATCTAGTGGATAGAATTGTTTACTCCAAATGGTTGGGATGAGGGGATTATGTTTTGGCTTGGACTATTCAAAGGAATAGTATAAAAATCTTGGCTTCGTCCTACGTGGATTTTATTTACTTTTGGGTTATTAAATTTTAGGGCGTGGACCGCCACAGGGTCGAATAATGATTCAGTAATGGCTCCAATTGGTTCATGAAGCGTCGTGGTCCACGTTATGCCCCCACTAGGAACAAATTGTTGCATCTTTGAATCGGCCTCTTGAGTCTATTCTATTAACCTCCCAATGCGTTTGACGCCGCGCATTAATGACGTCTAATAAACTTCCGCGTTATAGGCGGCGTTTGTTGCCCTTCGAGGGCCTTTAAATAGGAGCACATCTGATTTGGTGAACACATTCCGTCGATGTTCTTTTCTTGAAAGCGATCGTCTGTCACGCCACAGATGTCTGATCCTCTAGCCGCCGTGGCTCCTACCTTTAGAAGTCCCTTGTAGATCGAGGGAGCCCAAGATGATTATTCTCCTCAAGGCATATATCTTGGACGTAGGTGGGGATTAGCAGAGCTTTGCTTTCCACACTTCTGTTCTCTTGAAACAGTTGTAGTTTGAAGCTTCTGTTCCCAAAAGCTCTGTAGCTGTTAAGCTTCAGACCAGTATTCGGCCCGCGCTGGTTGTTGGTTGATGTTGGCCTCTCTCACATCAACCTCCATCACTTGCGAGCCAAAGTCTTGGGGAGTCTGCCGTATTTCAAGGCACTATCTTACAAGGACCTCAAAAGAATCAGTTGAAGGCCGCGTGCTGCGTTCATTGTTAGTACTCGATGACCGGGGAAGGGCATGCGTTCCATTATCATTCAGAAGGAAGGCTGAGATCGGGTTATCGGTGTTGCTGTGAAGATAGTGAAGCTGACGGGCAACCTCTCAACCTTCCTTTTCAAGCAAAGGTCCGGTTTTACTTATGTTTAGAGTTGAGATTGCATTCCGAACAGATTGTATCTGAATGTCTTTCCTTTTGTAATAATATAAAATGATGCAATTTATTCCAGTCTGTTGCCATTTGACCTTTTTGCCCAAAGGTGACTAGATAATACTAACGAAAAAAGGTTCAAAACAACAAACTGAGCTCGTATCGCCCTACATTTGGCTTTCATTTAAGTTACATGGTTTAAACTAACAAAGGCAATTTGGAGCTCGTTGAGCTCGGCTAACCCTTCGGCTTTAATCGAGTTGAACTTGTTAAAAGCAATCGATAAGCTCGGAGGTCAGTAACTCGCTAGCTTTCCCCTTCAGTTTTTTACAAAGTTTATGGGATTAATTAAAGCGAACAAAGGCAGTCGGTGCTTTGCACAGCTCGGGCTAACCCCTTCTCGCACGATTAATCAAGAACTTTGTTAAAAGTATCAGACAAGCTCGGAGACTCAGTAAGCTCGGCTTAGACTTTCCCCTATGTTTTACCAAGTATTACTTGATTTTAAAGCGAACGACGGAGTTAGTGCTTTGCAAAGCTCGGCTAACCCATTCTCGGCGATTAATCAAGTTAACTGTAAAAAGATCGGACAAGCTCAGAGCTCAGTTAAGCTCGGCTAGCTTTCCTCTCAGTTTTTACCAAGTGTTACTAGATTAAAATGAACGAAGGCAGTTCGGTGCTTTGTAAAGCTCGGCTAACCCCTTCTCGCAATTTAATCAAGTTAACTTGTAAAAAGTATCGGACAAGCTCGGAGCTCAGTTAAGTTCGGCTAGCTTTCCTCTTACCTTTTACCACGTATTACTTGATTAAAGCGAACGAAGACAGTTCGGTGCTTTGCAAAGCTTGGCTAACCCCTTCTCGCGATTTAATCCAGTTAACTTGTAAAAAGTATCGAACAAGCTCGGAGCTCGGTTATTTTTATTTAAAACTCGGCTTGCTTTCCCCCTCAGAGTTTTTATTAAAGTTATACTTGATAAAATGAACGAAGGCAATTAGGTGCTTTGCAAAAAAGGCTCGGGCTAAACACCATTCTCGCGATTTAATCAGTAAACTTGTTAATAAAAGCGTTATCGAAAAACAAGCTCGGAGCCGAGTAAGCTCGGGCCAGCTCCCAGCTTTCCCTTCAGTGTTTGACCAAGTGTTACAGGATTCAAGAGAACGAAGGCGTTTTCGGTGCTTGTCAAAACTTCGACTAACCCCTTCTCCGCGATTTAAACAAGTTAACTTGTAAAAAGTATTGTGCACAAGCTCGGAGCTCATTAAGCTCGGCTACTTTCCTTCATTTTTTTATCAAGTGTTCTGGATTAAAGCGACACAGGTCGTTCGGTGCTTTGCGAAGCTCGACTAACCCCTTCTCGCGATTTTATCAATTTAACTTGTAAAAAGTTATCGACAAGCTCGGAGCTCAGTTAAGCTCGGCTAGCTTTCCCCTCGTTTTACTCAAGTCTTACTTGATTAAAAAGTTGAATGGAAGGCCAGTTCGTGCTTTGCAAGCTCGCAACCACTTCTCAACGATTTAAATCAAGTACTTATAAAAAGTTCGGACAAGCTCGGAGGTCAAATAAGCTCGGCTAGGTTTCTCCTCAGTTTTTATCAAGTATTACTTGATTAAAGCGAACGATGCAGTTCAGTGCTTTGCAAAGCCTTGGCTAACCCTTCTTGTGTTATTAATCAGTTAACTTGTAAAAAATTCGACAGCTCGGAGCTCGATTAAGCTCGGCTAGCTTCTCCCTTAGTTTTTACGCAATTGTTAAACACGATAATAAAGAGAACGAAGGTAGTTCGGTGCTTTGCAAACGGCTCGGCTCACCTTTCTCGCGATTTAAATAAGTTAAACTTTAAAAAAGTATCGGACGGCTCGGAGCTCGTAAGCTCGCCTAGCTTCTTTAGTTTTTTTACCAAGTGTACAGGATTAAGAGAACGAAGGCAGTTCGTGCTTTGCAACTCGGCTACCCCTTCTCGCGATGTTAATCAAGTTACTTGTAAAAAGTATCGACAAACTCGGAGCTCAGTTAAACTCGGCTAGCTTTCCCTCATTTTTTATCAAGTGTTACTGATTTAAAGCGAACGAAGGCGTTCGGCGGCTTTGGGCCATCTCGGCTAACTCCTCTCCGCGATTTATCAAGTTAACTTGTAAAAAGGTATCGACAAGCTCGAGCTTGTAAGCTTGCTAGCTTTCGCCTTCAGTTGTTATCAGGTTACTGGATTATGCGAACAAAGGCAGTCGGTTTGTGCTTTGGGCAAAAAGCTCGGCTAACCCCTTCTCGCGATTTAATCAAGTTAACTTGTAAAAAGTATCGGACAGGCTCAGAGCTCGATTAAGCTCGCCTAGCTTTCCCTTTAGTTTTTACCAAGTGTTACAGGATTAAAGAAAACGAAGGCAGTTCGGTGCTTTGCAAACGCTCGGCTAACCCCTTCTCGCGATTTAATCAAGTTAACTTATAAAAAGTATTGGACAAGCTCGGAGCTCAATTAAACTCGGCTAGCTTTCCCCTCAGTTTTTATCAAGTATTACTTGATTAAAGCGAATGAAGGCAGTTCGGCGCTTTGCAAAGCTCGGCTAACTCCTTCTCGCGATTTAATCAAGTTAACTTAAATAAATATCGACAAGCGCGGACCTCAGTTAACCTCGGCTAGCGTTTCCCCTCAGTTTTATCCAAGTTTTTACTTGGATTAAGCGAACAAAAGGCAGTCGGTGCTTTGCAAAGATCGGCAACCCATTCTCGCGATTTAATCAAGTTCTTGTAAAAGGATTGGACAAGACTCGGAGCTCGATTAAGCTCGGCTAGCTTTCACTTTCGTTTTTACCAAGTGTTACAGGAGTAAAGAGAACGAAGGCAGTTCGGTGCTTGCAAGCTCGGCTAACCCCTTCTCCACCGATTGTAAACAAGTTAATTGAAAAAGTATGCCCACAAGCTCGGAGCTCAGTTAAGCTCGGCTAGCTATCCCCTCAATTTTTACCAAGTGATATTAATTAAAGCAATGAAGCAGTTTGGTGCTTGCAAGCTCGGCTAACCCCTTCTGCGATTTAATCAATTAAACTTGTAAAAAGTATCGGACAAGCTACGCAGCCGATAAGCTCGGCCAGCTTTCACTTCAGTTTTTAACAAGGTTACAGGATTAAAGCGAACGAAGGCAGTTCGGTGCTTTGCCAAAACTCGACTAACCCCTTCTCGCGATTTAAAAAAAGTTAACTTGTTAAAAATATTTGCACAAGATCGGAGCTAGTTAAGCTCGGATAGCTCCCCTCAATTTTTATCAAGTGTACTTAATTAAAGCGAACGAACGGAAGTCGGTGCTTTGCCAAAGCTCGGCTACCCTTTCGCGATTAATCAATTAAATTGTAAAAGTATCGGACAAGCTCAGAGCTCGGTTAAGCTCGACTAGCTTTCCCTTCAATTTGTATCAAGTGTTACTGGATTAAAGCGAACAAAGGTCGTTCGGTGCTTTGCAAAGCTCGGTTAACCCCTTCTCACGATTTAATCAAGTTAACTTGTAAAAAGTATCGGACAAGCTCAGAGCTCGGTTAAGCTCGACTAGCTTTCCCTTCAGTTTTTATCAAGTGTTACTGGATTAAAGCGAACAAAGGTCGTTCGGTGCTTTGCAAAGCTCGACTAACCCCTTCTCGCGATTTAATCAAGTTAACTTGTAAAAAGTATCGGACAAGCTCGGAGGTCAAATAAGCTCGGCTAGCTTTCCCCTCAGTTTTTATCAAATATTACTTGATTAAAGCGAACGAAGGCAGTTCAGTGCTTTGCAAAGCTCGGCTAACCCTTCTCGCGATTTAATCAAGTTAACTTGTAAAAAGTATTGCACAAGCTCGGAGCTCAGTTAAGCTCGGCTAGCTATCCCCTCAATTTTTACAAGTGTTATAATTAAAGCAAATGAAGGGAGTTTGGTGCTTTGCCAAAGCTCTGCTAACCCCTTCTCGCGATTTAATCAAGTTAACTTGATAAAAAGTATTCGACAAGCTCGCCAGCTCGTAAGCTCGGCCAGCTTTCCCTTCAGTTTTTACAAGTGTTAAGATTAAAGGAACGAAGGCAGTTCGGTGCTGTGCAAAAATCGACTAACCCCTTCTCGCGATTTAAAAAAGTGAACTTGTAAAAAGTATTGCACAAGCCGAGCTTAGTTAAGCTCGGATAGCTTCCCCTCAATTTTTATCAAGTGTACTTATTAAGCGAAAGAAGGCAGTTCGGTGATTGCAAGCTCGCTAACCCCTTCCTCGAGATTTAACAAGTTAACTTGTAAAAAGTATCGGACAAGATCAGAGACTCGGTAAAGCTCGACTAGCTTTCCCTTCAATTTGTATCAGTGTTGACTGGATTAAAGCGAACAAAGGTCGTTCGGTGCCTTTGCAAAGATCGGTTAAACCCCTTCTCACGTTTAATAAGTAACTTGTAAAAAGTATCGGACCAAGCTCAGAGCTCGGTTAAGCCGACTAGATTTCCCTTCAGTTTTTATCAAGTGTTATGGATAAAGCGAACAAAGTCAGTTCGGTGCTTTGCAAAGCTCGACTAACCCCTTCTCGCGATTT
The DNA here is from genome assembly GCA_009663005.1 of Actinidia chinensis. Taxonomy (NCBI): domain Eukaryota; kingdom Viridiplantae; phylum Streptophyta; class Magnoliopsida; order Ericales; family Actinidiaceae; genus Actinidia; species Actinidia chinensis. The sequence continues at coordinate 7,153,863 of CM018894.1, read as the reverse complement.
AATCAAGTAACTGTAAAAAGTATCGGACAAGCCTCGGAGGTCAAATAAGCCGGCTAGCTTTCCCTCAGTTTATCAAATATTACTTGATTAAAGCGAACGAAGGCAGTTCAGGCTTGCAAAAGCTCGGCTACCCTTCTCGGATTAATCAAGTTAACTTGTAAAAAGTATTGCACAAGGTCGGAGCTCAGTTAAGCTCGGCTAGCTATCCCCTCAATTTTTACCAAGTGTTACTTAATTAAAGCAAATGAAGGCAGTTTGGTGCTTTGCAAAGCTCGGCTAACCCCTTCTCGCGATTTAATCAAGTTAACTTGTAAAAAGTATCGGACAAGCTCGCAGCTCGATTAAGCTCGGCCAGCTTTCCCTTCAGTTTTTACCAAGTGTTACAGGATTAAAGAGAACGAAGGCAGTTCGGTGCTTTGCAAAACTCGACTAACCCCTTCTCGCGATTTAAAAAAGTTAACTTGTAAAAAGTATTGCACAAGCTCGGAGCTTAGTTAAGCTCGGATAGCTTTCCCCTCAATTTTTATCAAGTGTTACTTAATTAAAGCGAACGAAGGCAGTTCGGTGCTTTGCAAAGCTCGCTAACCTCTCGACGATTTAATCAAGTTAACTTGTAAAAAGTACGGAACAAGTCAGAGCTCGGTTAAGCGGGGGATCGACTAGCTTTCCCTTCAATTTGTATCAAGTGTACGGGATTAAGCGAACAAAGGTCGTTCGGGCTTGACAAAAGCTCGGTTAACCCTTCTCAAGATTAATCAGTTACTTGTTAAAAGTATCGGACAAGCTCAGAGCTCGGTTAAGCTCGACTAGCTTTCCCTTCAGTTTTTCAAGTGTTACTGGATTAAGCGACAAAGGTCTTTTTGTTGTTCGTGCTTTGCAAAGCTCGACTAACCCCTTCTCGACGATTCTAATCAAGTTAACTTGTAAAAAGTAATCGGACAAGCTCGGGGGGGAAAAAGTCAAATAAGCTCGGCTAGCTTTCCCTCAGTTTTTATCAAATATTACTTGATTAAAGCGAACGAAGGCAGTTCAGTGCTTTGCAAAGCTCGGCTAACCCTTCTCGCGATTTAATCAAGTTAACTTGTAAAAAGTATGGATACGGCTCGGAGCTCGGTTAAGCTCGCCTAACTTCCTTTTAGTTTTTACCAAGTTGTACAGGATAAAAGTGGGAAACGAAGACAGTTGGTGCTTTGGCAAAGCTCGGCTAACTTTCTAGCAATTTAATCAAGTTAACTTGAAAAAGTATCAGACAAGCTCGGAGCTCAGTAAAATCGGCAGCTTCCTCTCAATTTTTATCAAGGTTACTTGATTAAAGCGAACGAAGGCAGTTCGGAGCTTTGCAAAGCTCGGCTAACCCTTCTCGACGATTTAATAAAGTTAATTATAAAAAAGTATTGGACAAGCTCGAGCCAATTAAACTCGGCTCCTTTCCCCGCGTTTTTATCAAGTGTTACTTGAATTAAAGCGAAGGAGGTAGTTCGGCGCTTTTGCCAAAGCTCAGCTAACTCCTTCTCGCGATTAATCAAGTTAACTATTAAAAGTATCGGACCAACCTCGGAGCTTGGTTAAGTTTGGCTCGCTTTCCCTTAGTTTTATCAAGTGTTACTGGATTAAAGCGAACAAGGTCGTTCGGTGCTTTTGCAAAGCCGACTAACCCTTCTCCGATTAAAATGAAGCTAACTTGTAAAAAGGATCGGAACAAGCGTGGACGCAGTTTACCTCGGCTAGCTTTCCCCTCGAGTTTATTTCAAGTTTTACTTGCTTACACGCAACAAGCGTTCGGTCTTTGCAAGCTCGCTATCCCCCTTCTCACGCTATTTAATCCAGTTTCTTGTAAAAAGTATTGGCAGCTCGGAGCTCGATTAAGCTCGCTAGCTTTCCCCTTAGTTTTTTACCAAGTGTTTTACAGGAATTAAAGAAACGAAGGCAAGTTCCGGTGCTTTGCAAAGCTCGGCTAACCCCTTCTCTCCCGATTTAATCAAGTTAACTTGTAAAAAGTATCGGACAAGCTCAGAGCTCCGGTTAAGCTTCGACAGCTTTCACCCTTCAATTTGTATCAAGTGGTTACTTGATTGAAGCGAACAAAGGTCGTTCGGCGGGTGCTTTGCAAAGCTCGACCTAACCCCGTTCTCGCGATTTAGAAGTTCACTTGTAAAAAGTATCTGACAGCGTGGGAGCTCAAGTTAACCTCCGGTTCTAGCTTTCCCCTTAGTTTATTCAAGTTTTACTGTTAAAGGCGAAACAAAGGCAGTTCGGCTTTGCAAAGCTCGGATCCCTTCTTCCTCGCGCGATTTAAATATCCAGTTATCTTGTAAAGTATTGGACAAGCTCTGAGCCGATAAGCTCTCGCTAGCTTTCCCCTTTAGTTTTTACCAAGTGTTACGGATTAAAAACGAGAACGCAGGCTAGTTCGGTGCTTTGGCCAACTCGCTAACCCCTTCCTCCGCGATTTAAACAAGTTTAACTTGTACAAAGTATTGCAACAAGTTCAGAGCTCAGTTAAGCTCGCTATCTTTCCCTCAATTTTACCAAGTGTTTTACTTAATTAAGCGAACGAGGCAGTTCGGGTTCGGGTGCTTTGCAAAGCCTCCCTCCGGCTAACCCTCTCGGCGATTTAATCAAGTACTTGTAAAAAGTATCGGACAAGCTCGGAGCTCGATTAAGCTCGGCACTTTCCCTTCAGTTTTTTACCAAGTGTTACAGGATTAAAGAGAACGAAGGCAGTCTGTGCTTTGCAAAGTGCTCTCGGCTACCCTTCTCGCGATTTACACAGTTAACTTGTAAAAAGTATTGCACAAGTTCAGAGCTCAGGTTAAGCTCGGCTGCTTTCCCCTATTTTTACCAAGTGGTTTTACTTAATTAAAGCGAACGAAGGCAGTTCGGTGCTTTGTTTTGCAAAGCTCGGCTTTAACCCTTCTCGCTATTTAATCAAGTTAACTTGTAAAAAGTATCGGACAAGCTCGGAAAAGCCGCTAAGCTCTGCCAGCTTTCCCTTCAGTTTTTACCAAGTGTACATGATTAAAGGAACGAAGGAGTTCGGTGCTTGCAGGCTCGGCTAACCCTGTCTCCGTCGCGATTTAAATAAGTTTTAACTTGTAAAAAGTATTGTACAAGCTCGAGCTCAGTTAAGCTCGGCTCAGCTTTTTCCTTCCCCTCAATTTTTACCAAGTGTTACTTAAGTTAAGCGAACGAAGGAGTTCGTGGCTTTGCAAAAATGTAATAACCCGACTTTAAATTTTTGGGTTTTAATTGAAATTTCATAACTTGTTGTGATAAAATTAAGATGACTTTAAATGAATTATATAATGTAATTAAAAGTTGGAGGATAGAAATGTTATTTTTCAACATATGATACTTTTGGTCGGAAGATAAAATCGGAAAAGGAATGAAAATAGAAAAGAAAGAAAAAGGGGAAGAATAAAGAGAACGGAAAAAGAAGTAATATGCATGTTTTATAATATGTTTTGCTAGGTGTTTAATATAATGCAGAAGATAGAAGGGAGAGACTGATAGAGAGAGACACAGCAGATGAGAGGGAGAAAGAGAGAAAAGCAGAAATGAGAGATAAGAAAAATTATATGGTTGGTGAGATATAATCAATTGATTAGACATTGAAATCACAAACGGGTTTAGATGATGTCAGATCAAGGTGGAATTTTAATAGATGATATGGGAACCAGATTTTATATCTAATGTGTGAAGTTGAGGTAAGCATGAGGTTACAATATCTTTCTAAAACTCCTGGAGTGTTTTTCTAAATATCCTGATCTTGTCTTTCTCTTGACAGTGTGCCTATCTTTTGAAATCCTTGTATTTTGTTGGCAATCGTGATATGTATGATGTTTGTTGGTTTGTAATTGGAATGGCTAAATGTTTAATGGAATGAATGGTACATGTTCTGAGGGGATCCGCCAATAACTCCACTAAGACCTCTACCCTTAAAACCATATCTTAGGAGACGTGGAGATGGTCGGCCACTATTATGTATCAAGAAGACCTGGTATGAGGTTTTTTTGATGAAATATTTGATTCATTGTGCTACTCTGACATTTGTTGTTGAGCCATTATTGATTCGTTGAGTAGATTCCCGTCGTATTGTAAAATACTTCCCCTGTTAAAATGAATTTTTAGGCGAAAGTGGGTGTTCGGATAGTAACGAGATGGGTCGAGTGAAAGACTTGAAGTTTTTGATCTTTTTGTATAATTATATTTGTGAGCATTGTAAAAATAAACATTGGAGACTATTGATATTTGAATAAAAAAGAAAATAGTGCTCGATTTGTATTTTGAAAGAAAAAATACGGCTATTTTAGATAATTTAAAATTAACGACCTGCGTGAGGGTCGGGTCGGGTCGTCACAAATGCTTTCGCAACCTTGACAAACTAGTGATTTAGAGCTTCATATTGAGCCAACGTCAGCTACCTGGACTAAATTAATGACCTCCATTTCAGGTCTCCTTTGATGTGTCTGTAAGTATTGATCTCGAAAAGCCTTCCTAAACGGTTCTCACTTCTTAGCCACACTCTCCTCCACAGTCTTCCACACTGGAGCAACCCCTTGTCAACTGATAAGATGCAACAATACCCTCAATCCTCCTCTGTCACCAAAATTGTATCTAAGGCTCTAGTGACGTGTTCCAGCCATCCTCTGCTATTAAAGGATCCGGTTCGCCCTTAAAATGGGCGGGCGAAGTTTGAAGAAATGCCTTCATGGCCGGGGTGCCCTGGTGGTCAGCTGCTCTAGCTTGGCACTTGCATGCCCTACACCGTGGTTTTCCCTTACCACTTGTTTCATGGTATTGAACCGGTGACCCCTTGCATGAATTCTGCACCACCAAATACTGTAGGTGGAGCCCCTTCAGTACCTCCCACATTTTCCTCTAGCTCCTCCCCCCATCACAGACTCTCGTGATTTTCGCCATCCCCCGCTTCACAAATTTCCACGAGCCCCTGCGTGTCCCCGAGCCCACGAGCTCCTATAAGTGACTCGCCGACCTCTGGTTTGTCGGGTGGCATGTTCTACACATGCCATAATAAAATAATAAAAATAATCATACTCTTTATGATTAAATTCAAAACATTTGCCATACTGCATGCAAATATTAACAGATACCATGTATTTTCTTATCATCACTCAATACTTATATACTTCCTCATGTTACCTCTAAATACCTATGACCCAAGACAACGTGATCTAACCACCCCACGCTCATAGGTTATTCGACACCTAGAGCCTGATACCATGTTTGTCGCGTCCCAGTCCAAATCAATACTTGGTTTACGTAAGCAAATGACTAAATTCAAACTAAAATCTATAACAAATATTTTGTCATTTCATTAGAGTACGCAAATCATTTCTCTGGACCATGCTCTCCATGATCTATTAGTACAAAATAAAGATAATATTCCATGAGAATATACTGAAATTTCATTCAGATCGGACACCATCTCGCCGTTTGATTTCACACCTATATCTTTCATGATCATAGGCTAATCACACCATATAATTTCTCCTTTTATCTTTCAAATATATCAAAAGTATGTGTGGTTTCTTCTTTTTCTAACTTCCCGTCTCTTTCTTTTATCTTATATCATTTTACTTGTTTATAAAAAAATATATATATAAAGTTAAGTAATGATAGTGTCGGACACAATCATCCGTTTATTAATTAAAATTACATTCCAACCCCTCTAACT
>CM018894.1:7140665-7143165 GCA_009663005.1 Actinidia chinensis | reverse complement strand
ATTTTGTGTCACTATCAAAATACAAGCTTCCATGCGCACTCTGATACAAATTTTTTTTCATAAGATTTATCGCCTAAACCGTCCACACTAGTCCCATGTAAGAATCTAACACCAACCTCCCAACGATCCCATGGTAAGGACTTAAAGCCTCTAAGCTATGATAAAATTTTGTGACGGACACGGACCCTCCCGGACGTTTAATTAAGTACCTAAATTCTCCGTATTTTTCTCAAATACAAATCAGAGCATTATTTTCTTTTTTTTTAAATAAATTAAATAGTCTCCCCAAATGTTTATTTTTACAATGTCTCCAAAATATAATTAATACAAAAAGATCACAAATCTCAAGTTCTTTCACTCGCACCCATCTCGTACTATACGAGACTCCCACGTCCTCCATGAAAATTATTTTTTAAACAGGGAAGTATCCAATACGACGGGAATATGCTCAACGAATCAATAATGGGCTCAACAACAAATGTCAGAGTAGCCAACAACGAAATCAAATATTTCATCAAAGACTCATACCAGTCTTTCCTGATCATACTAGTGATAGGCCTCATCCACGTCTCATAGCTTCTCGGCTTTTTCCGGTCCATAGTGGAACTATTGCGGATCCACTCGTACATGGATCATTCCATTACATAGCATTAGCCATCAAACAAATAACAATCATAACATATCACAGGATTGCCAACAAAAATACATGAATTCAACAGATAGCACACATGCTCAAGAGGAATACAAAATCAGATAGTTTAGGAAAAACACTCAGGAGTTTAGAAAGCATATTGTTATAACCTCCTGCTTACCTCAATTGAAAATTTCACACCATAGATATGAAGATCTGGCAACCCCATGACACATACTAAACTTTCACCTTGATCCGACATCCCGCTCCCGTTGATCTACACCCAGGTCTTTCCATTATCAAAGGAAGTAGTAACACACCAAATAATTTCTCCAAGTCTCATATTTTTTTTCTCTCTTTTCCTCCTCTCTGCCGTGCTCTCTCTCTCTCTTTCTTCTCTCTCAGAGACTCTCCCTTCCCCTCACCTATTCTCCCTCTTTTATTTACACAAACAAAATATAAAAAAATCCCAGCACTTATCTTTCCAATTACCAAATCATTTTATAACTCATAATCCATTCTTTTTTTTTTATTATTATTATTTTCTTTTCTTGTCTCCTTTCCAATGAAAGTACACTCCACTACTAAAAATTGCACTTTTGCCCCTTCGCTTTACAAGTAGATTATATTATTAAACTTAAAGATCTTCTTTAATTTTATCCCAAAAGTTATAAATTTTTTAATTATACCAAAACAAAAAAAATCGGGGTTATTACAAATTATAGTCCAAAACATCTACCAAAGTCTATCAATTATTAATAAACAAAGCTAAATCTACTCTTTTTTTTGTCATAGATGGAACAAGGGTAAAGTAGACAACAAAATTAGGAGCCAAGTAAAGTCAAGAAGCTACGGCATATGTTCACCCTTTTTTTCTTTAAACAAAAACAAATAACTCTAAAAAAAACTATGATTAACCTAAAAAATTATAAGGGAGTTGTGTAGCAATAATCATCAAAACACGGAAAAAAAGAAGCAGAAGCTCGCACAAATTTTTTAAAAAATTTGAACAATTATATGAATGGAATCAAAAATGGAACTTTAAGAGTTCACATAGTCAACCATGAGAAAACATGTTCACATGTTCAATAAAAAAACAACTATGAACCATCTCCAATGAACTTATATTTAACATCACAATACCCTTCAGAATCTCAAAAGTCAAATCATCAGTGGTCACAATAAACTTCAAGTAATGTGTGTATGACACAGAATAGATAGCATTGAGTATGCAAGAATAGTCGAGGAAAAAGAACCACACCCTTTCCTATGGCATCCACACACAATGAGAAGTCAAACTAAGTTGTTGGAGATTGTGGAATTTTCCACGACCCAGCTGTAAAGCATACGTATAATACCAAAAATTCTTTTCTGATCTTTCAAAGACTAATCTACATAATTAGAATCACACCCTCATTGATTCCGAATAGCAATAGGTATCAGCCACTCGATCACAACCTCCAATCTTCTATTATATTCCTCACAGACACCTTACTCCAGAGAAAGATTGGGCTCGCGGTTGCTAGGGTTCTTTGAATATTTTTTCTTTTCACAAAGACGTGAATCTCAGAAATATCGTAACCCTAGCTTCTAATTAGAAGTAGTGTATATAAAGGCTAAATAGGGACCAAAGAATAAGTATGATTGGCGTCCTACAACAAACAAGGACTCTATCTAACCAAGATTAATCCTTATTTATATAAATATAATTAAGGCCATAAATAATTAAATTGACTCTTTATTATACCAGAATTTCTAATTCAAGCTCTTTTTTATTAAACACTTAGTTATCTCCCTACGTTAAGATGACAAATACCCGTCTATTAAGTTAAATTATAACAAATTAAATTTAATAGACTTATTTATTAT
>CM018894.1:7125665-7133165 GCA_009663005.1 Actinidia chinensis | reverse complement strand
CCTCAAATGTGTGGGACCCACTTCTCTTGTGTCTATCTCTCTCTTAAGTATGCATTTTGGGTACCCAAAATGGAGTACCCATAGCACTACCCCTCAAATATTTATTTCAGTAAGAAAAGATCAATAAGATCCTTGGAAACACCATCGCGTGTTCCTCCAACTCATCCCATATAGGCATGGATTGTTAATCCTTCAACCACATTTCTGACAGTACTGTTATCTTGAAAATTGTCTAAACTATGTAGTTAGGTGGAGTCAGGGCCATTTTATAATCAGGAAAAACCTTTTGGAGGTTGGACTAATGGTCTAAACCTGAGACTTGGAGGTTTGCTCCTGAATCGGGTTCAATGCTTAAAGTTAATATACTTGAGGTGTATGACAACACACTGTTATTGTACTTTTTCAGGGAATTATCTATGGTCTACTGAACAAGAAGAAGGAAGCTGAGGAACAGTTTGAGATATATCAAAATCTGGGGCCGGAAGAATTTCCAGAGAGAGGATTCCTTGACGATTTGTGTTGGCTGCAAACAAAGGTACAAGGCAACCGTTTAAATGAGTTTATTTTGAAGTTGAATTCTCTTGCAAAAACCAATATAAAGCAGCTTCTGCTTCTTTCACACTATCTAATATTCTAATGCGATGGACTGAGCTGGTAGGTAGGTTTCTGTATTAGGATTAGCTTGTACAAGGATTGAAGTACACTTCCAATATTTGAGGCATTGTGCTTGTTATTTGCTCAAACGAAGCTTGTTTGGGAGAAGAGACATACTGGTTGCATAGAATAGATTTTGGAAAGGGAATTGTAACTGTGGAACATCAGTTCAGATGATTGTGGTGTAGATAATTTGAATTCCACAGTTTGGATGAGATATGGAATTTAGCGGGGAATTAGCTTTTCAATAACAGCTCATGTAGCTGAATTATGCTTGTTCACATTTTTGAGGACTAAATGTATCTAAAAAATGGTCAAAAGAAATGAAAGAGGAAAAAATACAAAAATTCCGCTCATGTTTAAATACCTTTTCCCCAATCTTTTACTTTTGAAAAAAAGATTATTCTTTTAAAATTGTTGGACATAAATTAGAACTAAAAAGAAAAGACGCGACTCTAGAAAATTATAAATTATAAATTACAAATTATAAACCAATATGGTACGGATGAATGCTTATGTTTTGTTTACTTTCTCCATCCCTCGTCTATAAACAACCACATCATTTTTTTATTTTCAAAATTTGGCATGATTACATATAAAAAAGAAAATAATGTATAAATATTTTCTATGTATATCATTATTTTATTTTATTTTTCTTCACATATTCAAAATCTAAATACTAGGTTAAGGTGCAGCAATGACAATTGCACAAGCAAAATAGCAGTTGCCACTAATTTCTGCAAAACTTAAAAAGAGCAAGAATGCTATTAACTATTGCCCTGTTGTGTTTTAATTTTTTTATGTTTTCTTTGCTAGATCGTTTTTTAGTATTTTCCAATAGCACATGCAAGAGAAAAAAGGAAAATAGAAAAATATTGTCTGTCATAGACACGCTGTCGTTTTGTTTGCTTTACTAACTGTCACCACCGTACCATTACATACTGTAGAGAGATTCTCCACTTAGGCTTCGTTTGGTAATATTTAAAAATTATTTTTTTTTAAAACTTATTATTAAAAAGACTAAAATTTTTAAATTTTTTTATTTTTGTGACTTTATTTTAGTTAAAATTAAGTAAAAAAGTAAAAAAAAATAAAAATAAAAAACTAACTCTAATTGACTTTTTTATTATTTTAAATAAAAAAATAAAAATAAAAAACTAACTCTAATTGACTTTTTTATTTATTTTAAATAAAAAAATAAAAAAAAACTAAAAAAAACTAGTACCAAACATAGCTTTAGTATATCTGATCTTGTAAAATTCAATTTTCAAGGGCGGGCCCACGAGGACGCTCCACCCAGAGCTAACACGAACGCCATCGTGTCCGGTTCTTTCAGACCGGTTTCACCCAATCGTCACCTACGCTGGCGCGTCGCTCATTTTCCCCGGCGGAGAACCGGTTCCGCCACCGTATCGGCGGTTTTGGAGGCCAACGAAGACACCTCCGTGAAGGATCTGAATGCTTCTCTGGTGAGAATAGTCGCTCTCGTCGGAGAAGGTAGCGTCAGCCCTCCGAAATCCACACCATGGCTCGAGGTTATGCTCCACACTGTAAGTATCGCCGTAGCTCCAACTTTCTCTCTCTTCTCTCTCTCTACATATACAAACACGTGTCTATTGATGGAGTATGTGAATTTTTGATATTTGGCCTTGGAAGTGGATTTCGTTTCGAGGAAACTTGATGTTGGCCGATGAAACTTCATGCAATGTGGAGATATGAGTAAAATGATGTCTTATGCTAAAATTACTCAGGAATTGGGGGTATTGTTAGGATTATAGTGAAGTGGAATCTCTTTTATTTCGTTTTTATGGATAATATCACTCGTGTGGATAATGGCATACGTGAATGTTTTCTTTTAAATTGACTATACTGTGTAGTTTCAATTTTTAAAATCGTTGTTGCGTTGATGAAATTAAATAAAAAGATGAACTATTAGGTGTTGTTTAAGTCGATTAACCCATGCTACCAAGTAAAATAGGATTAGGAATTTTAGCATGTATACGTGTATATGTAAAAACACATATATGTTGAATATATGTTGGATTGAGTTTTCGTAATATGTCAATATTTTCCTTGAAATGGAAGACTAATGGCATTTAAAGGAGACGATATTGCAACCTTGTTTGTACTATGGATCACAATGAGAATCAAGATGTATGATATTGCTTCATTTTAAAAAACAACAAAACATGATAAAAATATGTTTGAAAAGCCAGCTGGATAAGATTCTCTATTGTGAACATGTGATGGATTTAACCAACAATGTTTAATCATCTTATTTAACATGTTGTGAAAGATGTACCTCATAACTCATGGAATTGCCGAATAAGCCACGCACTTTGTGATTTTTTTTTTGTTTCGTTTTGTTACCAAACATCTATATTGTATTATAAAGGGAACACCCACGTTACCATGAACCTAAATATTTTGTGTCGTAAACATTTTTGCCCAATTTCCCATCGAAACTGTCTCAGTTTTTTTTGACTAATTCTCTCAATTGATTCAATTTTTTGATGATCAACTTTTGAGGGCACTGCTTTGCGTTTTTATTTTTTCATCCATCCATTCCTTACTTCTGTCAGTAGCTTTCTGTTTGTGATTTTCTGAGATTTTTTGCACAGGCTCATGGGTAACACAGCTCTAGTTTAGTTGCTCTATTAAGGATACAAAGGAATCCTTAAATCATATGTTTTTTCATTTATTTTTCCCATGGTATTTTGTTTTGGGCAATTTTGTGGTTCCCCTTATGTCATTTGTTTTGAGATGCAAAATTCAAAAAGAAATTTCTGGTGGGTAAGTCACCATAGATATAGATCTTACATGATACGAACCACGTCAACAACGTGATGAAACCCATACCAATCCCGAAATTAAACCAAACTCTTCAAGTTTGATGGAAACCGCGACCCGTTGCTTAGCAAAGCAGAACTTGGTATGATGGAAGACTCCACAAGTGACGGGAATTGATGATCCGTTTGATAAGTCGGTTAACGCCACAAGGTAATTCCTTGATAAGTTTCAGATTAGTTTCTTGCAGAACTCAAGACGTATAAACGAAATCTCTTCTATTTTTCATTAATTTTTCGGAATTGATAGCCTGCCCTTTTTTATAGCCTTACAATATGGAATTCTAATCTATCTTAATCGTCTAATCTTATCCTATAAAACCATAATCACCTAGTCAAATCAAGTTTCTGGAAGATACAGTCAATCTGATCTATCTCCAATCTAATCATAATCCTAATCAACATCCAATCTAAAAATACAAAAAGTTAAATCCTAATTGATCTTCATAACTTTCCTTGAATCTTGAAATTCTGGACTTTGTAAACACAATCCTGCCTTGATTCTTTGCTAGTAAAACACCCCCATTAGATTGTAATCCCCCTTGCACATGTATAGCGGTTGGTTTCTCTCCCGTATCGAATTGAGTGTAAAATCAACATTTGTTCACCCTATAGTGAAGATCTTTCTTGTTGTTTTACTCTCCGGATTTAAAGTATTCAGCTCTTTTTCTTTGAATCTTATCTCGAGCTCGCGTCACCGGACCAATTTGGACTTGAATCGGACCAGAGGCCTTGATACCTTGATGTCCCTCAGCATTCCCCCCCTCCTTTGAAAAAGATTTGCCCTCAATCGTCACCTACAACAAAGGACTCAATCATAACATTGAAAGTCGCACTACATTTGTACTCACCTGGTAAATCAATTTGTTGCCATATCATTGATCGGTTCAGCACTTGAAATGGACCATCTCCTCGGGGCAGCACCTTAGAACGTCTTTGTACTGGAACCTTTCTTTACTCTCATGTGTAACCACACCCCATCACAGTCTCAAACCAGCTTGTGACGTCCTTTGTTGGCTTGCTTGATGTATTGCTCGGTTCTTCTTCTATGGAGTCCTTGCCCTTTCATGAGTTGCTTCACAAAGTCGGCCTTATTCTTCATCAAATTTACATGCTAAGAAACATGTAAAGGTGATAAATCCAAGGAGTTAAGGATTAAAACCATAAAACAATTCAAATGGTGAGAAATGTTGAGCAGATGAACACAACGATTAAAGCAACTCAACATGTGGTAAACAATCCTCACACAAGTCTTAATATTTCTACCAAGACCGCCCATCAAACAAAAGGGGATAAAGTCCTATGACTACTTCAGTCGTCCATCAGTTTGGGAGATGACAAGTAGTAGAGACAATAGTTTGTTCCTAAGTTACCCCATAATGTTTTCAAAAATAGCTCCAGAACTTAGCATTCCCGACAGAAACGATGGTCCTAGGAACCATGTAACCTCCCAATCTCCCTTAAAGAACAAATTGCTACATGAGAGGCATCGTCTGTCTTATGACAAGGAATTAAAATAAAATGAGCCCATCTTAGAAGAGAAAACGATCTACCAACTACAAAGACGAATCCCCTCCGCGTATACTCCTAGGTAAACCCAACAAAACCAAAATCCATCGAAAATATCAATTCCAAGGCGAACTACGGAAATGTAGGGGTGTGTATAGACCATTCGGGCTGGACCCTTGATTGAGCTTGCCTACACGATGACAAACCTACCACAATTCTCCAACATCCGGTTTATGTGGGCCAATAAAAGTGCTATGCCAGAATAGTTAGGGTTGGTTTTAGCGACCTCCAAAGTATCCCATAACCCTCCACCATGTGTTCCCGAAACTAATAAGTCTCTAATGAACAATTAGCACACAACAACTTATTTCTCTCTAAATAAGAAACCTCATGCTTATAGAAAAACTTAACCCTTGCAGATTTTCACATGGCATATCATCTCACCCAAACAAAAATACTGGTCATAATAATTAAAGCTCCTTAAATGTGCTCAAAACCAAAAAAAATTAGCATCAAGAGAAAGATTAAGGCATACCTGTGTTGAAAGTGCATCACGCAACACATGTTCTACCGTGTTGGGAGCAAATGACATAGGGAAAAAAGTCCAATGAACCAACCCATCGAACATCCTCTTGTTTTAAACTTGTGTTGGCTATTCAAATGTTTCAAGGATTCATGATCCGTACGAATCACCAAACTCCTTTGGCCATAAGTAGTGCTGTCACGTCCCCAAAGCGCGAAACCAATGCATACAATTCGTTGTCATAAGTGGGGTAGTTGAATGTGCAGCTCCGTTAGCTTCCTTCCTTTTCCGCGCTAAAAATAAGCAGTGTTCTCCCCCCTACATAAGAACAGCGCCTATACCCACACCAGAAGATCCATCAATTTCAAAAGTTAGAAAAAATTAGGTAAAGCAAGTAAAGGAGCATGAGGAAGCTTATGTTTAATAAGCTGAAACTGCAGTCTCTTGTTCTTCACCCCATTTGAAACATTGAAACATTCTTCTTGATAACTTCATAAGTGGTTGTGCAGCGAATGCTTATAAAGCCTTTAGAACCTCTATAGAAGCATGGCAAGTCCATGAAACTACGAACATTTTATTGACATAGAGAGGGTTGGCCATTCTTGGATGGCTTTGATCGTCTCTTCATCCATCTCATTTACTTTAGAACTCACAACAAAACCTAGAAACAAGCTTATCGGTGCAAAATGTACACTTTTGAGGTTCGCATATAATTCTCCTTTCTAAGCAATCCAACAACAAATGCAAATGTGAGACATGATCATGCAAACTTTTGCTATAAATCAGAGTCATCCAAAATAAACAACAACGAATTTTCCAATGAAAGCACGCAAACATGATTCATAAGCACATGAAAGTAGCCTAGGTGCATTAGGTAACCAAAAGCATAACCAAACCATCATACATCCATAGTTAGTTTTGAATGCAGTCTTCCATTCCACCTTTCTTTCCTCCTAATTTGATGATATCCACTTTTAAGATCAATTTTTAGAAAAGACACAAGAATCATGCAGCTCATCTAACATTTCCATTTAAGTGAGGAATAGGGTGTCGATACTTTACCGTTATGGTTTGATGGGCTCTGCAATCAACACACTCCTCCATGTCCTATCCTTCTTAGAACTAGAATCACGGAATGCATACTGGCTCTACTCCGCTCGTCACGTGCCCTTCCCCATCAATTCTTCCACTTTCCTTGAAGTTCTTTCGTCTCCCCGGAATGCTCCTATATGCTGGGCGATTCGAATTGATGCCTCGGGAACAAAGTCGATTTGATGTTCATCCCCCGGATCGGTGGTAAACCATTTGTACTCCTCAGGAAACCCATCCTCAATTCCTGCAAGAGATAAATAACGACACTAGGCAAAGAAGATCCAAGCTGGTTAGCGTTTAAAAAACTTCCTTGTACATGAGTACATCATTGCCGCTTGGAAATTAATGCTCTCTTAACCTCACTTGTTTTTGCATAGAATTTTGTTTTGTTTTCTCTCTAAAACCTCACTATTCTTCTCACTCTCATTCTTTCTTCTCTCAAAAATTCTTTTGATCACTCAATTTTTGTAACCTCACTTGATCCTCATAGACTTGTTTTGGTGTCAACCGGAACTAGAGTTATGGTTTCTTTGATTGAACATGAACGTGTAATTTGTTGGTTAACCATCATGCTGTACACCCCGATCAAATTGTCATGGTCCTTCCTAGGATAAGATGCCCAGCTTGCATTGATACCACATCGCACAACACCTCCCTTTCATTTTACCAATTCGCAATGGTACACAACTTGCTTGTAACCGTCACTTCACCACTATCAATTTAGCCATTGCAAGTTATATGGGCGAGGGTGCTTAGTGTCGTAAGCCCTAATTTTTCAACCATGAAGTACTAGCGACATTAGTGCTGCTACCACACCATCCACAATAACACTACTACCTTATCTTTCCACGTGACGACGGTGTGAAAAATGCCGTT
>CM018894.1:7078165-7080665 GCA_009663005.1 Actinidia chinensis | reverse complement strand
TAAAAGATCAAAACAAAATGACAAGTCTCATGCACGTGAGCTGAAAATTAGAATGAAGTTCTATTGTGCAAGCCCAAAAAAGAATAAATCTTTACAAGTTGTTAAAACAAGAGCAAAAAACAAAGAGCACACCAAAGCTCGAGAAGGGGATCCCAGGCTGCATCTTCCTCAGCCTCCTTTGTGACTCCTTATATGGATTCCTCCACGGCAGCTCTCCCAGCTTCGTTCGTGAGGTCGGCAGCTTGGTTGAATAATGGACGACAACATCAGCAGCACCCTCACCTCCTCAGGCCGATTCAAGGGCAAATAGGGTGTAGGAGACTCGTGGTACTCAAGAGTTGAAACAGCCTTGGCCTATGCCGGATTATCTTCAGGGATTCCAAGATCGTCCAAGCAAGTAGTCCACCATTCCAAGAAGGCCTTAGAATAAATCTCGGCGACCTGCCTACTGTAATTGTCCCTTGCTTGACTGACCCCCTGTTGAAGACTCGCTCATAAACTGGGCCACAGGCCACTACTTAAAGCTCAGTTAGTCTAGCCTCAATAGCAACAACTTTATTTTGAGCTTGGGTAGCAGCCATATAGCTGGCATCCCAGGCTTGCTCAGCAACAGCCAAATCTACCTTCAGTTGCTCAATGGTAGCCAGTTCGAGCTTGGCCTTTTTTAGTTCAGACTCTAGACTGCCTACCTTTTTCTTGGCCTTCTTAAGCTCAATGGATTTCTCCTTCATGCGGTCTGCAAGGAGAGTTGCCCTCTAGAGGCTCTATAAGGTAGAAATGAATTGAATGATAAAATGTCGAATATGAAAATAAAATATGCCGAGATCGTGATGCTCTCTTGAACCTACTGCATCACCAGCAGATCCCGGAATGCTTCCGGAGACTCCTCGTTAAGGGAAGCCACATCAGTCGGCAACAAAATAGCATGAGCAAAGGCCATACTGGTGTCATAATCCTTGGAGGAATCTACCACCGTCACTTGCCTGTTGAGCTTACAAGTGGAGAACTCCAGCTTCCAAAGCTCAATCGAAGCACTCGAGCTTGTTTTCCCTGTCCTCCTCCTGGTCCTCATGGAGGTGTCCTCCGTAAACTCCTTCCCCCTGCGCTTGTCTAAAAGAGGGGCCTCAAACGAGTCCGAATCAACCCCACGATGGCTTCAGCCAAACTCACAATCAGATCAACAACTTGTTCGGAGACTTGGATGATGGGAGGGGCTGTCATGGAGGGAAGATCGATAGACGGTGCAGTCTTCTTCCTCAAACACCTGAACCTCATCGTATTGGGTTCGCCCGAACTGCCACTAGAATAGCTGGTCTCCCTGAAAGGTGCGATCTTAACCCCTCCCACGGAACGAGGAGGAGTATGGTCGAGATTGCCTTAATGCTCATTGTCTAAGCATGAGATGGAGATGGTAAGGGGAGGCTCGGATGCAAGAATCACCCATGTCGATTTATATTCAACACGAGCTGGGCAGAGTCCTCCTCTTCTTCCTCAGTGCCAAGGGAATCCAATGAAGCGGTGCCCCTTCTTTGACCTTAGAATAAGACAGCAAGCTGGCGCATATTAAGCTCGTCTTAGGACCTTTCCAGACTAAAGGCGCCGCGTAGGGGAGCTCGGCCTTCGATGCGTAGGGGAACTAGACTGCCCCTACCAACTTCCCTAGTCTTGAGCGAAATCATGTGGTGGTAAATCGGCTCATAGTCGAGAAGATCAGAAATGTCCCTAGAAGACTATCTATTGTTCACAGCTCGGATGGCTTCCTTGCACTGTTCAAAGCAAAATTTGAACCGATTATTAAAATCTGCGCAAGAAACAGAAACAAATATCAGCATCGGCATAAGAAAGAGTGTAAAGTATGAAAAACATGGACTTAATGAAAGAAACTTACTATCGGGCAAAGTCCGTTATACCTCGGGAATGACCAAAGGCCATCATCCCCAACCTAGAACTCCCAACCTCCTGAAACCCAAATAAAGTCGTCAAGGAACAAATCTTTATCCAGGCTGCCAGTGACCAACCTTGTCTACGACTGGTTAGGATTCCTCAGGAGCAAATAATAATTACCCTCATAGAAGGGATTGCCCAGCTCCTTCTTCAGCTGAATTACGGTGTAAATATACAACAAATCCTTGGCGCTGAAGGGCTTCTCCATTAGGCGCATCAACGTGTCCATTACAAGCACGGTTCAAACGAAATTGACGAATACCTACACGAAGGTGAGGCATTAACGTGCAATTACCTCCTTCCGCAGTAGACTGATTAGGAATCAAAGCTCGGCTTGGTAGATTAGCCAAATGCAAACTGGGATGCGGTCCACATTTGCCTCCACTACCTAAGGAACATCGTTCGGCCTAGGATGCTCTATTATAACATCCGCGGGGATGCCATATTTAGCCCTGAATCTGTCCAAAGTCGCGTCATCGTGGACCAGCAACTGAGCTTAATTCAACTCTATGTTTTGGAAATAGAAAAAAGTCAACTAGAATGAGCTCAGCCAACC
>CM018894.1:7045665-7055665 GCA_009663005.1 Actinidia chinensis | reverse complement strand
TTTAAATCAATAATTAACAGTACAAAAACGATTTTCAACAGCACACATTTGAATCAAATGGGCTAACACAATGCCCAACAATGAATACTTGAAATAAATATAGTTAAACTTATCATAAGGTTTTCAAATTACCAAAAGAATTCCATGCCTTTAATTGAAATACATCCAGACATCTACTAAACTAAATTCAACAGAAAATGCTCAAATACCCGAATAACAGCCAACACGCCGGTCCCTTGTCTATTCTTTTCACCCTGAAAGTTGTTTTGATTTTGTTTGATTAAGCACGACGCTTAGAGATAATTATTGTAAAAACGTCAACATTATCTTAAAATCATGAAAAATGAAATGAAGTGCATTATGATCCCCCAAGGCAATGAAACTTCCCAAACGGCTTAGATTAATAGTGCCATCCCCAATGCACACACATGACTCTTCAACCCGGGATTATGGGCCACCCTCACAGGAGCGAGATAAACAAATCCCCGGGAGCTAACCCGAGTAAAGATTTGAGTTGCAATGTTTAGAGGGACGCCATCCGCCATTTTCCTCACAACCACACGTCCCACATCCGAATTTTCAACCTTGGTCCCCCTCCCTAGTGGAGTACCGTCCATCAATGTATCCAACCCAATGCCAGGCAAGCCGACAAGAGTCCACAATGATATTATGATCTATTTATCTCCATGCCGATTATGTTTAATGCTCAAAGCATAATATAATTTAAATGAACATAAATAATAAAATTCTAATTTCTTCTCATTTTTAATCTCAACAATAAATAGCTATCAAATCACAGAACAATTCCTAACATCCTTAGCCTGTCAAATATAGCATAGTTTCCTATCAAGCAATTAATAAAAATTAAATTTCCTCATATAACTATAATTTATTATTTCACAATTAGTTCATTGTTCTCACTATGCATTTTTAAGTCAAATATGGTGGAATGTGTTCTTAAGGTTACACTATTGTCACCTAAACATGCAGATTTTTCTATATTTTCCGTAATAACGAAATATTCATATAATGTTGTTCTCACAACTAATTACATTTCAAAATCTAATAATAAAGATAATGGGCGATAATACAATATCAAACTTAACTACCTCCAATTGAAATTTGAACCGTCAATATTCTGATAATATCTCCACGAATATCATATACTGAAATTTTTCATCTCGATCTCGGATTTCTCCTCAAACCGTTGATTTCTATATCTAATCACTTAAAAACATGGTGACCACACCATATAATTTCTCTCTTTATCTCTCAAATATTTGAACTCTCCTGATCTTCCTCTATATCTTTTTGCCCTCTCTCGGTCCGACTCTCCTATCTCTCTATTTTCTAACTATCTTTCCTTCTCTATTCTCTCTCTTCATTTCTATCTTTTCTTTTTTTTCTTTCCTTCTCTGCCGTGCTCCTTCTCTCCTACCATCTATGTATATATATACATAATAAAATATTATTTTATTATTATTTTATTATTTATCATGATATTATACTATATTATTTAATTTATTTATTATTTTACTTTCGGCGTCCCGACCACCACCAATTCCTTTCTCTTTCTCAGTTATTCGCTCTTCTTCTCCTGTTCTTTACCATATATATATAATATTATATATATTTACACATAACTCCCCCATGGTGGCCATCGTGACATCACACACAGACTCACAGCCGCCACAAGCAAGAGGGCCCCCATACTCATTATACTTTCTTTTCCCCCAATCTTTCTCTTTATATATATATACATATTATTATTTTTTATTATTATTATTATTATTTTTATTTTTTAGTGATGCTTTCGCTTAGACAATGGATGGGTGGAGAAAATCACACTTCACAACCCTCCAACTGAATATCTTCTTTAAATTTATCCCAAAGTGTATGATCTTTCAATTACAACCCAAAAAAGTTCTTCATTGGCCCAACACATAGTCAAACAACATTTTCAATATTCTCACATGGGCTTTGGCCCAAATAACTGTAATGGGCTTAGTTCACAAAGACCCAATAAAACATAACCATCTGGCCCAATGGCCCTCATAAACATAATGGGGTCGGCCCAAAATAGCTCACGCCCAAAAATAAATTACCGGTTTTTACAGTCTAACCCCCCTTTAAAAATAATTCCGTCCCGGAATTTAAAATAAAACTCAATCCCCCCTGAAAAGGTGAGATAACGTGATCTAGTCCTCTAATTCGTCTTCCCCTGTCGATTCTTCGACGCCATGGTTGCTTCCAAAGTACTCTCACTATAGTATCTTCTTACCAAACCCCGTACTGTAACGTGGTTTTTCGATTCTAAAATCCGATTGGTTTGTTCTCCTCGTCAGAAGCCGTCTTGCTCGGGCTACTCTAACTCTGTCCAATCCAAATGTGTGTGGATCCCGGTTGTACTTTTCCTAGCCATAGACAACGTGACCACAGGGTGAACACCCGAAAGTTGATGTGGGAGGGCCAAACTATAAGCTACCTCACCAACCTGTCCAAAATTTGAACGGATCCCATGAAACGCGGTGATAGCTTTTCCGCTCTTTCCGAAACCGCATCAAGCCCTCGCGAGGTGAGATCTTGAGAAACAACGTGATCTCCCACACTACAGATAAGGGGTCGTCTGCGATGATCGGCGTAACATTTTCTGACGAAGCTGAGCAGTAACTAATCTCTTCAATTCCTGATAACTTTGATCTTATCGGTAGTCTCTGGACTAAATCGGGACCTAGAAAAGCGGATGCCTTCATCCACCTTCGTCGCAACACATGGTTGATCTACAAGGTCGGCCGTACAAGGCCTCCAAATGGTGCCTATCTGAATGCTAAGCCTGATAACGGTTGTTGTAGGCGCCCTCCACTAAGAGTAGTGGGTCTTGCCCAATGTGGCCTCTGAATTCCCATGACACCCGCTCGTAACATATCCTCCAAATTCTGAATCGTACGTTCGTACTGACCGTCCGTCTGCTGATGAAATGCGAGTTCTAAGAAAAAGCCTGAGTACCCATGGCTACTTGAAGTCTCTCCCAAAAGCGTGAAACAAATCTAGGATCACGATCTGACATAGAACTGGAAACGCCATGAAGCTTCACAATCTTCGAACATACAATCTTCCGAGAACGTCCACTGAATCGTCATCCTAATAGGAATGAAATGTTTCACTTCGTCAAAGCGAATCACTATAACCCAACGGCATCATGTTGGCCGCTGTTATCTAGGAAGTGCGGTGACAAATCCATAGTGATGTGTCCCACTTCCACTCGGGAATCTTCTCGAGTCGTTGAAGTAAACCAGCAGGTCCGTTGGTGCTCGGCCTTTACCTGCTGACACGTCAAACACGTAGATAATGAATCACAAACGGCTCTCTTTCATACCCTTCGAACCAATATTGACGACGCAAGTCCTGATACATTTTCGTGCCTCCTGGGTGCACTGCTAATCGAGATGATGAATTCCATCAAAACGTCATGTTGCGTATGGCTAACGGAACAAACGGTTACCTGGTACCTCAAACCGAAATCTGGACTAAAAGTCCAACCATCCATTGCCTTCGTCCCTAGTACACCGTGTGGGCGAAAGGAAACGGCCCTCCTCGTCTACGAGTGTTTTCCTCTAGTACTCGATTCAAAAGTGTCGGCGTGCGGACTAAGGTGAATAACGTAGCTGAGCTGCTGACTCAATTGACCTCAAGGTCAAACTCCCAAGTTGCTCTAACATCTTTCCACTCATGGAATGGCTGAGAGAACCGCGGGTGCTGCGAGTTTATTCTTAACTAAGGGCATCTGCCACAACGGTGCCTTCCCCGGCGGATACAAACTTCAAAGTCGTAGTCTTCAAGTACTATTCAGCCCCGCTCTGACGTAAGGTTCAAATCTCTCTGTGTGCAAATAGAACTTGAGGCTCTTTGTGATCGGAAAAGACTCAAACTTCTCGCCATAAAAGTATAAGGCCTCCAACTCTTCACAGCAAAAGCCCAAAACAACGGCTGCAAGCTCTAAATCGTGATCGGGGTAGTTCTTCTCATGTTGGTTTCAACTAGCGTGAAACGTACGCTACAACCTTGCCCGCTTGCATAAAACGCACCTCAAACCATCGTGAGATCATCACAATACCCGCGTAACCCAACTCTCTAGTAGGATAACCAAGACAGGTCTGTCTTCCAATCTCTTCTTCATTGGTTGGAATGCTCGCTCACAAGCTTCATCCAATCAAATTTTGATACCCTTTCGTGTGAGGCTCATCTTTCAATCGGCATCGCTAGACGTGAGAAATCTGACACAAACGTCGATAGTAACCCGCGGAGTCCTAAGAAACTACGGACTTCAAAACGTTCTTCGTGCTTGCCAATCCATAACTGCCTCGATTTTTTGAAGAATCACGCAACTCCATCACCCGGCAACAACATGGCCAGTGATTTAACTTCCGGTAGCCAAACTCGCACTTCGAATACTTCGCGTAAAGATGGTGGTCTCTCAAAATCTGTAAAACAATCTGAAGATGTTGTCCATGTTCCTCTCGAGTCGGCAGTATAAGAATGTCGTCGATGAGAAATCACGAACTGATCTAGAAAGGGACTGAAGATACGGTTCCTACGTCCATGAAGCGGCTGGCGCATTCGTCAAACCAAAGGCATCACTAGGACCTGTAGTGTCCCACGAGAACAAAAGCATCTTCGAGATGTCTGCTCGTGAACTCTCAACTGATGGTAGCCCTATCTCACATCGACTTTTGAAAAGCACTTAGACCCACATTGGTCAGGGGGGGGGGGGTGGAGTAGTCATCGATCCTCACGAATTGGATACTTATTCCTTGATAGTAACTCTGGTTCAGCTTGCGGTAATCGCTGCACAAACGTAATATCCATCCTTCGTCCTTGCAAAAGGGACGGGTGGCCCCCCACGGGAAGCAACTAGGTCGATTAATCCTTTGCTAAGCAAATCTTCAATCTGAGTCTTTCACCTCCTTCAATTCTGCCGAGCCATGCGGTAGGCAGGTACAGAATGGGTATTGTGCCTGGAGCGAAATCATCCCGAACTCGATATCCCTAATAAGGCGGCAATCCTGGTAAATCCTCTGGAAAGACGTCCTGCATACTCACATACAATAGGGGGAAGTTTCACACACCAAGAGCCATTTCGCCCTCCTCAGCCCCAAACCAGCTACGTACCCGATAGTAATACGTCTACCACGCAAATGGTGTAAAGATGATGCGGAGAGTCAAAACGGTCCCCCACAAGAATAAGGAATCCCCAGAAGGGATGGTGATATGACGTCTTCTCCGAAAACAGTCAACAATCGCCCGATTAGAACTAAGGCCATCATGCCAAGGATAATTCAACCTTCATATCCATACCAATGGATCGGCTCATGCGTCGGTCCAGCTATCACAAGCACACAACCACCATACCCTATTCAAAGAAACCACACCTCCAACGGAGTATCAACAAAGCGTAGAACTACAATCTACCCCTCTAATCCCCAAAGCGAGTGCAAATCCGAGGCTATGAATAACATGATGCACCAGTAGCTATCAAACTGTGGCCCATGAATTAAAACTGGGAAGGTCCTCTGACACTGAAGCTCGGTGCATGTCGGTGATAGTGTACAATCGGGTTGTCCCCCAAAGGTCGTGTTTTGCTGTCCACGAGGAGCACTGTTCCTAAAAGCCTGAGATGATGGTGGTGGTGCTGTAATGGCAATAGTAGGGGGTTTGTAACCCAATTGTGGCTGTCTGACTTGTTGATTTTGTCCCTGTTGTCTGAAGTTTGTGGACAGAAAGTCTTGATATGACCCTCTTGTCCACATGGTACCAAATCTTGGTCTCTGACTGGATCCACCTCGGAACAAACCCACTGATGTGACCCCTAGACTGGTATTGCGAGTGAGACCTCTGCGGCTGGGACTGTTTTGGTTGAGAAAAGAGGATTTTGTTGTTTCTGTGAATGCTCTTCCTTTGCCTCTGGGTTTGTTTCCAGAATGCGACCCTTTGCCTGAAGCCGGAATCCCTTCCACTTGGCTTCTGCTCCTCTCCGTCAATACGAGTGCCTTCTTCCGTACTTCTTCAAAGTGTTAAGCTCCGCAAGCTCACCACTTTCCCCACGAAGACCCGGCTAATCCCCTGCTCGAAGCTCGTGCCCTCAAATATCAGTGGATACGCTCTCTAGAGCGAAACGTGCCAAGTCATTGAATTGTGCCGCATACTGGACCAAACTCAAATCTCCCTGCTTAAGTGCTAAGAACTCTCGCCTTTGGGCAGTTCTCACCGCTTGCGGAAAGTAGGAATCTAAAATACACGCGCAAAATCCCCCATGTCCATCATTTACCACATTTATGGGTGTTCTTCACCACATCCCACCACGTGAGCGCTCGACCTGAAAACTGAATACTTAGCCGCTCTAATGCGGATAACATCCTCATCAATTCCGATCATCTCAAAAGCAAGATTGGATCCTTTTCAACCACACTCTGCTTCAATTGGATCTGGTTCCCCGGAGAACGAGTGGGTCTTGCCTTCTGAACTCTCTCATGGCAGATTGAGCCCTAGGCTCCGCCGTGCTCTGTGCACTACTGGCTCACTGCCACGGGAGGTGGGGTGGAGGTGTTTGTATCTCATCTCGTATGGTCCGAACAAACTCGCGAAGGGCCTCTGGTGTGAATGAAAACATCTGGGTGCCTCGTCTTGGCCACGCGATACTGAAGAAGCAGAGATGCCCTTCAACTCTACTCTGTCCCTACCTAGGCTCCTAGCTCCCGTCCCCCATCTTGTACTGGAGCTCGTCCCCTAACACGACCTCCATCGCGTTCTCTTAGGCGAGGCGGCATGCTATAATAACATACTAAACTTACTACCTAACGAGTAGTATAAATATAAGCACTTATGAATTTTTAATATAATCACGTAGGCGTGCAACACATAGCAGAAAGCCGGTGAACGCTCAACATCATAGGCCGACTACTTAGTCAATAAACATCTTCTCATCACATCAACACTCGTCACAACCATGAATAACTTACCAATCGATATTCATACCTACCAAACAAGACTTGACGTCGATCGAATAATCAAACAGATCCTCATATATTCCTTATAAGTCCCTGCTCATAAAGCTAAATACACAGTCAATAAATTTAGACACCTAGAAAAAAAAAATCTTCATACTCACTTAGCATTACATCTTATTTTAAATCTAATGCAACCTACATGCACAGGCGGAAACAACTAGACCCTAGGATCCCATAGTAACCAAGGTAGTCTAACCAGGTTTGCTCTGATACCATCTGTCGCGCCCAAAATTTCATACCACGGTTTGCGAGTCACCAATTCAAGAATGCGGAAAAAAAAATCCCACTTGACCGAATATACGTGCGGAATTCAAAGAAATGTCCTACTGGACTCCGTTAAAGTCCAAAATATCGAGGGACCCGAAGGATTTAAATCATCATTAACAACGTAATCAAAACGATTTTGTTCACGCACACTTTGAATCAAATGGGCTAACACAGCCCCACACAAGACTTGCAATAATATAGTTCAACTTATCATAGGTTTCAAATTACCAAAGAATTACATTGCCTTTAATTGAAATACATCCGACATTAATAAAACTAAATTCAACGAAAAATCTCCAAATAACCCTAATACAGTCCATCAAGCCGGGCCCTTGTCCTTATTTTTTTCACTGAAAGTTGTTTTTAATTTTGTTTTGATTAAGCCACACGGCTTAGTAGAATTATTGTAAAAACGTCACATTATCTTTAAAATCATGAAAAATTGAATGACGTGGCAATATGATGCCACCAATGCAATGAAACTAGCCAAACGGGCTTAGATGTAATACGTGCCCATCCCAATGCACACACACCTCAACACCGATATGGCCGCCCACACAGGAGCGTAGATAAAACAAATCCCCGGGAGCTAACCGCGTAAAAGTTTGAGTGAATGTGTTATTCGGGAGCCATCCGCCATTTTCCTCACAACCACACCACCCATCCGGAATTTCACCTTGGTACCCCCTCCCTAGGGGAGTACCGTCCATCATGTATCCACCCCAATGCCATGCAAACGCCGACAATGCCACAATGATATTATGATCTATTATGCTCCATGCCATTATTTTAATGCTCAAAGCATAATATATTTAAATGAACAATAAATATTTAAAAAAAATTTCATAATTTCTCAATATTTTTTAATCTCAACAATTAAATAGCTAGCAAATCACAGAAAAATTCCTACATCTTAGCATGTTTCAATATACGCATAGTTTCCTATCTAGCCATTAATAAAAATTAAATTTATCATATAAACATATAAATTTAATTATTTCACAAATTCAGTTTCATTGTTCTCACTAGCATTTATCAATCTGTGCATGTGTTATAAGGTTACACTATTGTACACAAACATGCAATTTTCATATTTTCGTAATAATAAATATTCATATAATGTTGTTTACCACTAATTACATTTCAAAAATCACTATAAAAGATAATAGGGCGATATAAACAATTCAAACTACCTCAAATTGAAATTTGAACCGTCCAGATATCTTTATTAGCATCCACTAATATCAATACTGAAATTTCATCCTCGATCGACTTTCATCTCATCCGTTAGTTCTATATCGGATCACTTAAAAACATGGGGGACCACACCATATAAAATTTTCTCTCTTATCTCTCAAATATTGAACTCTCTGATCTTCTCCTATATCCTTTTTCCCGCCTCTCGGTCCGGCTCTCCTATCTCTCTCATTTCTAACGATCTTTCCCTTCTTCTATTCTCTCTCTCATTTCTATCTTTTTCTTTTCTTTCTTTCCTTCTCCTGCCGTTCTCTCTCTCCTATCACTATTATATATTACATAATATAAATATTTTTTAATTATTATTTTCTATTATCATTTATTATACTATATATTTATTTATTTATTGATTTTACTTCGGCCTCCGACCCCATTTCTTTCTCTTTCTCAGTTATTCCTCTGCTCTTTCTTTATATATATAGTATTTTTCTTTACAACCCACATATATATAATATATATATATATATTATATATATTTCACATAACTCCCCCATTTGGCCCATCATACACCACCACATGCACTCAACACCCCATACTCATTATACTTTCTTTTCCACCAATCTTTCTCTTTCTAGAATAAAAAAATACATATTTTTATTTATTATATTATTATTATTATTTATTTTTAGTGATGCTGTGTTTCGGCTTAAGAACAGTGAGTGGAGAAAATCACACTCTCCCCTCTAACCTTAAATATTTTCTTTAAATTTTATCCCAAAAGTTATGAATCTTTCAATTACAACCCAAAAGTTCTTCATTGGTCCAACACAATAGTCCAACAACATTTTCAATATTCTCACATGGGCTTTGGCCAAATACATGTAATGGTCTTAGTTCACAAACCAATAAAACATAACTATATGGCCAATGCCCAATATACATAATGGGTCGGCCCAAAGTGCTCAAGCCCAAAAATAAATTACCGGTTATTACAAGGAAGATGTATCCTCTATATTTTTGTGTTTTAAGAACATAATACTTCTTAGGATATCGAACATGTTCTTATTGCATCTTCCTTAATTTGTAATAGTCAGATCAGCCAAAATTTCAATTTCTTGGTCTATTTGCAGTCACATTGACGCTTTTTCAATCCATTCAATTGAAACATATTTTTAATTTCTCTTGGTGAGTAAACAATATTAACAGTCACTACTTTGGTGACCTACCAGGAATCGTCAATTATCCAAATGGAGACTATTGCGGAAGTACGTGCTACTAGAAATTTGGATGCATTAGAATCCCAGCCCGAAAATAAAGTTTCTTCAATTACCTACTCTACCTCAACTCCTAGCTCTACCTCTTTCCCATCAGAGACGCTTATGGATAATCAACAAATCAAACACAGATCCCATTGGGAGAATCAGAAAAATTGAGTTATCTACTTTCCTAAACCCACTTTAAGAAACCTAAAT
>CM018894.1:7013148-7038065 GCA_009663005.1 Actinidia chinensis | reverse complement strand
TACGGTGTTTGAAAACACCGCCATACCATAAATTTTCCAATATGAGGATTGTTGGATTGGCTCAAACTCTTCATCTTGGATTGGTTTCAAACTCGTGTTGATTGGCTTCAACTTCTTTTTGGATTAGATTCAAAGTCCTTGTTGGATTTGAATTCTATCACTTTGCCTATAAAAGGGAATACACGTCCCAGATATAGGTGTATGAGATAGAAGGCGTAGGTTTAGTTTATTTGTTTTATTTTCTTCTTCTTTTATGTTTGAGAGAGGAAAATCTGAGATTGTATCGGTTCTCCATAATGTGAAAACTATGCCACCCGAGGACGTTAGGCATACCCTTTTGGGCCGAACCTCGTAAATCATTTGTTAGTGTGCGTGGGCGTGAGTTATCCTTGATTGTGTGTGACTTGGTTGTGGATCGATTTACGGCAACAAAAATTGGTTATTCAGAGCCCAGGTCGAATTTCGGACCTCCGTAAAAGTGCTCTAAATCGCATTTATGATCACACCATCGTGTTCGGCTCGTCGAGACGAAGCACAGAAGCCAAAACAGTCGAAAATCGTGCTTTTCACGCGCCTCACGCAGTCCCCTTTCTCGGCGAGTACAGCCCAAACCTTCACCACCGACAGAGTCTTTTTCGCACGCGCTATAACGGAGCCCTCCACGCGGGCTTACACGGCGCGCGTCTTCTCTTCACTCGCGACACGCGGCCGCCAGTCACCAGCCACGAGTCAGCGGTCCAGTCAGCAGGAAGATTCCAGGAAATCTTACGGTAAATTATAGTTTCAGTCCATAAATTTTCTGGTAAATTACTTTGGCCCATGAAGTTTCGGTTTTTAAATTATATTTTGGTCCCTGAAGTTTCGGTAAATTATATTGGGAGTCCCTGAAAGTTCTATAAATACCATTTTTGGCCCTGAACTTTGGAAAATTACGTTTGGTCCTTGACTTTCTGAAAATTTAGATTTGGGCCCTGAATTTCTGAAATTACAATTTGGTTCCTGGATTTACCCAAAATTACATTTGGTCCCTGCATTTTTGGAATTCAATTGACTCTCAGATTTGGATTTAGACAAATTGGTCCCCAGATTTCGGGATTTTGATTATTAAATTGCGCCCTAGAAGTTTCTGATTGTTCAGTTAGCCCTTGTACGTTTTTTCCTGCATTCCGGACTCATCCGGTGTTGTGGTCAGAATTTGCATATTTTAATTCCTATATCAGTGGGGTGGAGTAAATTGTTTTGATGGCAGAGAGAGAAAGAATAACCACTAGCAGTTCGTAGCTCTGGTTCATAGGCTACCGATGTCCCAATGCCAAATTTGAGGTTGAAAAAAATTCGATGGGACAATAATGTCGGCATTGGCAAGAGAAGTGTTTTGGAGATGTGCTCATTCAACAGGATTTGGAGAGGTACTTGTAGAGGATAAGCCCGATGACATATCAGAGAAGGATTGGGCGAAGCTTAATCGCCAAGCTTGCGGGTTACTATCAGACTTTGTATTGCAAGACCAGAAGTATTTGTATGAAGGATCAGCAAAGGAGTTATGAGGACAACTCGAGAACAAGTACATGGACCAAGAGGTTGAGAAACCAGCTCTATCTGAAAAAGAAAATCTTTCGCTTCCAATACAAGGCAAGGTACGTCCATGAATGAGCATCTGAATAGTTTCAATAAAATTCTGGGCTGATCTGCAAAATCTGGATGTTGAAATGATGATGAAGATAAGGCCTCTCTTTTTATTATTAAATTCCGTAACTGAAACTTATAAGAATTGAACAACTACCTTGCTGACGGAAAGATGAAATTAAATTTAATGATGTGTCTAATGCCTGATGAATAAATTGAGGTACAGAAAGAAATCCAGTATGGCTACGGGAATCGAGTTAAGATGCATTTACAGCAAGGGGAAGGACGGTGAGTACCCGCCAGAAATTAAAGGAGGTGGAATCTCCCGCTCAAAATAGAGAGGAAAATCATCTGATACGGTGAAGCTTTTGCAAAGATGAGTGTGCCTATTGTCATCAGGACAGAAAGGCCATTGGAAGGCTAATTGTCCGAATCAAAGAAAGAAGGAAAACCAAAAGCAAATGGGGCACAGAACAAAAAATGAGATGAAGATTGGATGCAGTTTTGACAGTTTCATCATTCACTAATCAATTGGACGAGTGAATTCTATGGATTCGGGATGTTCCTATCACATGAGTCATTACCGAGATTTGTTTCGAGCCTTGAGAGTTCGACGGTGGGTTGTTCTGAGGGGTAATGATTAATGCCATGCACAACAAGGAGGGATAGGCACGATCCGACTGAAGATGTCGAGGTTGGGCCTAATCAGAGTTTTGACTGAGTTCGTATGTAACGGAATTGAAAAAAATCTTATCTCTCTGGGAACCTAGACTCAAAAGGTGATAAAGGTCAATATGGAAGGAGGTATTCTGAAAGTTGTTTGAGGGTGCGATGGTTCTATGAAGGGCACTCGAAAAGGAAATTTATTTACGTCCTCGAGGGGAGTAGTACTTGTCACAGGGGGAGTTGCCGTTTCCAACAGTTCAGATGGATCAGATACTTCCAGATTATGGCATATGCGATTGGGGCATCCTGGTGACGAAAGCTTTGCAAATTGGTTACGACAAGGGAGTTGAAAGGAGCTAAGACGGACAAATGTTTTGTGAGCATTGTGTGTGGGCAAGCAGGACTAGGTAAAGGTTGGCATGCAATGATCAGACTGCAAAGGATTTTGGGATTAGGTCACACGACGTTTGGGGACCGACACGGACTTCTTCTTTGAGGAGGGAGACATTGGTTTGGTACATTATCGACGATTTCTCCAAACGAGTTGGGGTCTACACTATGAAACATCATAAAGATGAAGTTTTGATACCTTTCTGAGTTGGAAGCAAATGGTGGAGATCAGACAGCCACAAAAATCAAGAAGCTCCGATCTGATAATGGAGGCGGAATACAGATATGATCCATCATTTATCAAGATATGCCAGGGGAGGGAGGGATAGTCAGGCACTTCACAGTTCGCCGTTAACCTCAGCAGAACGGCGGTCGCAGAACGCCATGAAACAGTACTTGGAGTGACGGAAAGTTCGGATGCATGTTGGTTCTCACGCTGGATGAGAAGGAATTCTGGGCAGAGGGCAGGAGCTCTGCCTCTCTCCTCGTCAACAGTTACTGCCAATTGGGATTGGTGGAAAATCGGCAATGGAGGGTATGGTCTGGTAAAACCTGTTTCGATTATGATTATGTACATGTATTGGATGTTCTGCATATTTCATGTGACTGAATCCAAGTGGATCTAGAGCCAAGAAGCAATATTCTTGGTTATTTTAGTTCTGGACAAAGGATATGCCTTTGGATGTCCCGAGTTGAGAAAGAAAGTTGTTCTGAGCAAAGATGTTACTTTTGACGAGGTCTGGATGTTGTTACATTCTGAGAAGAGAATCTGACGCCGACATCTACCAGCAGGTGGAGTTGAGAGTCAAGTAGTGCCAACTAAGACGGTTCAAGAGTTGAATATCCTGACAAGGAATCCGATGATTGTTGATACTACACCAGATTGAAAGAGGCTCAAACCTTCACAACCAAGCAGATCTATGCTTTAGACGAGTAGACAGCAGAGTAGTGATTCGGAGACCTGCTGATTTAGTTATACTGATACTGTGGCCTATGAACTTCCAGTGAGTGGAGGGAGTTCCGTTTGTTGTACTTACCAGGAGCCATACAAAGTACTGAACAATCTAAAATGGAAGAAGGCTTATGGATGAAGAAGAAATGAAGTCGCTTCACAAGAACCAGACTGGAGTTGGTACAGTTGCCTAAAGGAAAGGAAATCGATCGGTTTGCAAATGGGTATTTGCCAAGAAGGAAGATTACCCAGGAATCAATCAAAGCTAGATGGTGGCGAATGGCTACACTCATGAAAGAAGAAAGAAGGGGAGGGGTAGGGAATAGACCTATAATGAGGTATTTTTCTCTGTTATCAAGCCTTCGTCTATTCGTTATTGTTATTAGCTGTGGTTGCTCAGTTTGATTCTTGAGTGGCTAAACTCGATTTGTCAAAACCGCTTCTTACATGGTGATTTGGCATGAGGAAGATTACATGCTCAGCCAGATGGGTTCAAGTACTGGTAAAGAACATTTGGCATGTCGGTTAAGGAAAGTCTTTATATGGCTTAAAGCAGTCTCTTCGGACAGTGTATAAGCGATTTGATCAGTTATGGTTAGGAGCACAAATACATAAGGAGTCATTGATCATGTGTGTATTTCCGCAAATCCACGATGGTTTCCATGATTTATTTGCTTCTATATGTGGATTGATATGATGATGCATCTAAGAGCAAGGGGTGGAGATTGACAGATAAAGCTCAAACTTAGTAATGAATTTGAAATTGAAATGAAGGATCTTGGTGAAGCAAGAAAAATTCTGGGAATGGAGATACGCGGGACAGAGTGTGAAAGTTAAAGTTTTGGTGGAACTTAGACTCAGTTTTGAAGAAAAAGAACATTCTACAAAATTGGGCAGGATAGTCCCCTTCAGCTAAACCTGTGTGTCGACGTTGGCCTCTCACTTCAAAATTGAGTTGTGCTTCTATGTCTCCTGCATAGATGATGAGCGAAGCATATGGCGGTGTTCCTTATGCTAATGCTTGGTGTGGTGCTCTGATGTAGCTAGGGTGTGTACAAGACCAGATATTTCACATGCTGTTAGCTATGGTCAGCAGAGGTTATGCAGGACCAGGAAAAGTTCACTGCAGGCAGTTGAATGATGAAACGTGTGAATGAATGCAATGTGAAATGTGAAATGGATTATGCGGTATATTCATGGTACAGTCGATGTTGGTTTTGGTTTGAAATTTCAGAGGAAAGGACAAGCCAAGTAGTATTCAGTTGGTTATGTGATTTGATTATGATGGTGATCTGACAAACGCACGATCGGCGACTGGATATGTTTACTATGCTGGTGGAACGGTTAGTTGGCGTCTACTCTTCAGTCTACAGTTGCTTTGTCCACGACTGAAAGCAGGTACAGCAAGTGACAGAAGCTTTTAAAGAAGAAGTATCTGGTTAACATGTTTGATCAATTGACTTGGGGATTTCTCAGGAGCATATTACAATTTTGTTGTGACAGTCAGAGTGCTAGTTGTTTAGCGAAAGCAAGAATGTCATCAGCTCGTACCAAGCCACATTGATGTCCGATTCTATTTTGTCGAGAACATTCTGAATTAATGAGATATAGGGCTTGAGAGATCAGTTCCTCGGGACAAACCCGCTGATATGATGACAAAGGTTGTTCTGGATCAAGTTTCAACACTGCATGGACTTGATCAATATCTTTCCGCAGCCATGGAGCTAAAGGGCCATTGGTGGCAGCGTTACTCTATTTGGGGAGACAGTTTCGCCAAGGTGGGATTGTTGGATTGGTTCAAAAACTCTTCAATCTTGGATTGGTTTCAAACTCGTGTTTGGATGGCGTAACTTCTTTTTGGATAGAATTCAAAGTCTGTGGATTTGAATTCTATCATTGCCTATAAAAGGGAATACAAGTCCCAGATATAGGTGTATGAGTGTAGAGATTAGAAGGTAGTTAGTTTATTTGGTTTATTTTCTCTCTCTTTATGTTTGAGAGAAGGAAATCTGAGATTGTATCGGTTTCCAATAATAGGAAATCTGCCACCCGAGACGTAGGCAACCACTTGCGAACCTCGTTAAATCATGTGTTAGTGTGCGTGAGTTAGCTTTTGATTGTGTGTGATTGGTGTGGATCGATTTAAGGACAACAAGGATTGAATCTTTGTGATTGTTGGATGACAAATCATCGCGGGATACCAAATCAGCCAAGTAAGCCAGGATTTTCTTGGGCTAAACTAAATAAGCGGATTTAAAATGATGCCTAATTAGGCGTTATTGAGAAATCCTCACCCCTCCCGACTCGCGATATCTGTCTTCTTCCTTCGGGCAATGATATCTCACATCAAAGAGGCCTGTATCGTAGTTTGGAAGTCATCCAATTTAGGACCTAGTGCTTCTCTCTTCTCGAACTAGGTTGGGGAATCCGATGAGGTAGATTACCAAACCTGTGTGCATATCCGTTCAACCAACTTTGCACTGCTAGATATATAGTATTGTACTTGCCTTAAGTTGCTTTTATAAACTCTATAGAATAAACAGATTCGTGTTTTGAAATGTCTAAGAGACCAATTATCCTACGTGGCACCTTAATGGATGGCTAAGATTGTTTTTGATCCAATGGACATGATCTATTGGGAAAACTTGCCAACCTTTGCCAATAGAGTGGTAACTCCTAGATTAAGATAATTTATATGGTCACTACAAACATTCAAAATTAAGCTACAAGCCACATAATTCGTAACTAAATCAAACAAAGTTCATAGCACAAAGTACACCAATATATAACTGAAATTGCCTCACAAATGAAAACGGACACACATAACGCAGGTTTTTGAAAGTGTTGAACAATATTAAAAATTATTTGAGGATACGTGAAATGTGCATTAGAATTTAAATACTTTTACCATTATTTTTATCTTATCCAATGAACATCAATTTGCAAGACTCTATAATTGACACGACTTGACATATAGAATATCAAAAAATTAAAAATTTTTATCAGAAAATAAATAGAAGGAAACACCTAGTATAAAAGACAATGTTTAATGATAAGAGATTTTATGGATGCAATTCAACTGCAAATTCATAAAGATTATTAATTCTATGGAAATAAATTAGTGAATACATCTCCCCAGGATAATTCATAATTTGCTATTGTTGGGGATTAAACAATCCAATAGATCACACACCCACCATCTAGAGTTTAATTTTTTCTCTATGACAGTTTAAGTTAAGCCCCACAAGAAGACAGTCCAATCGTTTACTCCAAAAATTTATTATTCAATCAGGCCAAAGGTGTTGTAGCGCTGGTTTGAAAGTAGAGAAATCAGGGAAAAGAAAGAAAGTAAGGTCCATGAGCTAGCCATTAGAAGCACCCATCCATCATTCTGGATTAGTACCTACCTCGCCGAAGAAGCTTTAGGAACATTTTTTCTCAAGCTAGGGAATTGCTGTCCATTGGTCGTTCTAAAGCACTTCTTGAAGGAAATACAGAGGTTTAAACTAAAAACACAGCACACTGGGTAAGCACAAGGGGGTTGGATGGCATGGAAGATGGCAATTGGCTATGGTTTCCACCTAAAAAAAATGGGGTATGGAAAAAAGGGGGATCTCACTTTGAAATACTCTTTTGCTCTAATGCATGAGTATTTCTCTCAGTCTGTTAAGTTGTTATATTTATAGGCCAAGAATGCTTGTGAGTTTGGGTGAGCATTTTTCTATCTTTTGGTTAGGTAAAAAAAAGTAAAGGGGGGAAGAAATCCTTATAAAGTAAAAGAGTGTAAAAATATAATTTACCACACATTCATTCTGCTATTAAAAAAAAGTTGTGGAAATTATTCGGTGAGCAGGCACCAAAGGGAAGGAAGGATAGAAAAGTAGAGTTTTTAGTTTTAGCGGTAAAATGTAGGAACGACTATACAGGGATGCTATCTTAGTTTTTAGATAAAAAATAGAGAGCAAAAACTCATTTAAAACACCAGTCATAATGATTATCTATCCATTACCTTATCTTCAGGGTTTGTCAATGTATCATGTGGGAGTATTTCAATTCATCCCATCAAAAATAGAAGGGACTATATTCATTCACGACCCCTGAGCGTTTTTCATAATTCCACGTGACCTCTTTGTGGTTTCAAAAATTGGCCAAAAATCGGTCACCCCTCCCCTGTTGTAGAGCAACAAAATATGCCCATTCTGCCCCTGACACCAGGCTCCCTCCCACCCCACCCACCTCACCCCACCCCCAACCAGCCCCGCGATGTTTTTAATTTTTTTTAATTTTTTCTTTAATTATTTTATTTTACTTTTAAATCTAAGTATTTGTTATCAGTTTTTTTTGGGGAGTAAATATTTTTTTAACCACAACACACACAATGTTTGTGTTTTTTTAATTTTTTTTAATTAATTAATTGATTAATAAAAAATAAATAAAAATAAAATTAAAAAACGAGAACACAAATTTAAGTTCACAAATTAATCTGGATCATATATTTAAAAATTGTACAAAGCTTTTTAGTTGTATGATCAGTTATTACAATGTCTTGAAAAACTCATTAATTAAAACGCCAAATTGGCCTACTTTTAAAAAAAATTTTTAACTATTTTTTGTTATCTAAGTATGTCTAAAATATTTAATTTTTAAAAAAGTGTAGGCCAAATTGGCATCTTATAAGGAGTTTTAAGGGACATTTTTATTAATTTCTACAATTACAACTTAAAAGTTGTTACAATTTTTAAATATCATGATCAGTTATTTGTGAAACTTAAATTGGTCTCTTTTTTATTTTTAGTGTAATTTATTTTTATTAAAAATCTAATTAATGAAAAAAAAGTTAAAAAAAACACAAACATATATAAAATAAAAATATTTATTCAAAAAAAAAAAAATGATAAAAAAATAAATTAGATTAAAAGTAAATAAAAATAATGAAAAAAAAAACTAAAAAAAAATTTAAAAAAAATCGCTGGGGCTGGGGGCAGGAGTATTGGTCCTTTTTGCTCGTTACAGAGGGAGGTCAGTGCCATTTGTAAACACAGGGAGGGTCAGTTGCAATTATGAAAAACCTTCATGGGGTGTGAATGAAGTCCTATCCCAAAATAGTAAAATAGACAATTTCCTCTCAATCATCCCGGACGGGACACTCCTAGGGGTTCACACCCATTTGTTTGCCTATCCATTCCTTGCCATAATCACCCAATAATATTGTGTACGTATTCTCTCTCTCTTCTTCTCCCCCCCCCCCCAAAAAAAAAAAAAAAAAAGCTTTGATACCTATGTTGGGGGGAAAAATGACCCGATCTTCTTCTATATTTCTAAAAGTTTTTCTCCAATTCCTTGAGTGTTTCTGTTACATGGATTCTATTGGGCTTTTTTAAAATAGGGATTTTTCTATGGTTTTGAGTGGATTTATTTATGGTGGTTTTGAGCATTTGGTGTGTGGTTGAGCATTTGTCTTGAGATCAGTTTTTGAGGCATTCATGTTCTTTCCCGTAAGTTTTTCATTGCGCAGGGGATGGTTTGATCTTGATGATTGAGATTTGAGCGGCTACGATGGATGATGACCACATTTTAAGGTAGGTAGAGATTTGGATTGTTTTTTTTTTTGTCAACTATTAATCATATGGAGATCATTTAATCATATTTTAATACGAAAATTAAATCAACACTAATTAAGTTCTTGGACCATCTTAAAATACAAATAAAAAAAGAGGAATTAAGAATTTCATGGATTTTTTAGTATATTAATCCAATCATGATGAAACTCTGTATCCTGCCGGGATTGGGATTATTATTAAATTAACTATTTCCATTAAATTAAAATAGGTTAGGGTCAAATATGACCTTTAGGATTCCTTGGGTTTGGGAAGAGATTGTTAGGGTTTCCTTTGTCTGCATTTGGCAGACAGTGGGAAAGATCTTAAAGCAGTTAGAGTAGAGAAAAAGAGTAGCTCCGGCCGGTCTTGTTTGTTAGTTTTTTGTGTTAAGGGATGGCCAACAGTGACCGTTGGACGGTGAATGATTGAATTGAAGCTTTTCCAATGGTGGAAAAATAGTTTTAAACCAAAACAAAAATGGAGAAATATTTTTTTAAATAAGATAGAGAAAAAAATAGAAATTATATGTTGGAAGGAGGGAGCTTGCAACCAAGTAAAGTAGTCTTCCACAACTTGAGGATCCCCATAATTATTAAAATTTAAAGAATTTTAAAGAAACGAGAAAGGTCCGGAAAGAATCCTCTCCGGAGAATTGTTTAAGAATGTACTAGGGGGGTATCTAAAAAAATTCAAAAATCAGTGATGTGAGTGAACCGGATCGTCGAACCGAACTAAACAGTTTTGCCTTTGGAAGTGTTTCTATGATTTTTTAATAGTTATGGTTATAATTTTTTTAAAAATTGAAAAACTGGTTTAAATTTGGTTCGGTTACCCTTTTTTTTTTTTCAACAATGGTTCGAACCAAAACCGAAAAAACTAATATATATATATATAGAGTATATATATATATATATTGTGGGTACACATATTTATTTAGAACCTAAACACTTAACAGCAATTAATTTTACCTATTGCGTGATTACGGTTGGCTTTTCCCCAACAAAAATATTTACTTCCCATGGATCTTAGGATTATTCCATTACATTTCCCTCAAAACCTGTCACCTTCTTCTCTATCAAATTTATCAATTGATTTTCTTTTGTTATCCTTATGAATGTTTTTCAGTTCTTTGTTTATTCATTTTTATTGTTATACATTATGAATTCTAAACTTTAGAGTTGTTAATGAATATAAAGTTGGTGATTTATATAATTTAACGAGTCAATTTTTAAAACTATTTTATTACTAATTTTGTTCATGACTTGAAATATAATTGAAGTATGAGTTATTTAAATGAACAATTTTGTTGTAATTTTATATTTTATAAAAATATTTAAAAATATTAATTGGAGTGAACAGGAACTGAACGATAAGGCGGATGTTTTGGTTTAGTTCTATACTTGTAATGTTAGGATCCCGGTTCTTATTTTTTAGAACCCGTTTTTTTTTTTAAAAATGAATGTATTACTAGATTTTTATTTTTATAAATCGGACCAATTCAGACAATAGACACCCTAATTGTAGAGAGCTCTGAATGGTAACTTCTTACAAGTAGACGTTATATTGTTGGATCCAGCCCAATGAAGAAATTGAGACCAACCCATGAAGCCAAAGACCAAGCCCAAATAGGCAGAGAAGGCCCAAGCCCAATGGAAGCCCAAAGCCCAATAGGAATCGTGACACTCAATTGTAATCATTATTGGGCAGAGACAGAAGAAAGAACAAGAAAGAACGAGAAAGCGGGAGAAGAGAAGAAGAGAGAGAAGAGAGAGAGGCTCTGACGTTTCTATCAGAGAAGGCGATGCCGAGAAGTCCAAAGGATTGGAGGCCAACCTCTCTTCCCCGAAGTCTCAAATGGTGGCATTGTATGAGCTCTGGCTGAGCTCATCTGCTGTTCTCTATGGCCTATAAATTAAGAGGGGGTGCCAGCGAGAGAAGAGAGGCGGAGCAAGAGTAATCCTTGGGGGATTACTGGGAGCACACAGCTTGTGCTGTGTTTTGCAAAGGGGCTGAGGGAAGGGAGTGTATTGCTTAGAGAGAGAGATCTGCCTGAGGGTGAGAGTGGTGAGTGAGAGTTGTGGTGCTGTTGAGAGGAGAGAACAGACAGTGAGATGGTGAGAGTGAGGAGAGTGTGAGAGGTGAGTGGAGATAGTTCATCATTATGTACTCATTGTATTCATTCCTGAGATAAGTGAATTATTGTCCTCTCCGTGGACGTAGGCAGATGGGGACGAAACACGATATCGTGTCTTGGGTGTTGGTTGCTATGGTTAGATATGCAATGGTGACTAGTCCTTGCGGCACAACAACAATTTAGACATCCAGGAATATAGAACTTTATTAGAATGTATTGGGTAAAATGATTTGGTGACATTAAAAAAGAAAATAAAAGAACAAGTTAGATGACTAATTGTTAAGATAATTAAATATTTATTAATTTAATTTTTTTTTATTCACCAAATTTTACAGGCCAAAACAGATTTTACGGGAGATGGTTTTTTGAGGTTTGAGTGTGTTAACGGTTAGAGAAAAGAGGACTAATGAACATGTCTTGCCTTGCAACCCTATTATGTTATTCGCATTACAAGCGAAAATAGCGTTCACACGGATAGTTTACAAATTTGTTTTAATTGTTCTGGGAATATTATATAATCATTAAACCTAAGGACGAGTTTTCTTTCTTCTCAATCCAGGTTCGGCTAGCTAAATAACTTAAGTAGTGAACATAATTTGTGCTAATTCATATTCTTTGGTTTTTCAATTTTTTTTAGTCTTTGTTAGTAATTTTTTTTTATTGTTGGACTCAAAATGTTATATTGTTTTTAAAAGGATATATAAACAAGGAGTAATTTAAAATATAAAAAAAATTCAATCAAATTGAAAAACATTATGGAAAGACAAACAAAATAGTTTACTTTGTGAAGAATCAAATTTAAATGATTTTTTTTATCTTTAAACTTTATGAGACAAAATTATATTTCAAAATTAATTTTTCGATTTCTATTGTCAAGAGAAGTTTTGAAAATTTTTAAAATTATGATAAATTGGTATATTTAAAAAAATGGAAAAATGAAAAAATAAATTAACCGAGCTAAATTGCCAGCTCGATCTTTGTTGGAAAACAAGCAAATAATTTTTTAGGATATTAGTTTTAGTTGGGCTCAACTATCAGGAGGGATGCTTATGATGTTAGCATTCCGCCGTACGAAATAATTAAGGGTAAATTACAGTGACCTGCTTGAGGCTGTGTCTTTAATTAATAGATTGTCCCATGAATTTGAGGAATTTAACTAACCTCCCTACTGTTAAACTTTATAACAGATCTCCATCGGCGGGTGAAATACCTAACACCCCTGAAGTTCAGAGTTAATACACAAAGTACCCCTGAACAATCGTCCGTTATCAAGATGACTGCTCATCTATGACGTCAGCTGAATAAGTGGTTTGAAATACCATTACATACCCTTTGTTGATTAAAATTACTATATACCCCAAGGATGTTAAGAAAAGACCAAAAAGTGGAATTATATTGACCATGAACTATTTAATTATATCATTACACCCTTTTCCATTACTAATCTGTTTGAAATAGTGACATAAATCGATTATGGTTGTCTATGTTCTTAAATAAAAATGTCCTTTAATCTAAACTACTATTATTTTCTAGTCTTCAATCAACACCTTGTGGAGTATATAGTACTTTGCCCAAAAGAAAGGGCATTATATGGTATTACAATACTTATTCAGGTGACATATGGATGAATAATCAATTTGTAATGAAATTGATGATTGAGGAACTGTTAAAAGTTTTAAAAAGAAGTAAAAGTAGTAAGTGTAATTTTTCAAACATCAGCGAGGACATAGGACAAACTCAAGGAGGTCATTTGGAATTTCTCAAATGCCAGTATAAGAGTGTTTGTTTAACTCGGAATCTCAGCATGGTCAAATGCTTTCACTCATAATTATCTGGACCATGTACAGTTTAGCAATAATTGAGTTATCAACATTCCAACAACGCCAAAACGAACATGTTTTGGCATGATAAATACAAAACAACGTCGTTCATTTAGCCAATCCATTGCGTTAAAGGCGAAAGATGTCGTTTTGTATTGTATAACGCCAAGACATCATTTTGGCGTTGTTGTAAACTATTACTGTAAAATTAGTTTTCCTGATTATCTAGCGAAAGTCATTTTTTATGTCAACTTTACTATCTTGCACTTCACGATACAACGCTAAACCCATGCAAAGCAGGGGACTTGGCAATAGGCAAAGCCGAAAAGTAGGAATAGAGGTGTCAAGCGGGCTTGCCGGCACGGCTCGACCGGGCACGGCACGGAAAAAATCCGGCCGAGCACGGTTGGGCACGGGTATAAGTTGGGCACGGCACGACATTGACACCGGTTTGAACGGGCACGGGCACGGCACGAAGGCC
This sequence comes from Actinidia chinensis, assembly GCA_009663005.1. NCBI lineage: Eukaryota > Viridiplantae > Streptophyta > Magnoliopsida > Ericales > Actinidiaceae > Actinidia > Actinidia chinensis. The sequence continues at coordinate 7,024,396 of CM018894.1, read as the reverse complement.
AGAAAAAATGGAGGAGCATGGCACGGATAGTTGGCCACAACATAGCAGACACGGTCACGGGACGGTCAACCTGTACATGTGATGTTTGTTCATTATTTCATGCTTGGTTTTGTTCATTGTTCATTGCTGTGAGTGTTCAAATTTTTTGTTTTTAAGTGTTGAGTTATCACTGTTATTCATTTTTGTGTTCTTGATAGCATCAATTATGACTTGTATGACCTTCAATACTTACTTTTACTCAAGAGTAAGATTATTTTTGCAAGCACGGTCTGTTTTTCAAGGATTTTCAAAATAGTTAAAAATTAGACTTGGTTGTAGCAATTGTAATCATCAAATTAAGGGCTTTATTTCAAAAATCTTTCTTTTTGATGATGACACAATTTTGTTTTGAAAATTCCGATTTTTGTTAAAAGTTTTAAAAACTGCCCCCCCCACTAGTTCAAGACGCTCCTTTCTTGTGCTTCGGGTAAATATGTTAAGCATGGACATTCATAGCATTCTTTGCATTATAGCATAAGTAAAAAAGCATGGCAATCAAAAATATAAAATTCAAGTAACATTGGACATTCATAATAAAAGTTTAAACAACTAATCAACTTGACCACACCTAAAGTAGAGTTCTAAACAACTTCAAATAACTAAAACTCTCCCCTTTGACGGCATTATCAATAAGTTTGGAACTTGATAAAGGAGGACGAGGATAGCTTATCCACCACGTGACGTACGTGGTTTGGAGGTGGAGGAGGCACAAGGTAAGCCCATAGGCCTTCTAAGTTGAGGTCGATCTCGGCTAGTGATGAAAAAATGCTTGATTCATGAATGTGGTTTCTAATAAGATTCCGTCCTCATTCCCCCCGTTGACCTTGCTCCTCATGGGAATCCCTGAACTTTTGGAGTTTTCAAAGTTTTGACTCTAATCTTTGTAGAAATTATAATTTATTCTTTGATAGTTCAAAACCTTTTAATTCATCTAAAATACTGTACACTGGTTTTCTTCTACATATCTAAAAAATGAAAAGTCGTCAAGTAAACATGATAAAGGATGAACAAGTGACCAATTTAGAGGATTGAAGGGTGAATATTTCGAACCTATCCAGTAATTCCGCTTAAGTGAGAACCATTTTCACTCTGAAGAGATTAGACTGCTGAATATTATCTTTTCTTGTCTGTTTTGAAAACGCGAACATAGACATTTCCCTGTTGAAAGTACTACTTTAGTTTATAACTAAATAATGGTTTAGTCGTTAGGTGATGGATGGACTCTTCAAAAAGGAGAGACACTTCCCTCTTGAAAGGAGAAAGGTGTTATTGTTGATTCCAGCCCATCATCATCCAAACAAAAGAAACTACTAACAACTAAGACCAAAGAAATATATTACTAGCACGATCTTATATCAAAATCCAAGCAAGATAAAGTACTAGCCACCAACTTTATATCATCCAAAAGACAATGTTGGCGGAATTTGACAAAACGAGCTACTAAAACTTAAGACCACCAAGACGAGAGACGAATATATAACTAGCACGATAAGCAAAACCATATTGAGATGTCTTGGGCAATTGTTGCTCTGATAAACATCTCTATCTGGCCTCACACCAATTAATTTCAGAGAAAAAAAACAAACAAACAAAGGTGGAATATACAAAAATCATGAGAATTTAAAGGTGCGCAGTATTTATCATAATCACATTATTTTTAATTCTAATCTTAATGTTATTTATGAAGGTGAATTTATCTAAATGTCCTGTTTTATATAAAATTAACATTTGAGGTGAAAGAGGGTATTTGTATAAATTTATCCTAGTAAAAAAAAAGACATACATGAAATTAAAAAAAAAATGAAAGCATAAAAATCACTGATCCTTTAAAAAAGAACGTATCCGTATTCATGTTCCTAACTTAAAACCAAAATCACATTTTAGGTTAACTTTTGTTAAGTCATATGGGAAAGAAAGGGATTTATATGAAAATGGAAAGAAACAATTTTAATAACCAAATAAAAACACTTACACTTTTGTTTGATAGCTCAATTTTAGTAATTAAAATTGAATATATTAAATGAAACTAAGTTAAATTGATTTGATAACAATATTGTACTCACTTAATATTTTAAATATCTCTTAAAATGTAGGCTAAAAATTTTAAGTAGTAGACAATTACTTAATTCTAACTGATTTTATTGTAAATATGTGTGTGATAGGCAGTAAGTGTATAAAAATAACTTTATCACCGCCACCGCCACCGCCACCGCCATCTCTCCATTACGTCCTACCCCCATATTCATTACGTTCAATGATCGACCTTTCACCTCCATCACCATTCTACGTTGCCACAACCGCTACTTTATATGAGAATCACCCTCCCTCCACCTCCACCATTATTTCTACCACTGCCAACATGGCTCCACCTTGATGCCAGCGCGGAAGCGTGAATAAATAAAAAAATAAACAAAAAAAGGTTAACGATAAATATAAATGACTCGAATCCGTTGATTCTGCGAATCGAAAACGAAATCCTTCTTTAAACTCGTTGATCACAAAGAAAGCGAGAATAAAGGCTCTCTAAACCCGTTGATTCACACGAATACCAGCGTAAAGGCATTAAATACTTTGTTGATTTCCGAAGAAAAAATGCAAAGAATTTGGAAGAAGAAAAAAGAGACCCTCTCTTTAATCACTCAATTTTTTTATTCATCAACAAAATCTCAAAAATAAAATAATTACATGCTAATTTATTAATTAGCAAGGAAACTTAGAATTCTAAACCTACTTAAAATTACTAAATCAACTAGACTACTAAAAATAAACTACTACTGCCTTTAGAAAATCCTAATTAAAAAGGAAAATTAAATCCTAAGACTAAAAGAAAACTAATTAATAAAAACAATAAGTAATAATTAATTAAATTAAATTTAATTCGCATAACACCTCATCTCCATTACCATTCCACCGTTGAGCCACACCGCCATACTACCATTTTTATTTACCTCGACTACACACCATATCCTCACTACCAATAACATAGCCTCCACCACCACTACTAACGAATGTGGCCATTGCCAACCATCTGCCTCCACTTACCCAATACCACAACCAATACTGCCGTCACCATTTTACCTTCTCACCATTCCACCACCACACTACCACACCCATCTACACCATACCCCCCATTCTCTATGACTACAACGGATCATTATCTTCTTATCCTCCTTCTACAACCTTACCATAACCACCACCATCATCCTCATCCACCTTTATTCCCATTCTATCACTCCACTAATTCCTCCATACTTCCATCACATCACCCCTCAACACAACAGATAATCACCATCGTTTTGCTATATCACAACCACCACCATGATAACATTAGAGTCGATCGCTGCCACCACATCAATCCCACCAAAACCTCCACAACTTCAAAAATTTTAAAAAAACACTAGATCTGATGAAGATAAAATTAGGTTTAGACTTAGCTTGTTTAATATATCAATCATGCAGTTTCAATTCAATACTTATATTTTTACAAATAAATTTTAACTTAAAAAATCAAAAATTTAATTTTTTATACTTATTTTTAATTTTCAGCATTTTAGTTTTACATATAGCATGTTTGTGATAAAAAATAAGAGTATAATTACAAGGAAGTCTCTTTCCGTTATAAGTTAAGTTCAAATTGAAAGAAACAAACTCCTTAAACAGGCTGTTGGCATCGGAAGTGGGCCCGGATTCGGATTTAGCCATCTCCCGGAATTGTCTCCCTCTTTGTCAATCTTCCGGGTTTGGGTTACAATTTTGTCTCCCGATTTTCCTCGTGCATTCAAAATCCCTCCACAATCGGATATATCACGGCCAGGGGTTACCCCCGTCCGTTGTCACGCGGTGACGCCGCGTGGCGTGAAAGACGGTTGGCCCTCGTGTGGGAGATAACCGAGTGCGTATAGGAAACGACACATATCCGAAGCTGCTTGATGTTTATCGTGAGAGAGAGATGAGAGAGAGGCGTTGTTTATCAGAGAGGAGACTGGGAGAGGCGTTGTTGAAGCCTGCTGTAGAACATAAAAGAAAAAGGAAGAGAAAACTCCAGGAAAGTTCCCAGGTGAGGGGCCTTCTAAATGCAAATGAAACACGTATTCTCATCTCTAAAATTATAAAAAATGATAATTTTGTTAATTTTTTAATTTAATTAATTAAAAAAAAAATGATAATTACATTAATTTTGAATAAATTTAACTCAAAAAATCAATATATATATATATATATTTTAAATTCTATATTAATATTTAATTAAAAAAAAAATTTTAATCATCTAATATAATTAAGATTATTTTATCTAATTTAAACAAAAGATATTTAATATTAATTATTAACAACTAATTAATTAAGTAGGGGTAATTTTGTCTTTTATATTTTTATCCCATCATATCCAACTTATAAATCCTCTTCTCACAACACATCCAAATACCAAACATAATATCCACCCTTCTTTAAAAAGGTGGGCTCCCCTTATTATAAATCATCCCCATTAGAATCCCCTCTCAACTCCTCCCTCATTCATTACAAATCCACAAATCATCTCCTGCTGAAACGGGCTTAAAAGTTCGCTTTTTCTAGTGCTTTTACAATATTAACCCTATCAACAACGCAGTGACTTTTGGCAGGACGGGGCTTATAAGGCCCAACTGCCTAAGAGTGCTCAATCGATCACCATCACACCACAGCGCACTAGCTCAAATCAGGTACACCATCACCACATGTGGCTGATGTGCATTTTTAATTTTAAAATTTTTTTTTTATAATTTAAACTTATAAATGCATAACAAGGTTAGCATACATTCTTTTGTGAAAATTTAAAATTCTAAATCTATTATCGAGATCTATCCAATAGATCATATTGAGTGTAAAATTATGTAAAACTATTTTTTTTTTTGGTGCAACTTTTACTTTATCTTATGTGGTGAACCTTAGGCATCGTTGGAGATTATATTAGTTTCTTTACTTTTTTTGATTTTTTTGATTTTTTTCAATTATTAGAATTTAATTACTTTCTCAATTGTTGTTATGATAAGAATCAATGAAATGTAATAAAGAATTGAATCAATTTTGACAAAATATTTTTATGAAAGACAAAAAATTAATTTTTTTTTATCAAATTTTTTAAGATCAATTTTTTCACAAACGAAAAACTGAAAATGTTAAAATTCTAACCATGCTACCAACAAAGTCACTGTTGCCCACCATTGCCCACCATTGCATACTGAGGACCACATCCAAACGCACCCATCACCAGCTATCACCAGCTAACCATATACCACCACTACGTCCAACTATCTGCACCACCATCACTGACACTAACTACCACCATCTACATTACAGTTATTGTGCATGTGAGAAAACTCTCACCACTATCTATAAACTACTGTTCATAGTGAGAATCTCACTCGCAGTGATAAAATTTTTCATTGCCAATATAAAAAATTTACTTGTGAAAAAAGTTATTATTAATACAATAGTGAGTATAAGAGAAACTGTTGTGATACCATGGAGAAATTATAATTTTTCAATGAGGTATGTGCAGAGAAATTCTCATTGTCAATACAATATTATGAATATTGGAAAAAAATCTCAAATAAATTTTCTTATAAAACTTTAAAAAATTACTGCATACAACTAGGTTTTTCCTATTATATTACAAAGTTTTTAAACTCTCACTTTGAATGGAGAATTGTTGTACCATTAATAGTTTATCTAGCCACTGACCTCGTCGGGTCCCTAATTTCAATATTGTATCTACCTTTGTCATTATTATTCCTACCTCAACACAAATCTTCTCACCGATATCGTTCAAGTATGGATGATGAAATAGTGATAAATTTATTCTTTTATTTACACAAAAAAATATAACAATATAACAAACAAGTTAATTGTAATATCTGTGAATGTGAAATGTTTTACGAGTAATATGCTGAATTGATAGTCATAAATTTAATATTCTGCAATATATGAGTGGACAATAATTTCTTATTTATTATTACATTTAAAATTTTAAGTGCAATAATGGAGTGCGAATTTTATCAATTACAAATGATACAAAAATTATGAGTGCTAATTTCATACACGTGTTCCCATTAGTGTTTTTCAAGATAAGTCTTAATGAAAAATATAACAGAAGTTGAACATTTAATAGTTCAGACTTCACATTACCCAAAACAATTAACACCAAACGCCACACAATCATCCACACACGTACCTATAATATGTGTTAATATGGGTGTAGATTTTTTATATAAGGAAATGGTCCTGCCACCAGCAAAAATGTTGTCAGGCAGGAGGCCACAAACTCAGTGTAAAGTGGCATATTTGCCCTTTTAGGCATACATTAATGTCTCGTTAAATCTGTCCCTCTTTTCCTCTCTCTCTACACCACTTCCCTTTGCTCTCTCTCCGGATTCTAGTCAACTTCAACCTCAACTTCAACTTCAACTTCTTAAATCTGCCTCTCTCTCTTACAAAACTCAGATGAATCACTACAATTTTTTCTTGTTTCCCGCGTTCTCCATCTATTAAGTTTTTCTTCGTCAAAAAATTCCGCGAAAGAGACCCGCGAGTGAACTCACGAACCTCATGGTGGCTTCAAGGTTATTTGTCGTCCATGTACACAGAGGGTGATCAAATCCAGAATACGGATCTTGATTAACACATAATATTGCAAATATCGATATATTTTTCCTCGTTTTTGTATACTTGCACAGGTTAAAGCATGCGATTTGATCTATATTTTGTTCGCAAATTATTTTCTGAGTTGTGTAGGAACTTTGACGTTAAAGATGTCCTTCTAGCCATGTTTGCATATATCGCTGAAGTTTTGATGAATCAAATGGCAAGAAGAGGCTCCGGAGTGGCAATGTGGGACCCAAACTGAGAACTGAAAAATCAAACATGGTGATTACCGTAGTGACTTACAAGCATATTGGTAGTACACATTCCAGAGGCAAAAGTACATAATTCACTACCGGTAGTGGCTTAGAGCACTACCGATAGTACACATTCCAAAGGTAAAGTCAAATATTCACTACCGGTAGTTGATTCAGAACTACCGATATACAAGGCATTCCAGAGGCGAAATCAGAAAATTCACTACTAGTAGTCCACACTTCGAGAGGCCAGTTCAACTGTACAAGTCAGCACTTACCGGTTAGTTTAGAGACTTTAGGATTACCGGTAGATCGGGCATCCAGTGCGCTCCAGAGACAGGAAGAAAGACCGGAGTGAAGGCTAAAAATAGAACTTTTTTAACTTTTCTGCACAACTTTTAGGGGTAGTTTTGTCTTTCATTAGGACTTCTTGGGGGCCAATTTAAATAACTTTTCTAGATTCTAGGCCAGCATTCATTTCAGATTTGGACTCCTATTTTAGATCTAGAGTTATTGTAGAGAGATAAAGAGAAGAAGAAGTGGGTTTGTGCATTTAATGTGTTGACTCTTCAAATCTTTTACTCTCATTTCTCCATTAATGGTTTTAAGGTCTTTTTAATCAAGTTTTCAATTTCAATTTGTGCTTTTACATTTCTATTTCAAGTATTTCAAAATTTTCATAGATGAGGATGAATAGCTAAACTCTCAAATCATGGAGTTGATTGTGAAGACTGATTGAAGGTCTTGGATGAACAAGGGGGTTGAGAATTTTATGTTTAAAGTTAAATCTTCAGTTTTTATCACTCTTTATTTTCATTGTTCTAAAACTATTAAAAACTTGGATGATTGATTATATTTGGCAATACTTATGCAGTGCTTAGTCTTAGCATAGGCATTGCATGAATCGATGGTATTCCATCCTTGAAAACTAACAACCCAATTCAATTAAAAAAATAAAGTTTTTAAAGAACAAGAGATTTTATTGCTAATCTTCCGAATTCGAGACTCACGACGAATTCGAAGATTTGAGTTATAAACTCAACACCTTTGGAATTCCAGGGGACATGAAAATTGGTGGAACGATTAAAATCGAGACTTTCCACATTAACTTAAAATCAACTTTGTTCAAGTCGTTACTTTCACTTGCTTGTTAGTTGAGATAATCAAACCATTTTAAAAAATAATTGAATTTTTATTTCTTTCTTTAGAAGCATTTTGTCACCTTTTGTGAGCGATTGAGACGGTAGCTTTCGTCCTTCGTCCTTGCCAACAACCCATGTGGAATCGACCTCATACTCCAGAATATACGACTTAGTCTTCCTTCTCTTGGGGTTTATCTCAAGCGCATGAATGGCAAGAGATCAAGTTTTGGCACCGTTGCCGAGAAGTTGAAGAACGAACAAATCCCTCCCAAAAAAAAATTGCAAAAACAAGTTGGGAATCTATACCACTTTGAGGAACTCATCTACATCTTCAGGCCAGGGTAATCTCTTCAACTTCATTGTGAATAAAATGCTAGGATTTTATTTTTTTCTTTTAATAGTTTTCGTTGCTTGATTAATTAGTCGTATTGCATATTGCTAGGATCATTAGAAGAATAGGAATGGCAACGGGGCGGAGTCGTCTAACTCGCCCCCGACCCGATTAAAAAAAATTCTCTCCCACCCCCGTCCCAACCCGTGATGGGTTGGGATTTCAAAATCCCATACCGCCCCACCCCGCCCTGTTTAATTTTTTTATAATTATATATATATAAATATCTATATATATATATAAAATATTATGATATAATTAAAAAAAAGGATAATTTTGTCAATTTATAGTTAATCGGGGCGGGTTCGGGCGGGTTCGGGGCGGAGGGTGTCCAAACTCGTCCCAATCTGGTTTTTTAATTTTTTTCCCATAAACCCGCTTGAACCTGTTTATCCCTATCTCAAACCCGCCCTATTTGATAGGGGCAGGGCAGGGATCCGATTTTTTCTAGGTAATTGCCATCCCTATAGAGGAGTAGGAATAAGTGTGCACTTTGTTTGCTAATTGGTGGTATTGTGAGCACATGGAGTAGGAGGTTGGAGTTGAAAAACCGTTGTCCGATAATTAAGAAAAAGCTGTTGTCCGACATTTGATACAGGGCTTATGTATGATATGCTGACTGGATTTACCTATACTTTGTGCATTGCATATGATGTCTCAGGGGGCAACGATATATAATAGACGGCATCCTTTACGAGTCACCCACCATTCATCGGTTAACCACACATCCCGGAAATCTCGTAGAAGTACGACATAGACACTTTTCTTATAGAAGACCTAAATGAAGAAGGTAAGGCTACCTAATCTTGTTCCACCCAACTTTGCCCCCACAAAATTCAAATGTATTGCTTAACCTACCAATGGGGGGGCTTGACGCAAAATCCTCCTCCAAATCTGGTACATGGCTTAGGGGGTGATAATATGAAAGTGGGAGCATCCATGGAGACATGGGAGAGTTTCCAATTTCGAACATTGAGAGATTACATGAACCCACCGCGGCAAGCACCGAGTTCATGTATTGTTTTCTCACCCCATACACCACTCTAAATATTGGCCGGGATAATGCAAATGCTCCTCAATTTCATGGGGTAGATTCGGAAAAATCTTATGCCTTTATCAAAGAATTTGAGGATGCATGCTCGTTGTAATGGACAATTTCTTGTCCTAGAGAAATCTTTTTTGGTCAACCTTTTTCCTTTTTGTTTAAAGACATAGCCGAGACGTGGTTTAATTCTTTGAGACCACTTTCTATCCACTCTTAACAAACTCTTCAAGGAAAATTTTTGAAAAAGTTTTTTCTAAAAAATAGAATGGAGGTATTTCGACGCCAAATTTTACAATTTTCTAACAGTTGGGAAAAAACTTCATTTAATGTTGGGAGTGTTTTAAAGAGCTTCTAACCTCTTGCGCACACCATGGCTTTGCTGAATGACACATCATCAATATCTTCTATACTTCTCTTACACCCCAACTAAAAGAATTTGTTGAGACCATGTGAGAGGGAACTTTCATGGATAAGCAACCTCACTAAACTTATTCCTATTTGATTATCTCGCAAATTGAATTGTGATTAGGCAACCCACAGGGACCAAAATCCCAAAGGTAGGCCCAACCAATAAGGAGTAAAATATAAATTGGAAAGAGGTTGGACTATGTGAATCCTAGGCTTGCTACCATGACAAGAAAATTAGAAGCCGTAGAGATTTCGAAGGTTAACACGTGGTGGGGAGTGAAGAGCCTAAAGAAGTGAGTTGTGATGTGTGTGAGATCAAAGAGCACAACACCATGTGCTGGCCGGTTATTCTAGGTAATAAGGAGGCTTTGCATGGCCAAGTCAATGCTACTGGGTCACTATGACCGAGGAGGGGGAAATCCTACTCCAATACCTATAACCTGGGGTGGAGCGATCATCTAAATTTCGGAGATGGCGCAATGAGGGACTTCAAATCCCCAAGCTTATCAAGGAGGGTTTCACAACCGTCAATCTTATCAACCACCTACCCCGCATCACAACCACATAATTACCAGCCTTCACCGGTTACATCATTTCCGACTCTACCAAAGCCATTTCCACAACTACCTTAGGCACGTTCCAAACACATATCAACCCCCACATAGAAGAACATTAGAGGACACCTTTATGCAAACCCAAGGAGGGTAAATTTTGCGGTTGATAAAATATTGGATGATATTAAGAGTCAATTGACTCTTTTTACACAAGTCTTGATCCTTACACTTACAATACAAAAATGTGTGAACAGTAACGAAATACCCGTGACGAAGGTAAATTAATCACCAAATATGCATATTTTGTGAGAAAAAATTTATTTCATCCTCAATTAAGAGGGAAAAATATTTAAGGTTACAAAATTTTTTTTTGTCACCATATATTATCCATTAGTAAGGAAAATTCATGAATTTGGGAGGACTTTTTTTTTGGTCACTAATATATTCCCTCCATGGTTCATTAAAAACTTGAAACCAATAGGTAAAGAAAAAAATTATCTCACAAAAAAGGAAAGTGTTTGCGTGAGGAATCCTATTTATTAAGTTGTATTTTGCAGGATATTCTCCTACTCAGTTGAGCTAATGTTCTTTATTGGTTTTGGCGATGCCTGGAATTGAGAAACGTGAGGTCGGAACTATGGGTACCAGTCTAAATATGTTCTTGACTTATCTACATTCATCTCACTCGTATTCTAGGATTTGGAGCCTTAATCCATTAGATGGTTGACGTCATCATGATCAAATTTCATATTCTATGAGTAATAATTTTGTCATTATAGTATAAAAAAATCAATTAA
>CM018894.1:7000648-7010648 GCA_009663005.1 Actinidia chinensis | reverse complement strand
GGATATACGGTTGCCTTTTTGACTTGGGATCGAGTGTGAACTATTGCTATACTTTGTGTATCAACAATTGTGCTTAGGCAGCTGAAACCTACTAGGATCACACTCCAACTAACGGATCGTTCTATTAAAACCCCTAGGGGGATAGTGGAGGACGTTTTAGTGAAAGTTGATAAATTTTATTACCTAGCAAATTTTGTGGTTTTAGACACCTAACCGATTGTAGACCTCCATACCAAAAATCATATTCCTATCATTTTAGGTCGATCCTCTCTAGCCATATGTGATGCTAGCATCCATGTGCGAGGGGGTTTCTTGAAGTTGTCATTTGAAAATATGGCAGTTGAACTTAACATGTTTAATGCGGAAAACAACTGGGGGATTTAGAGGATGTTCGGAAAGTAAATCTTATCGAATCCATAGTGTAAGAGCACTTTGAGAGGTAGTGTGTAGAAGATCCATTAGCTAGAATGTTGGTGTTTGGTGAGGGTTTTGACTGCTTGGAAGGTGAGGAATGTGGGGATGTTTTATGTGAGCGATAGCAGCTAGAGGTTGTTATATAATGGTGGTGGGCACTTTTGAGCCTTTGACTCCTAATCCTATTAAGTCCCAACCATCAGAACTTGAGGCTTTCCATGCCTGATAGGATACAAATAGGGGTTGTTAGCAATTCGAATTGGTTCGGTTTTGAGTAAAACTACAACTGATCGAATTCTACAGCTCTTGAAATTTCAAAATCAAATCAATCCGCCAAAATTGGAAACTATCCAATTCGAATCTAAAAATGCAGATTCGATTCCAGTTCCAAATCACAATTTTCGTAAGTAAATTTCCTACTAACATCATCACATAAACATATGCCATGCACCTCCATCAGCAAGCCAATGCCCCAGAGTGCCCACTGCTATTGTGCTCCTTCATATCTCTCTAGGCTAATTGTCTTCTTGCAATCTGATTCTGTAAAATTTGAATATGTATTTTTTTGGGTTTAGAGATAGATTTACAAGCTTGTGCTTTTCTTGAGATGGAAAGAAACAAGGTTGTGCTTGTATGATAGAGATTAGGGTTTTCTATGTGTGTTTGTGTAAATTGTGATTTTCTTGAGATGGGATCAAAAGTTGTGTAAATTGGTTTAGAAAGAAAAATGCTACACAAACTAATAAAATTTATAAATTTATCATTGATGTGTAAGGTTATAAAGAACCTTTAAAACTTAAAATGAGACTTATTTTTAAAGAAAATAATGCGATAGAAAACAACCGTATATTAGTAAAAAAAAATGAATATTTATAGCTTTTTGGCTTTAGAAAATGTGAAATGTACTGTAATTATAAAACACTCATTTCAAGATTATTTCTACCTCATTCACAACCCAATGATGATAATAGTACAATCCTAATTATTTATGGTGAATAAACAAAGGGTAAAGCTTTTCCTTATTATGATTATTTTTGCATTGTCCTAGTGAAATTATAGTGGTGAATTACTTGCGTCCCATGTTCTCTTACCCGAAGGTGGCCCCGTTGTGGGTCAGTGACTCACTGTCACCGCCACCATTAACCAAGATTTTGGGTGCCCCTAGGTTTTTCAATTAGATGCTCTATCAGAGTAGTTTCATTCTAGCAACTTTGTTCTAAAGCACTTCATAAAAAAAAATCTGTTTTTTCCTACGTTCCTTTCTTTGATGGTGGAGAAAAATTTTAAATTAGCTTCTAACTCCTCCGGAATATAGTCAACATTCCCGTAATTACCTTCTACTTTCGAAAACGTTATTAAGAATTCCCGGAGTTTAATGTTTATTTTTACAAAATTAGATTAACTCGCCCTTAGATTTAGGGCTTTAATTTTTTCTAAATACACTCATGAAATAAATAAAATAATCTCTTTTCCTTCAAAAAATAGTGTTTATTGAAATTAGTTTATTTTATTATTCTTAATAAGAATTTTTGAAAAAGAATTAATCTCATATTTACTGGTTAAGGAAGTGAAGAAAAAGGTACGGATAAAAGGGAAACGGGGGGAGGAATAATAGGGGTTTTGTTAAAAACAGAAGCGAAAGAGATGACGTAGTAAGGGTTTTTTTTGTTTTTTTTTTCTTTTTTTTGTTTCCAAATTCGAAACAATTGAAAAACAAGAAAATTTGTTATCAATTGTTTTTAAAAATAGAAGATTTATTTTAATTGATATATTGAGAAAAAAATTAAAGCCCTAATATAAGAGCATCTTGTATTTTCTTAAAAAATAGATTTAGAAAATCTTAATAAAATTTAATAGAAAAAAAGTTAGTATTATTTCATAAATTAAAATTTGTATTTGTTCCCCCAGAATCTCACTATAACCCATTGCTCTTTTATCCTCTCTGATAGTCTGATTGAGAGTAGCATATTTTTGATATGTCCTACATAATGATGTTCATATTTCATGTCATAACAATTTGGAAGGTTATACCTTATAATAAGTCTTTTCCTGGATTTTTGAAATCCATAATGGTGAATGGATATTCTCTTAATTTAGTTCCACATTGACATTCTAGACTAACTCTAGAATATTAATCCAGTGTTTTCTATGATAATTGTTCATTAGTCATCAGAAATAATTATATTCTCAATTAATATATCAGTATTTAGGGTTTTAAATTTTCAATCTATTTCATTTAGTGTTATTGTTACAATCATGTCATTTGGCTATTTTCCTTGTTAATAAAATTTCACTTTATTAGTATACGTTCAAACTATAATCAATAAAAACAATCATCTCCCTTCAAGAAAGTGTTTGATTTTAATAATCAAATCAGAGTTTTTTATTTTCTTGGAAAATTGTAACATGCGATATGTTATTCAATCTGATAGTCTTTTGAGTACTTTGTGATTAATTTTTTTAGGCGCCGTAATTTTTGCAATATAGAAATAACATGGGAAACAATACGAATATGATCAAACTGTAGTATTTTGAACCACTAAAAATTATTTAGGTTTTCCGCATTGGTCCATATGTTTTGGATTTAAACAACTAGAACCTTATAGCTTTCGGTTTTATTTCAATATAGTTCTCTTGTCATAATTGTTAAGTATTGAGATGAAAATTATCGATTAAAGCTGACGTGATCTTTTTGAGAAAGTAATTTTCCACCATTGGTCCTTTTAGCTTCACCAAAGTTTTATTTTGGTTCCTAAGAATGGACAGTGAATTTTTACATGCTTATGGAAATCTAAAATGGGGGGGGGGGGGGGGGGGATAAAGATTGATAGAAGAACGATATCGAAATCAAATTGAGCGGAAAGGTTTCTAATTGTTCAAATTTTTACTATTCCTATTTAGTTAATATCTCAGTAATGATATTAAATTTTTTTTTTGTATCCATAGATTTGATGGCAATACCAGGTCATGTATTAGCAATAACCCAGTTCAAGTATTAGGGCCCCACAACTTTGGAGTGACCACAAAACCAAATTATTTTCGGATGCCGTGTAAAGAGTGGCGTGTAACAAAGTTAAAATTAATGATTGAAAACGTTCGTAAGGACAACAAAAATAAATAAATAAAGGACTCAAAAAGCACAACTTGCCAAACAGTAACACTAACTCCACATATTTATTTGTAGCTTTGGACATGAGTCACAATCATAACATGCACTTTTTGAGGTCCCCATTAGCAGCCTAATGGTAATTCATTATGCTTAGGCAGTTTTAGGCATGTCAAGAACTCGCAAGTATGGTAAGTGCTTCCTTACGCAGTGTTTTAAAAGGAAGGGATTGATGAAGCTCGAACCAGAGTCTAAGTCCGGGTAAGGCATATCGTGCCACTTGGCCTAAGATGCAGTTTTTGTATTAGCAATAAAGTTGGTTAGTTGAAAAAAAATGATCCATACATGTAGCTCATCTCAGTGTCTAACCTAATCATGTGCGGAATGTTGACCTATATTATTAATGGAGGAAATATGTGCAAACCCAAAGAGGACATAGGATTCTGAATTTAGAGAGGTGAATGTTACACATAGAACATATATTCGTAATGTGTGGCATAAACTACATGAGTAATTTCAACCTTTGAGGCAACGAGAACCAACATAAAGTACACATATGAATAGTTAATAGTACTATAAAAATCAATTGTTTGGAAAACTTAAGGGGTGATGGTTGCCCCAACCGCCCTCCTTAAGTCTATTCTATGCATGTGCTTTTGTTCGCCCTTAGGGCGTCAATCCGATTATGTGGCAAAATATTTGATGATAACAAATTCTATTATTACTCTAATGTATTTAATTTAATATGATAGTTGCAAAAAAATTCAAGACTATTTCTCAGGAGCACAAATAATAGAAGATATTTGGACTGCAAGAAGAAGATTTCAAGTAACTGAAGATCTCAAAATGAAGAAACTTTCATTAGTGTATTTTGAAAGCTCTTGTATGGTGTAATTCGTGAGGCACGTAAAAATGACCTAATATCTTCATGCCCATTTTAAAAATACAAAATGCATTAAAATTTAAAGTTTTTAAACAATGATGTAGCAATATTCTTATCTTGAAAATTTAATTACAATTTGAAAAATGGGCTAGTAATAATTTTTGATTGAAAAAATTGATTTCAAGTTTGAAAAATGGCTACAACAATTTTGGACTTTGGAAAATGTGATTCCAAAATTGAAAAAATACTAGTAACAATTCTGACTTGAAATTTGATTCCAAATTTGAAAAATTATGCTAGACAACAATTCTGACTTTGAAATGTGATTCCCCCCAAATTTGAAAAATATGCTAGCAAACAAGTCTGACTTGAAAATTGATTCCAAATTTGAAAAATTGCTAGAAACCAATTCTGACTTTGAAAATTTGATTCCAAGTTTGAAAAAATTGCGTTAGCCACAATTTCTGACTTTGAAAATGGGTGCAACTTTGGAAAAATTGGTAAAAAAAATTTCTGACTGTGAAAAATGTAGTTGCAAACTTTGAAATTGGATAGCAACATTTTCTGACTTGAAAATGTGATTTCAAATTTGAAAATTGGCTAGGCAAATATTAAATTTCCTCCAACGGTTATATTTTGCTAAGGCCTTAAATACACTATCTTACCTTCATTTCATAAGGACAATCAAGTGAGAAAAAACAGCTTAGAACTCAGAGCATACTTCCTTCAATTTTCTTTGAGCCTTTCAAGTTTTGATTCATAAAAGAGTTTAGTGAGAGATATCATTGTAAAAGCTTCATTAGTATATTCTTCTCAAAAAGGAGAATTGTTATTGTGAGAGAAATCTCAAATCCATCACAGTGATGTGATCAAAAGGGTTGGTGTGACCCTTTGAGGGTTGGTGTGACCCCTTGGAGGTTGAAGGGAATTTTCCACTTGTGAAGAAGAGTGGTGTGTATTGACGTGTAAAGGTTTGAACTCACCGTAAGGGAGTTGGATTCGTGGATTGGAAATCTCAAGTGGAGTGCTTGGGGAAGTGGAGTAGGTCAGGTAGACCGAACACTATAAAATCGCCGAATTGGAATCTCTCTCCCTATCTCTTTATTATGTGTCATTTAAATTCTTGCATTATACTGCTCTTAAATCATTCTAAAATCTTACAGTAAATTTTATTAAAAGAAAGTTTGCAAAAACCCTATTCACCCCCTCTAGGGTTGATTTCTGGGCAATAATTGGTATGAGAGCCTACTCGAATATTTGGCTTCCATCCAAAGAGGTACGACAGGGCAAACACAAATGGATGATCTTCGCGAAGGACACTCCTCAATAGGCCTCCCTTTATTTATGACTCATTATACATATTGGAAGAATAGGAGGAGTTATATCAAAAAAAGCCTTGGATTATGAGACTTGGAAATCATAGAGATGGTCCCTATATTCCCACGAAAATCGTGATAAGGACAAAAGTTATTAAAACTGATGAAGAATGGATAAGATGATTACGCTTAATTCAACTTAATGCTAACGCTATAAATTGTTATATTGTGGCGTTAGATGCAAATTAGTTAACCGAATCTATCCCTGCGAATCCGCACAGAAATAGGGATAAAAAACTTGAAGTAATTAGAGGTACAAATCAGTAAAAGAATCTAAAACAGTAGGTTAGTCATGAGTAGAATCTTTGTATGAAACATCTGAAGAATCTATTTCTGAGATGTTTACTAGATTTACTAAAATATAAAATTCATAAAATCTCTTGGCAACTTATAATAATGTGGAAAATGTGAGAAAAATTCTTAGATCGTTGCCAAGGACATTGGATGCAAAAGTCACAGCTATTTGAAGGTGAAGCTAAAGAAGATCACACAATGAGTCTGATAAACTTGGGTTCACTCATGACCCACGAGACATGTTGAAGGGACGAGAAGAAGAAATAAAGCCCAAAAGAAGTCTCGCACGCAAATCCTCTCATCAAGAAGTGCGGAAGAAGAGGAAGAAAGTGACGACGATAAAGAAATGGCACTTCTCACAAAACGATCAAAGGTTCTGAGGAAAGGAGAAAACATTCAAATAAGAAGCAGATCCTTATGGCGAACCAGTAAAAAAGGATCCTCCAATTGCTTTGGGTGCCACAAGAATGGACACTATAAACGATTGCCCTCGCCTTAAGAAGGAGGAAAGAAATTCAAAAGAAAAGCTTGAAGGTGACTTGGATGATGCAGAAGGACGCGAATCAGAAACAAGAGGAGAGCGAAATGAGATAGGCTATTTTGCTCATGCAAAAGGAGATGAGGTAAGTATTTTGAATAATGATGATGAATCCCATCGTATGAACAGAACTTCAAGATGTCTATGATGAGTTATGTGAAAAACTTATAAAATACATGCTAAAAATAACTCTTAAAAGAAAGAAACTGATCTTTGAATGAGATAGCTATTTTGAAAATGAAAATGAAAATTACTCAAAATAACAATAATTCACCTCTAGATCAAAGTCGTCAATGATTCTAGAAGAAGAAAATACTAGATATAAAGAACCATTAAAGATTAAACAAAAACCTTAGCAAAATTTGAGATGGCAAAGAAAAAACTTAGATATTGCTACTTGAAAAACAAAGATGTGTATTAACAAGGAAGGTTTGGGATATGCCTCCTAAGAATAAACAAAAATTTTATAAAAATTTTTGTGATAAAGAATCTTGTGTTCAATTTTCATTCACTAACTTATAAGTTATATGAAGAAATGGACATATTGTAAATGCTATCTATGAATAAAATTATTTCACAAGATAAACTTTATAAGGGATCAATTTAAAATATTAACCATGGGACACTCATAAAGCTTGGGTACCCAAAGCTGACCTTCACGGACCCAGAAAAATTGGGTCCCAAAAAAAGAGTATTTGATATTATTTTGTAGGTATGCCCTTAAGTCATTAGGGAGCTCGGATAAATTGTTTATGGACAGCGCTTCTCATTTACATTGACGGAAGACAAATCCAAGCGTTCATCTTTCAAAAAAGGAGGGCTCGAAGGATTTGTCACATTTGGTGATAATTTCAAGAGGTAAAATTATTGGAGTGGAAATATTAAACAATGACTTTCATCATTGGCCCCGTTGAAAAGTTTTACTTGTTGACGGCCTTAAGCATACTCTAATAAGTATAAGCCAATTATTTGATAAAAACTATAAAACTATAAGGTTATTTTGGATAAAATCAATGCATATTACCCATGCTATGTAATAATCAAATATTATTTATCGTAGCTAGACATGAAAATGTAAACACCTTTGACTTTTGATAGTTTATTAGTCAAGATGTTAAAATGTCTTGCGTCATAAATGAAACAGTTGGTTATTGCATCGAAGATTAGGACATGCTTATCGCATGGAAAACTTTTTTTACTTCATAAATTGACATAAGCATGATTTAGTTAAGGTTACCTAATCAGTTTGGGTAAAGATAAAATTTGTGATGGCATGTTCCACTAGGAAGCAACATATATCTTTTTCAAAGAAGATATATTTCCACATCTACACCACTTCAAACTGCTGCATAGGGCGTGGTTTAGTCCCAGTGGGTTGCAAGTCTTGGTGGAAATTTTTACTCGCATTTGTATTGTTGATTGATTTTTCACGTTTACATGGGTATTATTCCTTACTCACAAAAATGAAGCACACACGCATTTTATAAATTTTGTAAAAGGCACAAAGTGAAATAGGTTGCACGATTACGCAATATTCGTAGTGTAAGGTAGAGAGTTTGATATCAAGATATTGAAAAATAACTGTGATGATCACAGTTTTTCACACAACTCTCTGCACCTAGAACACCTCACAAAATGGAGTTGTTGAACGTAAAATAGATCTCTCAATAAATGGCTAGAACCATGTTAAATGCACATACTTACCTAGTATTTTTGGGCGGAAGCTGTAAATACCGCTTTTTATATTATAATCGTGTATTCATTAGAATCAAAACTTGAAAAGACCCTACAGCTTGGGAAAGGAAACACCCATAATGGTTATTTCATAAATTTTTGGTTGTAAATACTTTATTCTAATTACAAAGATAATTTGGGAAATTTGATACTAAATCTGATAAATGCAATATTCTTGGATATCTACTAATAACAAAGCTTATAGATTATATAACAAAGAACTTTTCTATGGAAGAGCTATACATGTTGCATTTGATGGAAAATTGATTCTTCAACGAAGAATATTTATGTATGATTATGATATTAATGCTACAGAAAATCATGATAAAATTTTACTTCAAAGATCAAATCCCCAAGACTCAATAAAGAAGAAAGTAATGAAAATACATCTCCATAACAAGATCACATTTTCCTAATCTTGGAGAAATGTTAAAGATCACCCTAGTGATCAAATTCTAGGTGACCCTTCACAAGGTGTAATACCGGTCCTTTACTTAGAAATGTGTGTAATAACATTGCTTTTGTGTCTCAGAAATTGAGCCTAAGAATATTGAAGAGCTGACACTGATAAAATTTGGTAATGGCCATGGACGAAAGCTTAACCACTTGCGAGGATCAATGTTGGGACATTGGTTCCTAACCTACACTCAGTCAGTTAGTGGAACAAAATGGGTTTTTCGTATAAAAGGTGAAAATGGCATTATCATAGAAATAAAGCGAATTAGTACCCAAGGTTTCAACCAAAAGAAGAATTGATATGAAAACCTTTGTGCCCACCCGGAGCTTCGACTTGAAGCTATAAGAATGCTATTAGCTTTTGCTTCTGATAAAGATTTTAAATTTTCAAATGGATGTCAAAAGTGCATTTTTAAATGGTTTCATTTTCGCAGAAGTTTATGTTGAACACCCACCCGGTTTGAAAATACACGAATTTCCAATCATGTTTTCAAATTGACCAAAGCTTTGTATGGCTTGAAACAAGCCCCAAGAGCATGTACCACAAGATTAAGTGAAATTTCTTTAGAAAGGGTTTTACAAGAGGAAAAATTGCCACTACTTTATGTTACCAACATTAAAATAATGATTTTACTCATTTTCATATATGTGATGCTAACATTTTTCGATCAACAAATGAAACATGTGTAGTGAAGTTTCAAAAATTATGCAAAAAGAATTTGAAATGAGGCATTATGGTGAATCTAAATTTCTTTAGGTCGTCAAATCAACAACTAACAAGAGAAATCTTTATCAATCAATCTAAATATATAAAAAGAGCTTCTCAGAAATTTTGGAATAGAAAATTGTCACACTTTAGGCAAT
The DNA here is from genome assembly GCA_009663005.1 of Actinidia chinensis. Lineage (NCBI taxonomy): Eukaryota > Viridiplantae > Streptophyta > Magnoliopsida > Ericales > Actinidiaceae > Actinidia > Actinidia chinensis. The sequence continues at coordinate 7,000,983 of CM018894.1, read as the reverse complement.
GCAACCCCAATGAATTTTCAACATCAAAAACAACTACACTCGATAAATGAAAATGGAAAAAATGGTGATATTAAACAATTAGAGGAACTATTGGTCGTTACTTATTTTAACGGCAGTAATGCCAGATAAGCATGTTTAGTTGTATGCTTATGTGCTAGATTTCAATCATGTCCAAATAATCCACATTTAATGCCGTTAAAGAATTTTTCGATAGTTACTTGGCACCATAGATCTAGGTTTATGGTTATCCCTAAATTCACTCTTGGATTTAGTAAGTTATTCAGTGCAGATTTTGCAGGGTGCAAAATTGATCGTAAAGTACAAAGTTGTACCGG
>CM018894.1:6918148-6928148 GCA_009663005.1 Actinidia chinensis | reverse complement strand
GGAGCATTAATTGAGGGATAAGGTATTTCGGTGGGAGAAATGATTTATGGCGGGAGTGGCAGTTTTTCATCTTAGAACTCGAAACGTCGCAAGATCTTGGCTGTTAGGGCAGATAGATCTCAGCCCTTGGCTCTATGTATATATAGTGGGCCATCCTATTCATTCACACTTTTCCTTGTTTACTATCGAATTGCTGCTCCAATTCCAACGTGCACCTCGCCCTATATAGCTCGCCACACCCTCTATTTTCTCAGTAAGTATTCAATCACTTTACTTTCGTGCTCTTTAGTGTATGTCCAATAGGATCAACTTAGGAGACAGAGCCTTAGAAGATTTTTTGCCTTCCTGGGTATCCAATCATTTAGGAGGGAAATCCTATATAACTGACGACATAAGAAACCAATATCATGACCTAGAGCGACCTAGATAAGCTTAGGGAAAAATACACCTTTCCTCCCGGGATCCAACTCAGGATCTCTGAGGAGGGCGAGATGATACTATTAGCTCACCCAAGCGAGGTGGCTTTTTATGATGCTACTTTTCCTGCTGGTTTAAGGTTCCCAATCCACCTTAACATTAGGAGGATTTTAAACCATTATAAAGTCTGTCCTGCCCAACTTTCTCCCAACGCGTGGCGAAGTTTCGTTTGTTCGTTGGTGATTTGGCGATATCATAAGTGCCATATGTCCTGCAATGAGTTCAGGTGTCTATACTCTCTCAGCCCACTACCAGACTCGGGTGGTACTACTTCAAGACGAATCCAGATAAGAACTTGCTCAAAAGATCACCGAACAACGTGAAAGGGTGGAAGAAGAGGTTCTTCTTTGCCTTTGGAGATGAATTTGAGTTCTTTTTTAGCATGCCTCCAGGCGAGGGGATCCCACGGGTTCCTAGATCTTGGGGGGTGCCAGGTTGGTTCCTTTACTTTTGTGTTATTTTATTTTGAAGTATTTTGTTTTGCCTTTCTGACATTGATGGTTATTTCAGGGAAAAACTGCAACAAGCTACCGGCCTTGACCAAGAACAAGTCTAAGAGGACGACGGAGGTTCTCAAGAAGATAGAGCTAGGGGGTTACTTTGAGGTGTCAAAGGTCCTAGATTCCAAGACCTTCAAGAAGTACTTCGCCTGCGGTCGCATGGAGGGGGTGAGTCCCGTCTTTCCCAAGGCGACCTTCAATGCGATAGTCCTTCCCGCAACGACTCAATAGAATACCTAAGAGTTATTAGGGGAGACATAGGGAGAATAGCTAGGAAGGGTTTTCCCGACACCCTCGACTTGACTTTGCTTAGGTGGCTCGGGGGGGAAGTCCAAGATTCCTTTTTGAATCTTTCCCCAATGGTTCGAGCTCCAGCTAGGACTTGGAATCAGAGTCTTTGTCATATTCGGGGCTCTCCCCCGCGCTTAGATCTAATGGTATAGTCTTAAAAACTCACCATTCATTTTACTTCATTCGTAGTCTAACATCTGATTTGTTTTCCAACTATATCGTCATGGATCAGCCTATCCACTTTGACCAAAAAGGCTAAAGAGAAAAAGGACGCGAGCTCAGTGGTGACGTCCCAACCACCTTTGAAGGGAATCATCATCCAAGAGAAACGACCTCGAGAGGACGTCCACGAGCCCACCACAAAGAAGGGCGAAGTGGATGATTCAAAGGGCAAGGAGGCCATGCCGCCACCCTCACCCAAGAGGACCAAGTCCAATAAAGGGGTGAGCAATGCGGTTGTGCGAACGTTGACGCCGAGGACCTCTACTTTGTCCGGTGACAATCTAGGTCCCGGGGCCTCGATGATGTCAAATGCCCCTGTGGCGCGAAAGATATTGAACGGGTTAATGCTTCCCACCGTTAAGGAGAAGCTTTGTTAAGGTCGGTAAAATCTACATATACTCTCCACTGCCCTATTTCTTAGGGGCGATGACAACATTGGAGAGCCAATCTAGATAGTGACTTCGGACTACTTGACTTGATGAGGCTTAGTTACTTCGCTCTTCGATGACTTTTAGGCGTCTTATCAGGAGTGAACTTTCTTTGTTTTTGGCAGACTAGGGGATGCTTGGGGTTGTTGAATAGCTTTTGAGTGGCAACCTGAGGATCAATGCTAAGGGACCTCACCCTACGACTATGCTAATATGTCAAAATTTCTTTTTTTAAGTCCAAGGCGAAATGTAGCTCGTCAGTAAGTTCAGTACCAATCATAACATGGCGATCAGGGTAGTTTGGGTGTATAGAGATTGGAGTAACTTCTTCAAGGGATTTAGTGTTTTTGGTTTCTTTGGGGTTTACCAAGGTAATCTGTTCCATCTCGTCCCTGAGTACTTTGCCACTTTTTGATCGCCCCTCACTTTGCCCACTCTTGAAGAAGTGGGAAACTTTATTTTCAAGTGGTAAGTCGACGTGATCGCCTTGGTTCCCCCTAAAGTCGGTTGACCTAAAATCGCATTATAGGATAAGGTATTAACCATGATGAAGTCTTGCCAAATAGTGATCTGGTGTGGTTCCATCCCTAGGGTTACTGGTAATTTGATCCACCCTAGTGGGTGCATCATGCTTCCTCCCAATCCGACCAAAGGAGTATGAAAAGGATGTAGCTTATCCAACCCAATCTTCATCTTATCAAACGCCGAGATGAATAAGATGTCTGTCGAACTCCCGTTGTCAAAGATTCTTTGAATGTTGAAGTTGGCAATGACCGCCGAAACAACCAAGGCATCATCATGAGGGAGGTGCAAACCCTTCAAACCATCATTGTTGAAGATAATCGGTGGGTGGGTATCAACAAATGGCGTGGAGAGGTTGTAGATTTTTTCTTCGGCCCGTCTATGAGCACTTTTGGCATGCCTCTTTCTAGACGAACCCTCTATAGATCACCTGTATATCTCTCGCAGTTGGTTTGTTGTCGCCATATCTCCTCTCTAGAGAACCGGGCGGCGGGTGATTAAGGACATATTTCCTCAGATACTCCGTCTTAATAAGGTTGGCTATCTGTTCTTTTAATTAGAAGCAATCTTCTGTGTTATGCCTATATCTCGGTGGAACTCACAATATTTATTCATGTTTCTCTTTTAGGGGTCCGTCTTGATTTTTTGGGGCCACTTAACAAATTCCACATGTTTGATTTATATGAGCACCTGGGCAATAGAAGCATTGAGGGAAGGCAAAATCAATTCTAGGGGGGCGAGGTGGAGTACGGGGATGCCTTTCATTGGTTTGTTTTGAATCTTGGTCGGACCTTTTGCTTTTTGCCTCGTCCTTATATTCAGATCGCCTTGTGTTAGGCTCTTTTTTTCCTTATGATCATCTTTTCCTCTCGCCTGCGCTTGGCCTCGGCTAATTCCTCTACGGCGATGTATTTGTCAGCTTTGCTATAGAGAGCGGATAGAGTCTCGAGAACATTCTTGGACAGGGAGTCGAACAACGGGCCAAGCCAAAATCCTTCCGTCATAACCATGATCACCACTTTGTCACTGGGATTTTCAACCTCCAATATAGTTTAGTTAAACCGTTTCACGTAGTCTTTCAAACTCTCTGTTTCCTTTTGGTGAATGGTAAAGTGGTGAGAGGCATTCTTCTGTCTGGTTCTGCAGCTCATAAAGTTGGCAACGAAAAGCCTGCTTAGATCGCCAAACAAGTCAACAGTTCTAGGAGGCAGCTTTTTGAATTATGATCTCGCCGACCCTTTCAGTGTGGCAGAAAAAGCCTTGCACTTTACCTCATCTGAACAACCTTGGAGCGACATTAGGGTCTTGTATGAATCTAGATGATCCATAGGATCCATCTTCCCCTTGTAGATTCTGAGCTGGGTCGATAACTTAAATTTGGAAGAAACCTTGACTCTCAATATTCTTTCTGTGAACAGTGGTTCAATTTGTCTAATTAGAGTATCCATTGTTATTGGAGCGCCTGCCTCAGTATTGATGGCATCGAGGTGGGCGTCTAGATCTCGGATCGTTTGAGAGGTGAACATATTTCGGCGCCTAGTTTGATCACTTAGGTAAGGAGATCTTTGATTCGCTCCCAGAAGTGAATCTTTACCGCAAGTGTACGGGTTGCGAAGTAGTTAAAAAACTCGAAGTCTGAGTATCGATCCCACAAGGAACAGTGGCAAGTGACAAACAAGATAACTAAAACACTACGATGCAACTAACCCAAGGTCTACTATGCTCGAAAATTTAAAAAAAAAAGATTGAATTTTGGATTTGTGATGAGTTGAACTAAATTTAAATAGACAAAAAAACGGATTTAACTGATAATAAAAGGAACGCAGAATCGATGATCTAGTCAACGAGGTTCTTGGAATGCCCACAATGGAGACTTCTTATAACTCAAATCCTCGAGTACTCGTGAGTCTCGAATTAGAAAATTTAACTTTTGAAAACCCAAATATTTTACTTACTTCCCTAATAAATCTGTTTGTTATGATCAACGGTAGGGCAAGCATAGATTCGCTATGAAAAAAGATGCTATTCGAACATAATAGGACTCCCAAATTTTTGAAAGTAAATTAAATCTGGTGTTTTAATCATGTAGTGCCATCATCGATCCGAATAACACGAATGTTTATTATTATTTTCTTCTTTTGAAAAACATAAAGGACTCCCAAGTTTCGAAAATATTTAGATTACCGTAAAGAAGAAGAATAAAAAATTAGAAGGATATAACGGTAAAAATAAATTACTACATTGTTAATCCTTGAATCCGATTGACTTTCACGAATCTCGCTTCCACAGTAAATAAAACTAGCCACTCATGGCTAGGGTAAACACAATATCTAATTATTGAATGCATTCTAAATTAAATAACTAATCTAATGATATTGAAAAACCCAAGATAATGAAATCAAGCCAAGAAAATTGAAAAACAATGATTAATGACCAAAAACTCATTAATTAATTAAAACAAACAAGACTTATAATGTAAAAACTTACAAGACGTAAATGAAGAACTTTGAAACTAAACTAAGAGGCTGAGAAAAAACCTAAAAACATCACGTACCCATTCAAAAGCTTAAAGAGATTATATAGGCACTTCCAAATCGAGTCCTAAACAGATTAGGAATCTTCCCAGGATTTGCCTTGGCGTCGACACCACTTCCTCTTTCATTGGGAGTTCGAACGCTCAGTACAATCTTCTGATTTTTCTTCTGGCGTTGACCGACCCCAATTTCTTCTTCCCTGTAGCGTTTGAACGCTTAGTACAAAAAACCCAACTTTTAAGTCTTCGCATTTTGAATGTAAGCCAGATGCATTCGAACTCTTTAATTCAACTCTCGCACTTTTCGAACTGTAAGCAATGGGCGTTCGAACGGTCTTAATCATTTTTTTCTTGGCTTCGGACGACCAAATTTCTTGGTCAGGGGTTCGAAACGTTCTTCACAAAAAATCCCAGATTCTTCACAGCGTTCGAAGCTTGTTTCTTGCTGGGCGTCGAAACTCCCATGTAATCTGAACCTTCTTTTGAGTTTTTTTCCTTTTCTTAATCACCGTTCTACTTTTATGGCTTCAAATTCTGCCTTTTATCAATATAAACCTACAATGAACTCAAATTACGCTTATAAGTGCAATATATGATAAAAATACATAATTAGACTATCTAGGGCCAATTTAGTAGTTTAACGCGCTTAGACTACAATTGCAGTCCAATAACACCACCAACTACTTCTTTGCTAGTCCCTCGCCAACATTAAATAAAAACAAAAGATAATCTCTCTTTTTGTAAGGTCCGAATGCAGTTAGCGTATGCATCAAGCTTAAACCCTAGGTTTCCCTAGTGGACGAGTGGTGTATCGTGAGGGTTTCAGTGATGATTACCCACAAACCATCACTCAGCAATGTATCAAAAATAATTTAACGACAGTTTCTCAACAAAAATACAATGGCAAGCAATTCAAATCAATTCAATCATGCTAAGCAATCACAAACGTCAAGTGCAATATAAATGAGAGATTCAAGGGTGAAGGGTAGAGTCGTATTCCCAAATTTCAATCAATAAAGCATCCCATAACAACAAACCTATACTCGATTCAAATCACAAGTATACATCTCAGCAAATAGAAAACCACAAAGTTCCTCTCAAGGATTGCTTGTTGTTACGAGTAAGTGTAAAAAATAATTCTAATAGAGCAATTCCAATTTCAAAAACGCAAAGATTGTAAAGGATCGACTTGGAATAGCTTCATGAAAGTTGTTCACCGTTAATGCACCAGTTGTGAATTTTGACTTGATGACTTACATTGGCAAGAATTCGAATTATGCAATTCCGGATATTTAAGGCCATATGAGCTAAAAAAATAGGCAAGAAGTGCGAGAATCAAGTGGTAAGAGATCTTAACATATGCATTGAAACTTACAAATTGCCAACTTAATAAGCTACACTTCAAACGCCTCTTTTTTCTCACTTTTCAACTTTGAATCCTTTTTTTTCTCCTAAACTTCTCAAAAATACTTCCAAACAATGCTCTTTTAAGATGAGACATGATGAATCCGCCTTAAAACATCTTATTATGCAATTCACTAATTGCTTCAACTATCTTTGAAAACAAAACATGATGATTTTGTTATGGCCAAAACCTAAGAATTCTCAAACATATCCACTCTACACGAAAGATCAGATTATACCATGGACTGGAGGCGTCACACTGAAATTCAAAGGAACTAGAAAACAAACATGTTTCGCTTGACATGATAATGAACCCTGTTTTTCTTTTTTTTTTTCAATTGTAACGAGTAACTTCTGCCCTAACAATTTAGCCAAGACAATTAAAAACAAACATTCATCCAATTAAAACATTCAACTAAACAATTAAGCATTCAAAATGTATCACTGATCCCAACATAAAACATAACTTCCTGACATCCAATAAACAAAGAAAATAGTCAAAGATCCTAATCCTCCTCGTCATCATAATCATCTTCCTCCTCCATACGAACAACATGCCCTCATTTCTTGGAGCATAACCGTGTGAGACTGACTCTCCTTAATGACGAACTCGGGGTCTTCACTTCTTCTCTAAATTCAGACATTTGATTACTCATCTCTTTCCCTGAGTCAGAATGGCTTCCTTTGGTCTCCCATTGCCTATAGCTGATGCCTCTTGCGCTTATTCCTCCAATTCCTATTCTCCTTTTGCCCCCTCAGATGGGACAAAGAAGCTCCTATCAATGGGCCCCTCAGGCTCAATCCTAATGAATCTAAAGGGGATAGGACTCGCTCTTTTTTAAATAACTCTGTAGAAAAGAAATCCGTAAAAGGTACTGAACCCCTCTTGTCGACAAGCCTTATAGTGGTGCACAAGGATAAAAACATGGTACGGGGTAAGCAATGGTTTCCCAGGGCCAATTGCCCAACAACAACCTAGCCCTAGCGACATTATGGTACTGTCGTTTCAGAGGAAGCAGGGAAGATACGAAAACAGAAATAGAATCAAAACTTGTCCTTGAGGAGTGTCTTGTTACACTGCACTCACCGTCCATTCGTCCCCTCTAAAGCAATTATGTGAAACTACTGCTAGTCCGGATCCAACATTTGGAAATTGAACTCTGGGTTTTCACTTCTCGAGGAATCTCAAAAATTTAAGCAAAAGTATCAGGGGTCACCTTATTTTCTTCCTTCGCACCCAATACACAATTTCTCCTTTAATTGCTCAGTCTCGTTATGCTTGATGTTTGCCAGAATCTTGGCACAATGTTGAACCGATTCGCCTTAAAAACTTGCCAAAAATTATCCACCAAATGGTAAAGTTTTGGCCAAAAACTAATGCTGGTGAGGTGTTGTTCTAAGGAAACTAGATTAAGCTTCTTAGCAAAGTACTGCCCTGTACGAATCCAAACCTATTGAAAGGTTCTGCATTTTTCACCGTGAAACAAGAGCATCATAATCCACCCCTGCCTTTCCTTTGGACTTTGACCTTTAGTGCGGCTCCCATGTTTCATATTACCCCCAAATTTTTAATTACCCCCTTACATACCAACCAAGAAAAAAACAAACACGAGTCACACACTATGCAACTTATGCAATGGCAATGATATGTGCCTACAAAGTGGGTATTTTACCAGAGTCTCAATTTGAAACTCCGACAAAAATGCACCACTATGTTTGTGTTCCCATGTAAACTAAGAGGTTTACCAACATTCAGTTACAACAAAGTCTCCAATCTTAATGACCGGACACACATGACGAATACTACAAACATCCGATTCCATCACAAATCCAATTGATGATTTTTCATTGGACAATTCGTCGAACATGTGAAGATGCAGATGTAAGCCTAATTCCATGCACAATTCTTTGATCCAATACTCCCAAATTTTCAATAATTAGCAGGGATGATGAGTTCTTGAAACAAAATTCCCTCACAAATTAAGTAATTCTTTCATGGGGCAATCATCGAACACTTCGAGGCATATGCTAGTCCTAGGTTGTTCATAAACTTTAACCCATGAGATTCCCTCTTCTTTGTGGTTAACAACTTTAAAACAAGTCCCAACACTAAGGGAAAGGAAAATCATGATGTGTGTTATATGTTTGATTTATAAAACATGTGAAACTTAGACATTTTTTTTCCGAAACCTAGGTTTCTCTGAGGTGAAATCTTCAATCTAAACACTTCAAAGTAGCAAAGAAATTCTTGAATTTACCTTGAGTTGACCACTCTTAACTAATGAAAATTGGACACTTGGAGACTTTTCCTTTCCAAAATCGCAAGTTTTCTCTTTTTCTTCTCTTCTCTCGGATGTGCACAATGTAAGAAAGGAAACTGACAAAATGTACTTTAGTTTACAAACCGCCTTGGGCTCGCCTTCGAACGCTCTAGAAGGCGTTTGAAGCTAAGTGCAATGTGTTGGTTCAGCCGTCTCGCAAAGCTAAGTGCACAATTTTTTTTTTTAAATCCTAAAAATAAAAACGACGAAGTACTCCCCCAATAGAGGAAAGCATTCTCCGAAATGCGAAAGAAAACCAAATTAAAAAAATTCGACGTTTATAATAATTTGACCTCATGACTCTATGACACAAATCGACAGACATTCTTTGCATATAATCGAAACTGCGGGGATCGTGGTGTAGATCCAACACCAACGTCTCTTGTCCCATCTAAGATAAGGCTGCAAACGATGCCCATTGACTTTAACCACACTTCCATTCTCGAATTCCGTATTTCAATCGCCCCATGAGATGAAATGACATGCACAAAAAGGTCCGGACCAACGGACTTTGAAGTTTTCTAGAAATAATGCAAACCGGGAGTGTTACAAAGCACCTTTTGACCCCCACATTGAATGATTTGCGACACCAATCAGATTGTAATCATGCACAGATTCATCTTGGCTTTGAGATTTTGTGTTTCATGTTTCATATGCACATTCCGTATTTTCTAACTCATTCAATTGCAAGACGTCATGTCCCCGCCTCCTCAGACTTCATGTTAAATTGGCGAATGGACCAATACGCTGTGTGCTCAATTTCAACTGGGAGATGACACGCTTTCCACCCAAATCCTATTACGGAGAGGACCCTAAAATGGTTTTGTATGCAGCCCTATTAAAACGCCCATAATGCATCCACTAAACGCCAACGACCAATCCTTTCGGTTGGGGGTTAACAGTTTCTCAAGGACTGGTTTGTTTCCCTATTTTGCCCAACTCAACTACCCTTGGGTGTTGAGTGATGGTAAGGTGTGCCACTTATGATATACACTCCATATTTAGCGCATGAGGAAGTCCTATGGGTCTATTACAAAAAAATGTGAGCCCCCATCGATACTAATAGCTCGGGGCTGCCAAATCTAGCAAAAATGTATCTTTCAAAAACTACCACAACAGTATGGTCATGCGTACGCTGGTATAAACTTCTACCAACTTGGATACGTATCTACGGCCATTAGAATGTTAGATATCACACGAATTAGGAAAAGGACCATGAAATCAATTACCACAAAATCAAAGACCTCAAGTATAATGATGGGGTACGAGGCATCATAATGTGCCGTTGATAGACTCCTAAAA
>CM018894.1:6900648-6903148 GCA_009663005.1 Actinidia chinensis | reverse complement strand
AACCATTCTACATACATATCACACTTCACCAGCACTCCCAACCACACACGCGCAATAGGGAGAAGAAGAAAATGAGAGGGACAGCATGTAAAACTTTTTATTCAAGCTAGGAGGAAAGCCATTATTGGGCCTTGAAAAATATTGGTGGTACAAACCCATATATCTATGTATTTGTATAATTTAGGTTTTAACTTGGTTTCTCAAAATTAGATCTAGTATGCTAGGGTTCGAATTAATGGTAAGAATTTATGTAGATAGTTCTCCTACGTTATTTTGAGTATTATAACTTCTCAAAAAGATTGGAGTTGATTTGGTTTAGTTTGGTATAATTGTAAGTTCAGTAGCTGTTCATGCTGCACACGCAGGGCGTGTTCGAACGCTTAAGAACAGCGTTGAACGGTCGCGCCCGAACGCCATACTTAGCCTTGAACTTTGAGTTTGAACGCCTAGGCCATTTTGCAGCAGATTTGGCCTTTTTCGTTAGAACATTTCAATGTTGCCCAGATATGTAGAGTTCTTTGAGTGACCTATAAGAGACTTAGGCATGTTTAAGAGTCTTGACCTAAATTTGATACCTAAGTTAGTCAAGAGTTTTATTAGTTATTGGTATAGTTTGACTTTCCTTACCTCACTTGTAGGGACCCAGTTTAGCACCTAGCTAAGAGATCCCAGGTAGTAACACGATGCAATGACAAAATTATGTATTTTCAAAATGGTTTCAATACATATTATTGTAATATTTCAATGGTTTTCCAGTTTTCACATGCATTAACGATTTTATCAATACAAATGCATGTCGGGGTCAATGTATGATATGCTCTTATGTACGAAAGAAAACCCATGGATGTTTGGCTTTCAATGTAAACGTATATGTTCAAAGTATATGCATTTGACACTCGGGGATCCCCCCCTGTGGTGGGACCTTAAGCTTAACCTAATGGTCCTAGAAGGTAAATGAGGGACGTAAATAAATCTTTACAAGAGATATCGGCCTAAAGGCCACCCTCCTATATGGTCCATGTTATTTATTTTAATCTGAGTATTACGTTTTTCATGATATGCATGTATGTTTATGGAAAACAAGTGACGTCAATGTTATGCAAGATCAAGTTTATGGCCTGATGTCTCAAAAAACTTGTTTATGCTCCTTGTTCCACACGTATGATTATGTATGATATGAAATATCCATGGTATTTTACGTTCATGCATCTGTTGTTTATTCCCTAAGCTTTTAGCTTACGTTTCGAAAACCTTTTCAGAAGCCAAAGCGAAGAACGTAGAAGGATGTTGAAGCATAAATTGTAATTTGATAGCCCAAGGCTTTTATGTGCTATGTTGATGGATCCGAACTTATATAATGATATTGGCCATCAAAATATGTTTAATTTGGTTTGCCTTGTTATGTAGTAAAAGGGTTTAAGAGTAGGCAACTCTATATGTACGTAGGGAAGTGGACACCTATTTATTTTCAGTTAAGACGTTTTTCGCGAAAAATATTTTTAATCAGTTTCACGAGTATGAACAAGTTAAAGTAAGTTGGCCTTGGCGGGCAAGCCATCGGCTATCACACGCCCACGATTCGCACGGGCAGGGGTTGCGGGGCGTGACAAATACGACTTTACTTTTACACTTGCACCTCTCATTTATATTGCACTTTATAGTTTTGTAGATTGCATAGTATAATTGGGTTGATTTGAAATGCTTGCATTGTATTGTGTTGAGAAACTATTGTTAAACTATTTTTGATGCAGTGCATGATTTGATATTTGTGGGTATCATCACTGGAAGCCCCCACGAGACACTGCTTATCTACTAGGGATACTAGAGGTTTTTAAAGTCTTGATGCATACGCTAAATGCATTCGGGAGGCTCTTACAGAAAGAAGAGATATCTTTTTTGTTTTTCTTAATTTTGCTAGGGACTGGCATATTGTGGGGAGTGGTGATTGGACATTCATAATTGTAGTCACAGGCGTCGCTAATTCCCCAGGTGGCCCTATTTTACTGTAATTATGTCTTTTATTATGATTCGATTATATTTGTGTTCGAATTCATTATATATAAGTGGATAAAAAAGAAGAATTGATTATAAAAGTACAACGGAGTGTGGACATGTATCGAGAGCCATTGCTGACATTATTAGAAGAAAGTATTCATCCATAGCTCGGAATGGAATGAAAGATGCACTGTTGGAAAGATCTCGCAAAATTGTGCAAAGTCATGTATAACGACCATAACAAGACCTAGACTCCGAGGGCTCTAAAATAGAGTATGACGAAGGTGAGAAAAAAGTCAGAAGGGCAAAATTATACTTAGCGTTCGAGCGCCAGTGTAAGAAGGAAACCAACGTTCGAACGCTGGGAAGAAAAATCCAAAAATTGTGCTTTGTGTTTGAGCACTGGAACACAAAAGATATGGGAGTTCGAACGCCAAGAAGAAACATGGACAACCATCGTTCGAACTCTCTGCGCAGCATTCAAAAATACCAAAGGATGAAAATT
>CM018894.1:6883148-6890648 GCA_009663005.1 Actinidia chinensis | reverse complement strand
TCCATGAAGGGGAGATTTAACCTTGTTAGGTTAGAGTCATTAATTCATTTTGTGAAGCAATTTTACTTTACTCAAGGAATTTATTGAATTTCATTATTTGAATGATTTCAATATTTTTGAATTTGGTTTACATGTTAATGCAATAAGATAAAATTTTGATACCTTTTACATGACTTACACATATTTTGGAGTTCATCACATTGAGACCAATTTACATATGTTTTCTTTTTATGTTATTCTTTACGGTAATTGTGCATAAAAGATCTCGAAAGACGTGTTGAATCTAGATTTTGCCTTGAATCTGGAGGAAAAGAATAGTATGATTTTCAAGAAATTGAGAAGAACCGGAGGAAGGGGGAATGATTAAAAAAAATATAAATAATATAAAGGAGTTCAAAGTTGAAAAGAAAAAAAAAGAAGAATTGAAGTGTGTGCTTATTAAGATTGGCATGTGTAGTGGCCATTCATACGTCGAGATCTATTACCGATTATGTCTTTCTACTTTATTGGACTATTCTTTCATTCATGGCCTCAAGTATCCGATAAATACACAAGTCTTTGAGTTTTTGCATGTAAAAGCCATCATAACTGTTGCATTAACTGTGAACATGCTTTCGTGAAGTTATGCCAAACGTGACACTTATATTTTTTAAGGCTTTTGAAATCAGTGCTCTATTTGCATTTCGTTATGCTACTCCTATAACGAGTAATCCCTTGAAGAACTTGTGTGATTCTATCTTGAGAGTGTATGAAATGTGAGTTTTGAATTCAAGGCTGTCGGTGTTATTAGGGAGCATAAATGGTTGATCTTCGCGAAAAATAACTCTCTAATTAGTACACTAGAATCTCTTGTTATATTGACATTGACGCTTGGAAGATTGGATGCATGATGGGGTGATTTCAAATGCTTGCATATGTTATGTGGAAACTGTTGTTTAAACATTATTTAATAATTGCATGATGTGACGTTTGTGGGTATCATACTGGGAAGCCCTCACGAGATATCACGCGTACACTAGGGGTTAACGGCCTAAATGCATTCAAGACTTTTACGAAAGAAGAGATTATGTTTTGTTTTTCTTAGTTTTGCTAGGGACTAGCAAAAGGTTAGTTGGAGGGTGTAATTGGACTGCATAATTATGGTGCAAGCACCGTTAAACCAATCTAAGTTGGTCCTAAATTAGGTTAATTATGTCTTTTTATTGTGTTTTGTACTTAAAGTCGTGTTTGAATTCATTGTAGGTAAATGTTGATAAAAGGAAGATTTGGAGTCGTAAAAGTGATTCGAAGTGCAGGCAAGCTTATCAAGGACCATTGCCAGGATTTGTGAAAGTTTTCACCAGAGGCTCGAAATGGAATAAAAGATACACCGTTGGAAAGATCCCACAGAATTGTACCAATTCACGTCTAATACATATCGCAAGGATTGGACTCCAAGAGTTTCAAAATGGACCAAGAAAAAGAAGGAGAAAAGTCCAAAGAGGCAAAGATTACACTGAGCATTCGAACGCCCCAAACCAAGAGGAAACCAACATTCGAACATTGAGAAGAAAATTTTTTTTCCAGGGTAAAATGTACTGAGCATTCGAACGCCAGTAATGGGCAAGATCTATCATTCGAACGCTATGAAGGATTTCAGGCAATTTGGTCTTGGCGTTCGAACGCCGGAATTGCAAAGGAATTAGGGTTCAAACTCTGAGAAGAAATATGGAAAATTAGGGTTCGAACACCTCTGTACAGCGTTTGATAATACCTAGAGCTGAAAATTAGACTTTTGCCTTAGGGTTCAAATGCTAGATTTCCGTTCGAAACATGTTAGGAGATTTTTTGATACGAACCCCGTGTCATTGTAACGAATCCGTATCAAGTGTTGTTGTCTAAGACGTTCAACATCAGGGTTTAAGGAAAACCGCGACCAACACCTATACAAAAGAGTGAACCTTGGTATAAAGGAGGACGCCACATCCAGGGGAAATACTCGATTGATAAGTCAAGAATGAACGCCACAGGAGAAATCTGATAAGTTCAAATTAGTTCTCAACGAACATAAGGAAATACTCTCACTCATACAACCACTCCTCTTCAAAGAAGGAGCACAATTTATACTACTAGGCCACAAAGATGCAGCCTTCGTAAATCTTAAATTAAGAAATCTGGCCTCATTTAAGGAAGTCAAACCTAACTTTTCCCTTAATTTCAGCCTAAAAATTATGCCATAAGATATCTTCAATTTAATAAGACAAGCTCATTAACTCCATTAAATTTCAGCCTAAAGTTGTGCAACAAGAATCCTCAATTAAGGAAGTCAGTCACCATTTATCTATTGACTTTCTTGGACTTGAAATCATGCTTATTAGGGCTGGATAGTTTGTCATCACCATCAATGGGCCTCCACTTGCTTGTTTAAGGCCTAATCCCTGAATCAGCCACTTAATGCATTTTGACAATTTCTTGGAACGTGCTCTTGTAATTGGGCCATGGGGAAACTTGAATTGGATCCGTCTTTCCTATATCTCGTGTTAGCCATGTCCTAATCATTCCCATCTCTTGAAAAGGATTGTCCTCAAATAAGTCATACCTACAGCAAAGGACTCAAATCAGAAATATGAAGGTAACACGTACATTATACTCACCGGGTAAGTCCAGTGGTATGCATGTCGTTTATTCGTTCCAAGACTTGGAAACGGTCGTCCCCTATTGGGTAGTAACTTGGATTTTTCGTTGATTTGCAAACCGCTCTTACGCATGTGTAACCAAACCCAATCTCAAGGTTCAAAAACTACGGTTTTCGCCCTTTATTGGCTTGTTTCGCATTTACTCAGTTCTTATTTCAATTTGAGTTTTGCTCTCATGGATCTGCCTTGACAAGTTCAGCCTTTCTCTTTCCATCCAAATTCACAGGCTCAGTCAAAGGAATGGAGATAAATCCAAAGGAGTTAAAGGATTAAACCATAAAAACAATCTCAATTGGGGTGAAAATTTAGTAGGCAGAGTGCACAGAACGATTATAGCAAATTCACATGTGGTAAGGCAATCTTCCCATGTTTTAATATTATTTTTTATCATTGTCCGCAACACAGTAGATAGAGTCCATTTACTCTTCTGTTTGCCATACGGTTTGAGGATGACAAGTAGTTGAAAAACAACACTTGGTTTCTAATTTTGCCCCATACACTTCCAGAATAATCAAGAATTAAGCATCTCTTTAGAAACATGTTCTAGGTAGACATGTAAACGCAACAATTTCTTTTAAAGAACAACTCTCAACATGTGAAGCCATCATCAGTTTTTGTGCAGGGAATAAAATGTGCCGATTTTTGAAAATCTATCCACAATCAACACAACTGATCTTCCCACTTTAGACCTAGGTAACCCAACACAAATCTATTAAAATCAATCCATGCTCACTAGGAATAGGAAGAATCAACCGTGGTGCTGCAATCGAGACTTCGCTTTGCTTACAGGTGATACATCGTCCACAAATCCTCTCAATGTCTCGTTTCATATGTGGCCAATAAAAATGTTCCGTGCAAAATAGCTAAAGTCCTTGGCCATTCCAAAATTTCCATCAAGCCCTCTCCGCCATGGGATTCTCTAACCACCTCAGCAATTACTTCAGAGCACTTAGGCACGCATAATTTGTTCTCTAACACGAAATCGACTCCATCATGCCCTAAAATCCTTTTCAATTTGGTGGAGTTCTCGCTCCATTTTATTCTTCACAAAATCATGGTCTGTTGCATTAATCCTTAATATTTGCTCAAAACCAAGTAATTTAGCATCAAGATTGAAAGCAACACTACCTGCTAGAAGTGCATCGGCAAAACGACTTTTCCTTAACTTGCTGTATCGGATAACGACGGAAAATGTCTCGCATGAACTCCATCCTCGGGCATGTCCATTTGTTTAGTTTATTTTCCCCTTAATGTTTCAAGGACTCATGATCTGTATGGATCATGAATTCCTCTATGCCATAGGTAGTGGACCCATGTCTCCACGCCCTAACAATGCATACAAACTCCTAGCATACGTCGGGTATTTAAGGCTGTCCCACCCACTTAGTTTCTCACTGAAGTAAGCTATTGGTCGTCCCTCTTGCCTTTAAAAAAACTGCGCCTATCCCATACCTGAAGCATCACTTCAATTTCAACCATTTTTAGCAAATTTGGGCAAAGATAATAAGGAGCGTTGGGTCATCCTTTGCTTGACCATGAAATGCCTTTTCTTGTTCGTCTCCCTATTAAAACCAAAACCCACATTTGTCTTGAAAAAAAAAAAAATTACTTCCGTAAGTGGTGCGACTAATGTGCTTTGTCAAGGGGTATCTTTCACAAAGGGTCCAGTCGGTAGCAAGCTAGCAAGTCCATGAAAACTCCTCACATTAACCTACGGTTGTGGGACTCCGGGACCATTCGTGGATGGCACTATCTTCTCCGCATCAACATGTAAGGCCCAATGGCACTCACCACCAAAGCCTAAAAACACAAGATTATCTGTACAAAAGGTACACTTCTCAATAGCCAAATAACTTTTCTTATCTAAGCACAGTCTAAACAGATTTTAATGTTGTACCAGTACATGATCATCTAAGTTTTTGCTATATATGGGATATCATCAAATACAACACTACACATTTTCCGATAAATGCACGCAAACTATGATTCATAAACGCATGAAAGTACTTGGCATTAGTTAGACCAAATGGCATAAACTAACCACTCTTTACATCCATATTTAGTTTTTGAATGCAGTTTTCCACTCATAGTGCCTTCTTTCATTCGGATTTGAGGATATCCACTTTTCAGTCAATTTTAGAAAATACACAAGAACCATCATTCATCTAACATATCATCTAACGAGAATAGGATCACGATACTTTACCGTTATATTGTTTTATTACTCGGTCAATCAAACCACATTCTCCATGTCCCATCCTTCCTTAGGAACTACAAAACTGGACTGCACATGGACTCAGCTTTCCCGAACATACCCCTTTTTCGAACAATTCACTAACCTGCCTGTGAAGCTCCTTTGTCTCGTCGGGTTGCTCCTATAAGTAGTCTGTTGGGATGGAAGCGCCGAGTACAAAATCAATCTGGAGGCTCAAGTCCTCAAATGGAGGTAAAACCATGCGGCATCTCATCGGGAAGACAATCCTAATTCCTGCAAACCAGAGATACAACACTAGGTATAACAGAGTCCAGTCCGTTAGTGTTAATAAATGCCTCCATTGTACAGAGTCCAATCATCGGCTGATTTTGAAAACTTGCTCCTCTTGATTTCTTTGGCTTTTGCATAAAAATCTTTTGTTTTCTCCTCTGTTTTTAACCCCTTCAATGGCCGATCTATAATTGCCTTTTCTCCTCCTTTTTTTCACCCCCCCCCCACCCCCCCCCCCCCCACCACCCCCCCCTGTCCTCTCTCTCTCTCCTTTTCACTCCTTTTTTTTTGTTCCCTCTTTTGTAATTCTCACTTGATCTTCATGAACTTGTTTCGGTGATAAGTCAAGAGTTATGGGTCGTTGATTAAGTAACAAAGAATATTTATTCGTGAAACCCATCATGCTTCACCCGCCTATCGAACTGCCATAGGTCCGTCCTATACAACCAGTGTCAGCTTGCAATCGGTACTATAATACACAGAACTCATCTTCATATTTCCGATTCGGAAACGCGCCACTCACCTGTTTAGTCACCCTCAATTCAACCACTATTATTCAAAAACCATTGCATTTTATAAGGCTTAGGTGCAATATCGTTGCAAGCCTAAATTTATCAACCATGGTTGTGCTTGCCACATTCGACAACTAACCCACCATTAATAATTACGCTACATACCTTGTCCTTGACATAGCATCTAGTGTAAAAGATGGTTCTTTCGTGAACTTCATCAAACTTCGTTCTTCATTTTGGCAAGCTCAACGTCTCCTTGGCCGACTAACGTCAACTGGCATCAGTAGCTCATATTTCCTCCTCAAGCATCCTCTAATGGAGACATGGATTTCAGATATCTTCGTCACGGTCCTCAATTTCTCCATTATCCCCATCACCATAACCCGCCTATTCGGGCATTGACTTGCTATGTGTCCTCTGCCTTGACATTTTAAAGCATTTAAATAATCACGATTATGAGATTAGGAGTTTTGGTTTTACCATGATTTTCTGCTTGGCAGGCTCAGGCTTTGGTTTTCGATAAAAACTGGAGGACGTTTGGGGCCTTCCCTCTTCTTTCTTTTGATCATATTCGATCCGCCCCAAAACGAATTTTTGGAGATTGCAGCTTTGATGAAAGTCATGTATTGCCCCTCCTCTTGAGCTTTGCTCAATTTTGCCAGCCTTTGCACCATTTCTTCTATCCTCCACCTAAATGTTCAACTCAACCACATTAGCAATCTCCTGATTTAAGCCATTAAGAAAACGATGCCATGGTTGGCTTCCTCGGTCTTCTTCCCACATTTGCCCTAATCATGACATCCTCCATATCTTTTGGTAATAGTCTTCCACACTTCGAAATTGCCTTTGCGTGAGACCTTGCAATTTTTGGTTACAAACCCCTGTAGACTGGCTGGGAACCAAACGCTTTCTCATGTGACGTTCATGTCTTCCCCGTCGCAATTGGACGTTCTCCATATCCGTCTCCTTCCAAAACTAACTGATCCAACCAAATCATCACGCATATTCATTAACCTTCAATCTCAACTAATTTTAACCTTTTATTTATGCTTCGGAGTAGTGGTGACAATCAAACACGAGTTCCTCTTCTTTCCCATTCAAGGTAACTTCAAGGATCAGATTTTCCTTGAAATGGACGGAAAACCTTCATCTTTATACACTAAAGCTATCATCCCCCTTGGTTTTCTATCTCTCCTATCCCCGTCCATTCCCCTACGGCTAACCCACGGAATCTCCTCCTCCTTACCCATAATCTCCCATAGTAATTCTTAACTTATTCTCTAACTTGGACCCCCTCCCTCCTACGGGATCCGTGGAACAGGTTGTGACTGCTACTGTCCGCGCGTTAGTTTTCCATTTGTCTAAGCGTTCATGCAATTGGTTCCAATTCCATTCCCCTTCATCACTGTCTTCATCTCTCCCCCACTAATGCCTCCTTCCAAAGCTTTAGAATCCGCTGAATTGAAGAATCACAGTAGTACTTTTATCTCTGTTGCGACATGTTTTTAGGCAAATTAAAGATTAGAATAAACAAAACAAAACAAAAAAAGGCCCTCACAGCACTCCTTTACGTGTTTCATCACTCGAATAATGAATCACTCAACCTCGTGTTTCACACAATAAATTGGCTTAAAACCCTCAATATGTACTTACCACTCTTGCCTTCTTTTTTTACTACTGTTTATTTCTCAAGAAGTTCTTATCAAACTAATCAACAAATAACAAGAATTCTTTAGTCACGTTCTGCACAACCAAAGAGAGATTTCTTAGGTTCCCACTACACGAAACGAATCACAAGAGATTGGAATAACAAGGATTAGGCAGAATA
>CM018894.1:6866585-6869085 GCA_009663005.1 Actinidia chinensis | reverse complement strand
GCGGCTGTGCTCATAAGGAAGATTTTGAGCCATATTTTGTCCAAAAAAATCTCTTTCCTAGATCCCAAATAGTTCTCTTCTTCTTTCTCCTTCGGTTCTCTGTCAGAAGAATTCCAGTTTTCCTTTCCTTGTTGTCAAAAAAATGGCTTCTTTTTCTCAAATAAATTTTGATCTAAATGCTGTGCCTAATGTACCCTAGAAATTCGGTGTTCATCATTCTTCTCCTCAAAAGATCGGCTCATGCCTATGCCTCTGTGATGCTGGATGATGCAGTGCTGCATTAGTAAGCTAGAGGGGATCATTACTTACTTCCCAAGATGAAAGTTAATTAGATGATAGGACTGACTGTCGAAGCCCATTAATGACTCTATGGCACTTAGGTATTCAGTGTACTTCTTCTGTTCAAATATGGCTCGACGTCTCCAGTTCGAGGGATAAGTTCAAGACTAAGGACTCAAGTTTTGAGTTTGGCAACGAAGGAATAGAGGTCCTTCAGGTAGGAGAATAAAGAGCGAAGAAACTTGTAGATTTTTTCATTCATATGCAAATTGACTTGGGAAAGAAATATTCAGAACTGGAGATGCACCAAATCGTTCTTCGGGAGCAACAGGAGAGTCCCTCTTGCTTGAATTCCAGAAAAAGTTTTTAAGATTTTTTTTTTTCTCAAAAATTTAAAACAAGGTATTGATCAATAGTAAATATTTTATATAAATAATAAATACTGAAATATAATGTAATATCTGTAGGTCTACCCATCCAAGTTCTCGACGACTGGTGCAGAAAGCGGTCCTCTTGGTGGTTTTGTTAAGTGTCGCCCATTGAAAATCACTACTTATAAACTCTAGTTCTACATCTCCCTTTTTGCACATGGTCACGAATGAAGTGATGTCTATTCAATATGTTAGTTCGTGAGTGAAGAATAGGATTTTTAGAAATATTAGAGCATTAGTATTATCACATCTAATAGGTGTATTTGATCAAACTTGAATTTAAAATCTTCAAGTGGGCCTTCATATAAAGAACTTGAGCACAACAACGTGTGCCAGCAATATATTCTTGTCTTCAGCAGTGGAAAGAGCAACTGATTTGCTTCTTGACTAAACCAAGAAACAAGGAGTGTCCTAGAAAGTGACAGTTACCTCTTGTACTCTTCGATCAATTTTGCCACACAGCAAAATCTGCATTCTGAAAAATTACTAAATCCAATGAGGTGAATTAGGATTACCATAAACCTAGATCTATTGCTGCCAAGTAAATATCGAAAAATTCTTTGAACGGCAATAAATGTTGATTCTTTTGGACATGATTGAAATCTAGCACATAAGCCATACACTAAACATGATATCTGGCCTACTGGCCGTTAAATTTAGTAAACTACCAATCATTCCTTATATTGTTTTAATATCAACATTTTTGCCACATTTTCCACGCTTCTCACAAGGTTGAAAATCCCCTTCAACCTCACACGGTCACACCAACCCTAAAGGGTCACACCAACCCTCTTGATACAATCAACCTGGTGATAGGATTTGCGATTTCTCTCACAATAACAATTCTCTTTTTGAGAAGGGATATACAAATGAAGCTTTTTACAATGATATCTCCAACTAGAAATTGTATGAATCAAAAATCGAAAGGCTCAAAGAAAATTGAAGAAAGTCACACTCGAGTTCTAAGACTTGTTTTTCTCACTTAATTATATTCTGAAATGAAAGTTAAGGATATGCTTATAGGCCTTAGCAAGAATATAACCGTTGCGAGGGAATTTGAAATTTGCTTAGCCAATTTTCAATTTAAAAATCACATTTTCAAAGTCGAAATTGTTTTTATCCAAAATTTCAAAAGTTGCCCAACTACATTGTCAAAGTCAAAAATGTTTCTTCCAATTTTTCAAAGTTGCAACCACATTTCAAAGTCCGAAATGTCTAAACCCATTTTTCAAAATTGGAATCAAAATTTTCAAGTCAGAAATTGTGATATCCAAAATTTCAAAAGTTGCAACTACATTTTCAAAGTCAGAAAAGTGTTTCTTCCATTTTTCACAGTTGCAACCACATTTTCAAAGTCGAAATTGTTTCTTCAATTTTTTCAAAAGTTGCAAACCACATTTTCAAAGTCAGAAATTGTTACGAACCAATTTTTTCAAACTTGGAATCAAATTTCAAGTCAGAAATTGTTGACTAGCATATTTTTTAAATTTGTAATTAAAAATTATTTTTCCCCCCAAAAGATAAGAATATTGCTAGCACATTTTTAAGAACTTTAAATTTAATGCACATTTTATATTTTTAAATGCATGAGCGATTTAGGTCATTTAGGCCTCAAGAATTAAAACCATACAAGAGCTTTACAAAACTACCCTATGAAAGTTCTTCATTTGAAGATCTTCAGTGCTTGAAGTCTTCTTGCTTTGCAGTCCAAATATCTTCGATATTTTTACTCCTTGAGAATATGTGCGTGAATATTTCTTGGCAACTAGCATCTTTGAATAATACATTAG
>CM018894.1:6849085-6851585 GCA_009663005.1 Actinidia chinensis | reverse complement strand
TATACGTGCCCTATTAAATGCCCTCATAAAATATCCCATAGAAGCTTTACATCCCATAAATAATACGCAACAAACGCATGAGGTGGCTCAACAATCTTAACAATAATCAAACAATCTTTCCAAAACTTTTATCTAAAACTGATGGCCCAATAATTTCTCATGGCTTTCTTTCCTTTGCGTACCGTGAATCCACAACTCTTACTTGTCACCAAAGCTTCACGTCATGCATATGTTTATGAGTACTATGTAATTTGCAATGAAAGTTGAGTGGCAAAACAAGTTGCTCCTGGACATTTCACGTCCAACCCTTCCTTTTCCTCAACCAGCTACCAACATGGGCGATTGTAAACATACCTTGTCACCTTTGATGCTTTAATGGCAAAGATTAGAATATGTTCCCACTTAAGCAATCTCACCCAATAGTAAGTTCAAACAATGTGCCGCGCAATGAGACCATTGATAGTCTTGTAAGTTTCATTGATTAATCTTCTGCTAACAACATAATTTTGCTCCATTATCTGTCACCATATGACCAATATGACTTACCCAACCACTCCAATGATTTCTGAAAACAACTTAAAAAGAATTTGGAGCATCTTTAACAACATCAGAGCATCACGGATTACAAATGTAATTCCCAGAGGACAATAGACAAGAAAATTAATTAAAGTTCGATGTCTTCGTCGCTCCACCATCACCCATACTGTACAGTCCGTAACGCCAAGTGTTCCTTAAAGTTGCAATAAATAATTCAAGTTCTTTCTTTGAGTCTGCAACAAAGTAATCCGAAATTGGGTGGTAATTTGGAACCTTATTTCCCGCACCAAAAAAGGGCAATTGCAGCATCAACATGGCTGAAAGTAATACGGAATTCCACAGCATTCAACGGAATGCAGCATCATTAAAAAATTTGGCCGCAAGCAGATGCGACTTGTGGAAAACTGGTTTACCTGCAAGGGCACTTTTGATGGTGGGTTGGGGAGCCCACGGTGGTTTTCTTGTAGCAAAAATAAAGACCTATATTAGTAGGTGCCTTGTCCCTTCCTTTTGTATGTCATTGCTGCTTTACCTTTTGTTTCACTACCACCGCATTCATTGATGAAAATGCCCCTATTATTTGGAAAATTTTTCTTCAACCTATCATCCTCATCCCCAATATCACCTCAAAATTGGTATAACCTGGACCATAAGGAATAGACTGCTCTAGGAGGTTTCTTCACTGCACTTTTTCTTCTCACGAATTGCTTTCAAATACTCTTGCATTCGAAATTAACATCCGATATGGACTTTCTTACAAGGCCCAACCTCACAGACTGTTCCTGCCAAGACGTTGTTTCATTCTGTAATCCCTCCACCTTTGAGAGTCTTCCCACACATTAAACATGTAAAAGTCTTCTTCCCATCTTGAGCTGTCACTAGTAACGATGTTCCAGTCACAACGGGATCAGTTTGGACCCCTTGTGGTGGAAGTTAGAAGTTGAATTTTGTCTAGATGAATCCATTTCAAACCACCTCTACACCCAAAAAAAATTAATAAAAAAATAAGAACAGATAACAAGTTTGCTGATAGAATGAGTATGCCCAAAGTTCATTACACAAGAATATGAACTTAGAATATGGATTTAATAAAGTTCCTTACACAATAATATATAATTTGTTAACAAATAATTGATTTCAACAACATGAGGCAAAAAATAAAAAAACCAAACTTGACCATTTGTTTATTTAACCAAGCATAAAAACTGATGATATAAAATCCAAAAGTTGTGAGGTTGTGAGCTACATGCAAGAGGTAGTCAATTTTTTGTGATCCAAACATCATTCAAACATATAAGTTGTGCTAATTATGTTTAACACAAAGACATGTTTTCCTATAACTGTATCTTGACATG
Organism: Actinidia chinensis; assembly: GCA_009663005.1. Classification (NCBI taxonomy): domain Eukaryota; kingdom Viridiplantae; phylum Streptophyta; class Magnoliopsida; order Ericales; family Actinidiaceae; genus Actinidia; species Actinidia chinensis. The sequence continues at coordinate 6,849,693 of CM018894.1, read as the reverse complement.
AAAGGCAGTTGGAGTATTTCTGGGGAAGGAGAAAGGGTGTTTTTTGGTGTAGCTTTGGCCTAGGCTAACACATTTGTACAGTGTTATATGAGCTATAGGACGGACAATCGGATTGTTCTATCCTTTAGGGGAACAAGCCATAGAGAAGGTCTATTGCACTAGTTTTTAGGCTTTTCTAACTGGAGAGGACTTGAATCTCCTTACATAGCAAGATTTCCGTGCCTCAGAATGATTGGTTTGTTCGTGAGGGATTGATCTTCCTCCTATAGGTTCTACTACAAAAGAAATACAACACTTTTGAAAACTTAGCTACATGTTTAATTCATATCATTCCTTTTAGGCAACTCACATTTCAGTTGGGGATTTGGTGTTGGAATCATTTATATGATGTCTGCTGGGAAGACAGAAATCAGTAAGCTGAACATAGCAATGGATGAGACTGGCAAAAGATTTTGTCAAGATTAAAAGTTGAACTGTCTAAAAGAAAATCATCTCATAATCGACAACTATGGATTTCTCTTCTACTCAGCCATACAGCATTTACGTGCTAATATAGACTCAAACAAGAAAAGGAAACACAATCAAGGACTAAGATTAAGGATATAAAC
>CM018894.1:6836585-6841585 GCA_009663005.1 Actinidia chinensis | reverse complement strand
CTTTAAGGTGCACAAGTGATTTTTAAGATAAATCTTCGATCAAGGTATCACCAACTGAAGATCAAACTAGATGATATACCAAAGAGCATATTCCGCACACGATACGGATACTATGAATTCTTAGTGATGTCATTTGGGTTAACCAATGCCCACGCAATTTTCATGGATCTAATGAATTGATTATTAAAGCCTTACCTTGACGATTTCATTATAGTCTTTATCGATGACATCCTCATTTATTCCAAGAATAATGAGGAATATGAATAGCATCTACATGTGGTCTTGCAAATGTTAAGGGAGAAGAAACTTTTTGCGAAGTTCAAGAAGTGTGAGTTTTGGCTTTCGAGTATTGCCTTTTTGGGGCATATAATTTTAAAGGACAGAATTTTGTGTAGACCCATAGAAAATTGAAGCCGTTGTAAATTGGTTTTAACCCATAAATGTGATAGAGATTAGAAGATTTTTGGGACTCACCAGTTATTTTCGTGCAAGACTTCTTGCGTCTAACGACACCAATGACAAGATTGACCTAAAAGCATGTAACCTCCAAGTGGGATGCAGATTGTGAAAACAGTTTTCAAGAGTTAAAGAAGTGGTTGGTATCGGTTCCTATTCTGGCTCTGCCAACGGGAGCTGGTGGTTATGTGATCTTTAGCAATGCCTCACTAAAAGGACTTGGTTGTGTTCTGTTGTAGAACAAAAAGGTGATGCATATGCCTCACAACAATTGAAGCCTTATGAAAAGAATTATCCAACACATGATTTGGTGTTTTCAACAGTAATTTTCGCCCTTAAAATCTGGCATCATTTTTTATATGGAGAGTCATGCAAGCTCTACACCGACCACAAAAGCCTCAAGTACATTTTCACTCAGAAGAGGCTTAACATGCGGCAGCGACGTTGGTTGGAACCTATAAAAGACTATGACTTGATGATTCTTTACTACCCCAGTAAAGTAAATGTAGAAGTAAACGCACTTAGTCAGAAATCTTCTAGCAATTTGGCATTTTTAATCATAACTCAACCCCCACTACTTGAAGACTTGAGGAAGCTTTATATGGAGATCATGTCTCACAAGAAAGATGATATGTTATTTTCTCTTACGGTAGAGCTCACTATTATTGAAAATATCAAGGCAACACAAATGGATGACAATCGGTTGAGGAATCTCCGTGATGAAGTGGAGAAATGAAGAGCCTCAAAATTTTCTATTGTTGACTGCGTTTTGAGACTGAAGGACAAACTTTGTGTACCACGTTCAGCAGAAATCAAGCAGCAAATTTTGAAATAATCTCACAGTTCAAAGTTTATTGTTCATCCAAGATGTACCAAGATATACCACAATTTGATGAAAGTATTTTGGTGGCCAAGTATGAAGAAAGACGTTGCAAATTATGTAGCACGATGCATTCACTATCAAAAAGTGAAAGCGAAACAACATTGAGCAGGTGATTGCTGACTTCTCTTCCTATTCTGAAATGGAAATTGGAACACATTACGATGAATTTTGTCATAGGATTACCACATTCAATAGATGGAATGATTTACCACATTCAATAGGTGGAATGATACTATTTGGGTAATTGTTGATCATCTCACCAAGTCAACATATTTCTTAGATATGAAAATCATGCACAAGTTGGATATGCTTGCAAACCTGTACGTGACAGATATCATTCACCTTCATGGAACGCCTATGTCTATCATATCAGATCGTGACCCGAGGTTCATCTCATAATTTTGGAAAAGCTTACAAGCGGCTATGGGAACCCAATTGAATTTTACCACTACTTTTCACCCATAGACCGATGGACAATCGGAGAGGGTGATTCAGGTACTAGAAGATTTAGTGCGGTTATGCACATTAGACTTCAAGGGAGGCTGGGAAAAATATCTATCGTTAGTGAAATTTGCTTACACAAACAATTAGGTGGAATATGAGGTCGAGGCCTATATCGCAGTAATGGAAGTTACCTTAGATTTGGGGGTCAAAAAACTAGAGATCGTTAGAGATTCAAACTTGGTAGTGTCCCAGGCAAAGAAGAATGGAAAGTCCAACATGGCAAGCTAAAACTGTACAATCAAGAGTTGTCGCGATTCATCATACAATTTGAGTTTGTATCCTTTGTACACATCTTGAGAACAACAATTAGGTTGCCGGTGCCATGGCCACCCTAGCCTCAATGATCAAAATCCCAGCCAAAACAAAGATGAGACCAATCATGATCGAGCAGAGGGACAAACCAGTTTTCGTGGGGTATCATCATTCTAGAAATTATCATCAAAAAGCCTTAGTTTCACGACATCTAGAAATTCATCGAGAAAGGCGAGTACTAAGTAAAAGCCACTATTAGAGAGAAGATAAGTGGGGAATCAAACTTTTATCTGCCTAATTTGTGATTTGTGGAGGAAGATTGTACCAAAGAGTTTATTTGGGGATCAATAGATGTGTTTGGACAAAGAAGAGGGTTTGAGCTTGATGAATTCAATTCACGAAGGTGTTTGCAAACCCTCATATGAATGGAAGAATATTAGCCAAGAAGATCCTATGTCAAGAGTACTATTGGTCTACCATGGAGACAGATTATGTGGATTACGTCCGGAAGTGCAATATGTTAAATTCATGCCAATCTAATGCACTTCCCTCTTTTATAGTTGTACAATTTCACGTTGCATTTTGTGCCGTTTCAGTCGCGGTTTGGTGTTTTATCTGTTTATTTTATAATTGTTGTAATTTAAATCTACCTTTCAAGTGCCTGAACTGGGCAAAGTTCATTCCAGTGGCTATCTATTACTTCACAAAGTAGGTGGAAAGAGCCTCCTTTTATACATTAAAAACATCACAAGTAGCCCAATATATCAAGCAGAACATCATTTATAGGTAAAGTGTGCCTCACGAGGTCATCTTTGATAACGAGACTCATTTTTAAGGGGAGGTTGGTTAATTGCTTGAAAAATATAGGATTACTTTGCACAACTTTTCACCCTATAGGCCCCAAACAAAAGGAGTCGTAGAGGTAGCCATAAAAACATTAAAATCATCAACCGAAATATGACCAAGACCTATAAATATTGGTAAGAAAAGCTACCATTCGCCTTGCGAGGTTACTAGATGTCTGTCAGAACACCAACAGGGTCTTTGCCTTACGATTTGGTATATCATGGAGGCAGTTCTGTCGATCGAGTTAGAGATTCAATCGTTGAGGGTTCTAGCCGAGTGTCATATGAATGAACCCGATTGGTTAAGAGATCAATACTAATGAAGGGAATAGTTTCCCTGAGGCAAAAGTTGGTTTTTTAAATTTTTTTATTTTAGATCTTCATTCATGAAATCCTACAACATCGCTAAAGAGGGAATTCGATATACCTTATTGTTGAAAATTCAAGCAGCTTATTGCTGCATTTTTTAGCAAATTCTAACACCTTATTGCTGCATTTCTAAAGCAAATTTTAGCACCTTATTTCTATGTTTCTTCAGCAAATTCTAGCACTTTATTGCTGATATTTCCAATAACTTATTATTGCGATTTTGGAGCAAATTTTAGCACCTTATTACTGCATTTATTTAGAAAATTCCAGCAACTATTGCTACATTTTTTCAGTAAATTTCAACACTATATTTTTCATAAAACCCTTGTCCTAAACAATTTAGAACTTTATTTTTCTAGTTTTCTAGACCCTTTGATCTTCTCTCATTTTTTTCTTACCCTTAACCAATCCTTCTAGAATGTGGGATCTCAGATTTTTCTCTCAAAAATCTTGTAGAGAATTAAATCACAAGGATTGACAATCTGATTGGATTGCATAAGTGCAGTCTAAACACCACTGAATCGACCTAAGTTAGCCTTAAATTAGGTTAATTATACATTTATATTGTATCTTGTACTGAAAGCCGTAATTGTGTTTCTTGAGATAAATATTGATAAAGATGAGGATTTAGAACCATAAAAGTGATCCGAAGTGCGGGCATGCACATCAAAGACCGTTGTTAGGATTTTTTGTCTTAAAAAGGTGAAAGTTTTCACTCATAGTTTGGAATGGAATAAAAGATGCGTCATTAGAAAGATCTCACAAAGTTATACAAATTCACGTCTAACGAGCATTGTGAGATATGAACTCTCAAAGCTTCGAAATAGATTGAAAAGAAATAGGAGAAAAAAGTTAAAGATGACTAAAAATACACACACCATTTGAATGGTGGAAAAAAAAATGGGAGTTTGAACGGTGGCTTGAAGAATAGAAGAAAAACGAGGATTTTGGCCTTGGAGTTCGAACTCCAGTTAGAGAGTTCGAACAACCTGAGGCTGTGCAAACTCAAAGAAAAAGTTACAGGCGTTAGAGTTCGATCTCTAATTACAAGAGAAGAAAAGAAAAAATTTGGCCTAAAGGTTCGAACGCCGATAGAGGAGTTCGAATGCTAAGAAAAAAATTTCAAGACATAATCCTATTGCTACTAGTACTCAAACTGTGATGTCTATATATCTCTCTCTTCGATATTTCATTCAAGTATTTATAGTTTTCTACACTTTTTATGATTTTATTTGTTCATACCTATATTTTACATTCCATAAAGTTTCCAATACATAGTTATTTGCTTTCCATGGCCATGAGTGGCTTAAATTTCTCAACTCAGGATCGATTGTGGAGATCGATTGGGTATCGAGGATGAATAATGGAGGTAACTTTAATTTCACCGTTATATCTTCTTTATTTTTCTTCTTCTTCTTCTCTGTCGTTCTAGATACTTTCGAAAACATGGGCGTCCGATTATGTTTGGTAACGCTTATGCGTGAATACTATACTCAGTATATACGTTGTCTTGTAACGTTTATGCATGAGTTGAGTTCAGTAATCGTTATAAATGTCCTTGATTATAACAACCTGATTTATTCTAGGAGTTGAAGATTAAAAGAACCATTGGTCTTAAAGCTAAATCTTTCGAATTTGAGACTCACAACGTAGTCAAAGGATTTGAGTTATATGAAACCTCTATTGGAATT